>CABFNO020001527.1:1360-549648 GCA_902006505.2 Clonostachys byssicola
CTTTATTATTATATAGTAATTAAGATAAAGTAATTAGCTAAATAAGAGTTATTAATATATAATAGTTAGATAATTTATATTAGATCTAATTTAAAATAAGTTAGAATTAAACTAATTAGAGTATTATTCTAAATAGTATAATTAAATTATTATAAACTATATAATATAAGTTACTATTAATATATAAGTATTATAGAACTAGTAATAATAGATATATAGATAATATTACTAAAAGATTATAACTTTATTAATAACTATCTAAAAGAATATTCTATCTAATAAAATAAATATATATATATATAGTAAAGATTTTACTAGACTTTATTAGTATTCTAGGTAAAGTACTTTACTATACTTTACTAGTATTCCAGGTAAAGTATTAGTCAGGGTAGGAACTTATTAGGTTCTATCTTATCAGTATATAATAGGAATGGCCCGTAGGTAGCCTAGTTCGTAATACTCTCATGCATGCATGCAGATCATAGCCCCATTCCCCGAAACCTACCCGACCCACCAGGTAGTTACTAGCACTGCCCAACCAGGTGCGAGCACAGCGGATGTCGCTGGTACTTCTATCGACCCCAAAGGGTTCTACTACCCAACAAGGGGAGTGGATCGTCTGTCGTCGGTCAGCGGGCCCTTCAACGATACAGATCGCTAATCCCGGAATTGTCCATCGCATGTCCCTTCCGGGGTTAGGGAGCGAGGATGGGGGCTCTGCATAGTTATGATGCAGTGTCTTTGGGTGTTGGTGGTTAGCTGAATCCTCCCGTGCGGAGCTTCGTATCCTGTTTAGTCCTATTACATCACATCATAGATAATACCTCTCGTGGATTGACTTTGAGGTGGGTGGGGCTTAGTATGTTGATCAAAAATCAAGGGAGTCGTGGATCGGTCCCACGAGATAGGTGAATGATGTCGAGCCCGCTCTACTTCACGAGGCACGTGTCTTCTGTCAAAACACCCCCTTTGTTATCCTATCTACTCTACCTTCGGCGACGGGCTCGTGAGTCCGAAGCGAACAGGTGCTACTAGATTATCTCGATCACCCCAGCCGCACCATCCTGGGCCCTTTCTGCCATTGTGACGAAGTCGTCTTTGGATAGATACCTCTGAAAGTACCCGAAGCGCTCATACCAAACATCCTTCTCCTCAGCGTCTTCATATCTTCGTAGAATCAGGCCTTCGGTTCCCACAAGCTCGTCACGCCTCACAGAAGCGACGGGCATTAAATACAAATTCGCTCCCATGTCAATGTCGCCAAGCTGAAGCGGCTCATCCGGGTAACAGTCGAACTCTTGTGGCGGTTTCCACTCCTCATGCCCAATGTCGATGAACGGTAGCTGTGTACCGAACCAACGACGGTAGCGATATCTCAAGCGTTCGTCTAGGAACGCGGCGGGCCAGAGTCGACACTCCACCTTGAGGACAGCGCTGTGAAGATTACCATATCGATCACCGACATGTTCCAATGCTATGTCCTTGATAGCAATGTGAACATCAAGTCCACCTTTCTTCAGATTGGCATCTGGTGTCAGCAATGTATATATGTTTCCGTGCATCGACGCCCATGACCAGCTTGGTACATGAGCGCCAACGAGCCGACGTGCAGCGGTCTCCTCGCCATCCCGTTGTCGCTCTCGATGATTCACCCTCCATAGTAGTCCCGTGATCATGGCAGACCTCCACAGTCCAGCAACGTATTCATCTTGCACCAGATCCTGCATATGCCTAGCCAAGCCGGAAAGGGCGATTAGCCTATCACTTGGAACTGTTAGTTCAAGCCGACCATATTGCCAAATGATGTCGCTCCACGAGAATAGGGCTAGCTCATTTTGCGAGCTCCCAATCGTCGGATATATCGAATGAACCTCCCTCCGTGGATTTCGAGCGGCGAACACCTGTAGAATCACAGCCGTGTGGACAGCCTTGAGCGCCTGCAATTCATGCATCGCCAGTGGGCCTTTGGGATAGACTTCACAAGCGTGTAGCTCGTGGCACTCCCAGTAGATTTGATCCGCTCCGAAGTGAACCATGCGTGGTGAGATCAGTCGCTCTTGCAAGACCCATGCCCTTCGATTTAAGGCTTGTCGGTGTAGTCTGTCGATCCAGAAACGTTCCTCCACAACATGCCAGGTGGTTTGAGGATGCTCTGGTTCTGAGTCCACATGTTGGCCGGTCTGCTTGTTGAACAGGCAAGGGCCGAGAAGGTTTCGGTCGCGTTCAATAAAACAAGTCCCATGTCCATCAGAGGGCCCTGTAGCTCCAATGTTGATCAGTGCATTTCGATATATGTCGAACATTCTGCTTGCTTCCCTCAGCCAATCGGCTTCGTCGTCTTGCACGATGCACAGGCTATCAATCCAGAGATACTGTACTCCGAGTCGTAGCCCTATATCTATGGCTTCCTGGTAGACTCGAGGTAGCTGAGAAACGAGAACCCCATGGCAAAACGCGGCTCGATTCTCCTTGAGTAGACGTGTATGAGGTGATGCGCCCCAGCAATGGCTCAATGTTGCGTATGGAGCACAGAAGGAAACATCTCCATCCTGCACCCTCACAATACCAAAGTCCTTAGCATGGGAAAGGTTAACGATGCGAGTCGGGCGGGTGCCCGTTGATCCATAAATTGCCTTACAGGCTTGATGACTATCACTGCATGCGCGGAGCCATTCTTGTACTTCCCAGAAACTTGCGTCGTGCCCCGTATTACCCGACAAGTTTCTCTTCGGTAGTAGTTGTTGCACGTCTAGACTCTACTTAGCACACTGCCACTCTTCGAGGATCACGTTGGAGTATCTCACGGTTGTAGGGATTTACCACAAAGGATACAAGGATAGTCTCGATACTCCACGGTTGGACTGCGTTCTTGTAGCTATCCTCTAGGTAAATGATGATGGCGAAGGACTCGTCCAAGCTACTCTCGGGCCAAGACACGGGGTGGAAAGAGGTCTCGCCTCGACTCAGATAGAAGTGGGAGAAGTGTAGAGCGCCGGATATCTTGTCGCCACTTTCTAGAAGAGTCTCCCCATCCAGTTGTGAGGGAAACGGAAGGCGAAGCTTGAATTTATGCTCCCATAGGTGCAAAAGGTTGAGGCAAATGTAGCATTTGTCCTCAGTCGCTTTGTAAAAGCTCTTAGAAGAAGGATGATGGACTCTCTTGTCCAAATTTTGAATTAGACTTGCGTCTCGACACATCCGCTCCTCAATGTCCGTGGTAAGTGCTGCGATACAAGCGGAGCAAAGCATTTTCGTCTTGTTCGGCCACTTCTCAACGCAATCAGTAGAGCTCAATGAAGGGTATTTTGATATGATCGCTGGAGTGCTTGGAGGCTTCTAGGCTCAGACGCTACGCGGCCACCCGACACCCCCTCCCCTTCAAAACCCGATCCAAGTACCGAGGTGAACCTAGACGAGGCTGTTGTTAGGATAGCTTTAAAGCTCTATTTAGGTTTAGTGCTATTCACAGGCCGCCCGATGGAAACATCATGGGAAACATGTTTTCAGTGAATTACTATCAGTTGGCGAGCAATCCCGATGTGATCGGAGGCCTCCATTACGAGACAGCTGACAGACGTTGCAATAAGAAAAAGATATTCCGTTGCGACAGGAACCCTAGGTCCATCTCAGGCCTAGCCCAATCAGATATTGTATAGAGACTGGGGACCACAGCGCATGATGGAGATAAAATGGGGTAGGCCGGAAGTCTCGTCACTCGTATCCATTCCATAGTGGGGAGAAAGGCCACGCACAAAGTGTTATCGCCAATCGGGGTTGGCCCGCCCCAGACTCTCCCCGGTACTTTTGTTACGTGAAATCGATCACAAGGTGCGTCGGCCCAGCAGAATGACAGCTAGGTCCGCTAAATGGTATAAGATGAGCTGTCACCCTAAACCCCTTTATACCGTAAAATTTACAATGGCTGACACTACTCGATACGCAGTGGGAACCTGCCGCGTTTGAACGACGTGCAGAGTTCGACCTTGGTGATCAATACGTACTGGATGTGCACGCTTCACTTCCCTTTAGAAGCGCTGTACCCCTGCATTTGCGAACTTTGTACGCCCCAGTCCAAGAGCAAGGGTGATAGGATATTATTTTCTGGACCCCTAGATATATTTCTAAACTCTCGAGTTCGTACTATTAATCCCCATGCTATACTTGTTCAAGTGTAATAAATATAAGCCAAAATGCACTCATTCACTCTTTAAATAGTTACTCGTAACGCCTCCAAAATACCCTCCCGCTAACCCACCCACATATATATATGGAAAGGCAAATGTTGTACTATATACCTCCGTAGCCGTAGTTCTTTCCCTTTACTAATCCCGCTCGATCGCTGCTTGGTCCCTTTGAGTTTTTACTCAATATATATCGCTAATCATAGCTATTAGCCGGCTTCCTGCTCCCTTTGGCATCTGGTCTAGCACCTACGGCTAAGGGTGTTGTTACAGAAATGTGCCTGCCTTCTGATCGCGCAGAGGCGCTGCAAGCAATAACCCTTGTTGAGAATGTGGCCATGTTGTCAACTTTGGGGTTATTCGGCTTCATCTTTTCATTATTCTCTGCCATCGGTAGCATACCTGACATTTTATTGCAACGCGGTACGTCTTGATCCATAAAAGGGGGGGTTGGACGAGCAAGCGACTAACGCGAGGAACAGGCTGTTGCTCTGGCAGCTGTCGCCGTGTTGCTATTTTCACACTTTCCTCCTCCCGGAAGCAAGTTGGAGGTTACAGACGACGGCGAGGAATAGATAGCGATTATCGAAAAATACACGGTACGATACTAGATTTTGAATGAGAGTAGGTTGAAGTTCAATAAAATTTCATAAGAGAAAGAGGCTATTGTGGGCGAAGAAGGATGTCGTGTCATTCTTTATGCAATGGAAATGAAAGAATAGAAATAAATTAAACCAACTAGTCATCACACGCGTATGATCTGTGAACCTCGAAGTTTTCCTGCCACTAATCTTCGCTATTTCGAGACAGCGATGGGATATCTAAGAGCTCTATTTATTGTGTTAAGATGTGGCGCTCCTGCATTTACCATTGCTGTTCGAACTTGTACTCAATCTCTCAATTCCTCTTACGTATCGGAAAGCCCAAGTAATAGTATTAAAGTCTGAAGCTGACATATATCAGGGTTTGGTAACTTTTAGACTTAGTCGGCTACGGCTTAGGTATCATTAAGCATTTTACCGGGTGCCTATCATCCGAGTATGAGGTCCACCATAGAGTAACCATACAGAACAAGAGATAGTAGCTAATAGGCGGGTATTTAATATTTTAGAAAAAGGGGTATAAGCCAGTTGGTTTGATATATACTCAATCACTAGTAGATTAGGTATAAAGATACGCATGCTTTGATAGCTTGAGCGACCTAGTCCATGCCATACGGCAATCAAGTGTAATCATTTCCTATCACCATGGCTTCCACCCGCGAGACAAACGACAACTTCACGCTCTACGACCTGCGAGTCAAAGTTGTGTGCCCTGAAGGCGAGAGAATCCTTTGCGGCGCAAAGGCAGGTGACCATTTCACGTTAGAAGGAGAAATGTTACATTTACCCCCAGGGCAAGGGATAAGCATATATAGTCTTGGTATGTACAGATTCTTGTTACATCCCAATGTGAAATACAGTCTGATGTGCTAACATGGAGGAGGCGGCTGTGCTCCCACTGCTGGCGGCAAAGCAGAGAATGACACACGCTCATGACTGGATGAGCACCGATGCTCTGATCGCTTGTCCGGACCCTAATTGCAAATCGCAATTGAAGATTACCAAAACAGGCACACGGGTTTTCAGCCACGCAAGCACTACGGTTGTGGGTTTGGAAGGAAACCACTGAGCTGCGGAAAAGGGATACCGAGGGACGATTGTACCGATAATCGATCTTCAAGATATAATACATAACTCCTAGTTTCCGAATCGTGCTATTCTCGAATTCGCTTATCTCTTCCCCGCTTTCTTCTACGACGCCTGATGTGACAAACCCCATGTTCTAGACCCATTGCTAGTGGGCGGGTTTGTCTATACTTCGCGGCTCTTATCAGCTCCGGGTGCTTGTACCCGAAACCTCGGTCTGAAGCAGGACACTTGCGGCAATTGCACCTTGCCACCAAGCCTCATGATCCGGATGCCTGCACGGGACGCTTAAGACTTTGACAAACCCCATGTTCCCCAGGAAGTTGCCTCCAAAGGACAGATCTTGTGAATCCATGTCGTCCCCCACTGCTGGTCCCTTAACCGATACCCGCCAGGCATCCGAAGCGATTGGTCCTGGGTCCAAACCAGCCCGAGAACTGACAGGTCGTCGCAAACGGCCTGGGGTACCCGATGGGCAGAGGAAACGAGTGAGGATCGCGTGAGTTGGTTCTATTCTAGGCGATGGGTGATCTCAGATGCGGAGAGACGCTACCCTGCCCCGGCGAAGAGTTCATGCTGACACATGGTTGTATCGCTACAGATGCAGGAACTGTAGAAAGCACAAGCTCCGTTGCAGTGGGCGAGAGCGGGAGGCAAGGCGAGTACGACCTCGACACACCAGCAAGCGGAGCAAGGCAACCTACGACTCCAGTACGCTCTGAAGTAGCTACTACTACCTCACATGAGGAACAGTTGCAGCTATTTCAACGCATCTTCTCCAAGTTACATGCGAATGTTCCAACAAATCCAGAGAGCCTGCGCCAGTTCTATATGCATTTGCAAACTACCACACCAGAGCGCGGGGGAGAACAGCCAACTGCGTCTGCCGGGCGGACAGCCGAGGATAATAGTGTTCAGGAGCATCATCAACATCATCAGCATGGCGGTGATGGCCTTTGTGACGGAAGCTCTCCCAACATGGCAGCATCCGTGACTGTGGTAAGCCAAGGGAAGACGCGTATGTTACCTCCCTTCTTCCTTTCTTTGTCAGAAAGACTAATCAGTCATTGTTTCCATCAGACTATGAGGGGGACTCATCTTTGTGGTGTTTCTTCCGTTCAGTAAGACTCGCATTTGCTGATGAAACATCACCTCACGAAGATGATGATGGTGAGGCGGTAAGCGTAGATCAATGTCAGAGACACAACGCTATGATCTATTTCTAACGTTGATTTAGGAGTGTGGAGGGACAACCATCCATTCCATGTCAAACATTGGCTTCGGCACTGATTGGAAAACAGCCGCTCTTCAGGCGCTCCCCCCTCAAGATGTTGTCGAATTTTTGACAACAACTTTTTTTCAACTGGCGCAAACGAACTATTTCTGCGTGCATGCAGAAATATTTTCACGAAAACTCAAGGCCTTCTACGGGGGCACGCATGAGTTTGAATCTCATAATCCACTCAGTTCAAGAAAATCAATTGAGTTCTTGTCGGTATTATTTATGGTCCTTGCAATAGGAAGTCAATTTGCCGAGGTTGGTGTTATCGACAGCGGCCAATTGTCCATGTCAGATGATGATTTCATAAATGAGGAGTTTCTCAAAGGAGATTTGACTTCTCCCTACAACCTGTCTCGAATCAAAGTACCAACCCCAGCTCAGAATCCGGGCTGGAGATTCTACGAGGTATCTCGGAGACTGTTACCAGACATCGTCTCGTCATCATCAATAGCAAGTATCCAAGTCTGCCTCCTTCAAGGGATATACCTCCCAAGCACAACGAGTCGGGATGCCGGGTACAACTTGCTAGGGCTGGCTCTCAGGATGGCCATCAACATGGGGCTACATCGGCATTTCGTGTCTGAATCCATACACCCAGATATTCGCGAACTGCGCAACCGTCTCTGGTGGAGTATATACGTCGCGGACAGGCTTTACAGCATCGAAATGGGTCGGCCCCTGGCCATCAACGACGCCGAAATCAACGCACCGTATCCAGTGGACGTTTCAAGCTGGACTGATGTCCACGGACAACCAAGAAAGGTAGACGGGCTAGTCTCTCTGGCACGAATTTGCCGTATTCTAGGCAAGATTGTAGACGCAGTCTATTGCAAGCCTGCCTCCGAGAAGGGCGCCACCATCCGACCTCACGATCTGCAGCTGCTGAAGGATGAATTGGGAGACTGGAAGAAAAGCTTACCCGCAAACATCAAGTTTGAAAATTTCACGACCCGATACGAGGCGCACCTGGCTTTGACATATGAGCAATCCATCATCCTACTGACTCGCTCTTGCTTGCACTGCGCCGTCGCGACGTGTCGTCCTGCGAACAGTCTGGAGGCCAGTGCGACAAGGTTTCTACGTCAACAAGCCCAAGAGTGTGTGAACGCAGTAGTTTCTTCTATCCGGGTACTGGGTGCCCTAAAAGATTTGTCCTTGTTATGTCGCTTCTACTTTCATGATTCATTATACTGCAGTTCAGCTCTGTACGTTCTGATTTTTGCAAGTCGTAAGCTGGCGGGTTCTGTCTCTGTCCCTCAGAATTCCATCGTGCAGGGCATTCGCATCCTCCTAGAACTCGCTAAGGGAAGTGAAGCAGCAGGATTAAGCTTGAGGCGGATCACACAGGCCCTTGCGAGCTGTCCTAGGAACCTAAGTGCCGGCAATACCAACAGTAGCACCCTCCGAAACACGGAAAATGGTGTTTCTGGGGAACGGGGGCGGTCCGCGTGGAAAGCTTGGAAGAGGGCAGTGACAGATTCCCAGTCTCACGGCCGGATTTCATCCACGAAGAATCGAATGCCCTGGAACGAACCCATGGCAGGCTCATGTGTTCCAGCAGTAAGTTTTCGACCTTTGACGCTTTGTTATCGGGCGATATTGACAATGATCTCTTAGTTTGGCCTTACCCCGGTATCAGAACAGCAAATACAAGCAGAAGCTTCAAGGTATTCTTACAACCCACACCATGAAACGAATGAAAATTTTGATGGTGGTGTGAGTATGGAGCCTCTACCTCTACAAGTGGATGACGATGTGGACACAATGGTCGATATCTCGAATCTAGCACCTTTCTAGGTACCGGAGCATCCAGACTTTGACAATATAGGTCGAGGCCTTGGGTCAGCATTGGAGCTTGACTTTTGAGACGGTCAAGGGGATACGGTGTAGGAAACCCACAGTGGCTCCAAGTCCATGGTCATTGAAGGCCCAGGGCAACACATGTAAATAATGCACCGGAAGCAGGGCACCCACCTAATCAAGCTGACTGGCTACGCTGGATGAGCGGTGTGGTACAGCTACATTCACTAGCAAATGAATGGATAAATCTAAGTTTCGCTTCCTCGGGTCTAGCATGGACTTAATATTGTCCATCGCGCCCTACAATGCATAGGTACTCACTCGGTGAACCTCATTAGGCAGAGCCACCACAGATCGATGCCCGTGACCGGATTCAAGCAAGATTCACATGCTCGAGGGACAAGTCTCTTGCGTCTCAATTGGTATCTACATGACCACAGCTTCATCACAGACACACGCCGGAGTCTCGCAGGTTTACCCGGCCTGCGATCTCCGGACCGATACCCGCTGCACGGAAGCCGGACATGGTTAGGGGCCCGCATCATGAACATTACTGGGACCACCGACCGGGTTTCACCCCGAAGTCGGAGATAATCTTTCGACAAAAACTCTGATCGGAAGAGCTATCACTGGAGCGGTCCCCCGGCAGCTTGCTCGGTTGCTTCCTCAGATTCCCCGTGCTAGACTGTGTAATGTGCCAAGCGCTCCTTTGTCCACCATCCCACCATGGCACTCCCACCTGAGAATGAGAAACAACCAGCCTCAGGCCCTAGCCATGAGATTCGCCAACTGTCCGTCTCTTCATCATCCTCTGACGAAACTGCGGCAGAGGGCCGAGAGTCCAAATCCAGTACGGGAGGCGGAAGGTATCATTCACGACCTTCCCGTCTAGACGACATCGAGGATGTAGACGACACGGCTCTTGGCCGCCTCGCTTCCAACCCAACCCGGGTGAGAACTCGCTCCCGCTCCAGATCAAACCTCCCACCACCACCGGACGGAGGTCTCCAGGCCTGGCTCCAAGTCGTCGCGGGGTGGCTTGTCATCTTCGCCACATGGGGCTATCTCAACTCCTTCGGTGCGTTCCAGTCCTACTACACCTCCGGCGGTCTCCCATCAGCCTCCCCGTCCACTATCTCCTGGATCGGCTCTCTCCAGGGCTTCCTCACCACAGCCCTGGGAACCTTCAGTGGCCGTCTCCTCGATGCTGGCTTCTTCCGCCCTACCTTCGCCATTGGTGCTGCTCTGCAGCTGGCCGGCATCTTCGCCATGAGCGCCTCCGATCATCCACAATACTGGCAACTGGTCATAACGCAGGGGATCCTCACGGGCATCGGCGGCGGCATCCTCTTCACCCCTACTCTCGGGCTGGTCGCTACGTGGTTTGGACGTCGCCGCGGGTTCGCGATCGGCCTGGCTACCTTGGGCAACTCCACCGGCGGCATCCTATATCCCGTCATAGTGAGGCAGTTGCTTCCCAAGATTGGCTTCGGCTGGACCGCGAGGGTGCTCGGTCTGGTGAATATGGTCTGTTATGTTATTGCCTTCTTATTGATGAGATCGCGACTCCCTCCCCGCCGATCCGGAGCTCTGGTCGATTGGAGTGCCTTCAAAGAGCCGGTCTATGTTCTCTACATCGTCGGCATGTTTCTTTTCGTCTGGGCGAGCTATTATCTGTTTTACTATGTGAGTTTCCACTGTGATTTTCTTTTCTTATCCGCGTTGAAACCTAGGGCTTTCAGTATCATCTCCTCTATTACTGGTCATGGTAACAAACACTTCATCCCTGCATCCCAATCACAGAATCCCTTACAAGCAATTGCTAACTTCCTCACGGGTCGCATCATTCGGCATCCAAGTCCTCGGCCTCTCCTACAGCGAAGCCTCCTTCCTCATCATGGTCATCAACGGCGCCGGCCTCCCCGCCCGCGTCCTCATGCCCATGCTCGCCGACAAGATCGGCGCCCTCAACGTCATCACCATGTGCACCCTCTCCATCTCCGTCATCGTCTTCTGCTGGTTCGCCGTGAGCAGCGTCCCCGGCTTCTACGTCTTCACGGCCTTCTGCGGCCTCGTCTCGGGGGCCACGCAGAGCCTCATGCCCACCACCATCGCCAGCATCACGAAGCGGCTGGACACGGTGGGCACGAGGATGGGCATGTGCTTCAGCATCATCTCGTTTGCGTCGCTGACGGGGCCGCCGATCGGTGGCGCGCTCCAGTCTGCGATGAAGGGGTCGTTCACGGGCGCGCAGGTGTGGGCTGCGGTGTCGACTTTGGGTGCTGGCTTGTGTCTCTTGGGGGCTAGGTTTTACCAAGCTCAGGGGAAGATCAAGGTCAAGTGTTAAAAAGAATAGGGTGAGGTGTTCCACGCAAGAAAGCAAAAACTTCATGGAAAAGGGTGCTCTCTTTGCCAGTCATCGGTTATCGCCAGGTACGATTTTTCTAATTCCTCTTTGCATGCTAACTCTTTTTTCGATTGCAGCTTTATATAGCCATACTGGATAATATTAATAATCAAAAAGTTGTCCATTTGAGACCTGAGTTCATTCGATGTGTTGAAACGTACTGCAGATAATCGTCCTGAGAACTTAGAAGGTTCTTACTCCGGCATAATAGAGAGGTGACAACGTGAACCTGAAGGAGAGACAAAAAGAAAACAAGGATGACAAGAGCTCATTCTTCCTCGCAATTTGTGAGTGCTCTCAATTCGAGAGTATTAACCAATCTTTATTAAATTATTGAACTGGAGAGGAGCTGTAGGTAGAAGAATCAGTAATGGAAGCCTCCTGCCACTCTTCGAGGATTTCCCGGCGATACTCGTCGGCAACGCCAAACCCCCTCTGTTTTACCGTGTCCAGGAAGCGGATCAATCTCGTGCGGTCATCCTGTACTTCCATAACCGGTGCCACCGCCTCCGATAGGGGGAGGAAGAACGCCACATCCAACAAAGACTGGGCCGTTAGAGCTTCGATGCCTTCCATCAGGGAGATGGCCTGTTCGTGAAGACATTCTGGCGTCATTACCGGTAACTCACACTCGAGCGAGGCCAGACCACTCGTTTGCAGCTGTTGCGATAGGCAGATCAGGGCCCAGCGCATGTACTGGCTGTATGAGTCGTCGTGTGTAGTGGGAGCAGCGGAGTTGGAAAGGAGTGCTTGGAGCATGCATGCTTGGAGACTAGAGGCCTCGCAAATGATCTCGATACCCTCCACCCCGTGATTGGGGTCCCTACCGATGGGATAGGCAGATACTAAGTCCCATTTTTGTAGGCTGGAGACGTGTTAGCGAAGATTTGGGATCAGGCTGGATTTCATGCATTCTTCTTACCGTTCTTGCAAGACGGCCCATCTAAACATGAGGGATAGAACGTGGTTGGGCCTCTCCGATGCAGGATCACTTGGTTTATCGCTTGTGGCAGCTTCTTTCTGTAGCCTAGCAGCAAAGTCCTGCCCGATGGGCTTCTGTAGAAATGGGATAGACCCAAGAAGATCGTTCAGTTGGAAGAATCTCATAAGCTCTCCATCGAGTTGTGAAAAGTCTCTGCCCTCCTCGACTAGGTAATTTGCTAAATTCCGCACGTGTATTATCCATAGCCGCCAACTCTCGGCA
The DNA here is from genome assembly GCA_902006505.2 of Clonostachys byssicola. Lineage (NCBI taxonomy): Eukaryota > Fungi > Ascomycota > Sordariomycetes > Hypocreales > Bionectriaceae > Clonostachys > Clonostachys byssicola. The sequence goes on from CABFNO020001527.1 coordinate 13,923, forward strand.
GTCGGATTTAGAAGAAGCTTGGAAAAGGACCAAAGTTAGAGGATGGGGAACCAGGAGGAGTAGCATGGAACTCACATCTGGTATGGCAAGTAGTAAACTACATAGTAATAAAACGGTCGTGTTATGGGAGTAGGGCCGAGCCATCCGGTGCGTGAGGCTTCTCTTTTGCGCAGCAACAAGCCTCCTCAACAGCTGGCGTTCCTTGGTCTCCAACGTGTGCGTAGCACTCTTGGATGCAAACACCTGTCCGACGACACTGATTGTCTTATTGACGAGTTCATCTGATTGGCTCAGCAAGATCACATCGGGGCTGCGGAGGACCTGGCTCTGAGGTAGCTTCCCCGTAGCCTCGAAGAAGCGGTTAATGAAAGACCAGGATTCGTTGGTGAGCGCTGTTGCTGGTTTTGCTGGCGTGCTGGCATACGGGGACTGGAAGACGCGCACAATCTGGACGTCTCTCGAGCGCTTTGGAAAGCTACATTCAAGGCCGTTCCGGCGGCAGAAGGAGCATGGGCTATTTCCATCACACTTTTAATTGCCCGGTCAGTCAGTCCTCGAGGCAAGGGCTGGAGTCACACATCCAACAAACCTTCATGTGGCTCCTCCGGCACGAGGAGCAGCGGTGGCCGCCTCGCCGCTTGTCTAGCTGGCCGCACGGCATGGCGCAAGGAGCTGGGAGGAGATCTAGATGTCGTTCTTGGGGAGTATAGCCGAAGCAGGGGATCGAGGCGGGTGTGGAGGAGTGGCGATCGATAAGATCAGAGTTGGATGAAATGCATGTGAGAGAAGTGCGTAATTAACGACGTGGTCTGACGCACTGTGAATTAATTGGCTGCTGTCGCTCGCCAACGGATTACTCCCGGCGCTAAGCTATTCGCAGCCGGTGTCGGCCATCTCCCAGTTTGTCTTCTGAGGAGGAAGCAATCGCTGGATTGAAGCAAGAGACCATTGAATTTCGGTCAAATTGGTTTCATGAGCCACGGAGAGTTATATTCACTTTGTCACAGATGTTCTCCGTGATATCCATGCGGCTGGAGGCGGGTGTTGATCCCGATGGGCCTGGCCTAAAAATACCAGTGACTTACTATGCTTCAGGCAATTTGTGACATCTTGTGGGGAGAATTAGCGGGGTGAAGCTGCTGAACAGCGCCAGTGAATTATCGTTGCATCAAAGCCTCATTTTTATTGATTCGGAAGACATCATCCAGCCAATGATAGTACCTCATTTTAGGACCTACCCTAGCCCGCTGAAAAAGTGAACAATTAATTAGCCTCTCGCTGTAACGTGTGAGCAAATCAGGCGAGAGGATACGAGGAGGTAGCCTGCGTGCGGGTATTTTCCATTGATAATAGTGAGGCAGTGCCACCTGTAACATCAAATGCCAAGCAAAGACTCGTCAGCCATCAACGTAGTCAGTTGCGATCACTAACTACACTCGGCCTCGGGCACGGGAAATTGGTCGGATACCGCTGTGGTAATAGACTGACTAATTATTCTCGGACAAATTATTTACCAGGGTTTGTTTCAGAATCTTCATGACAAAGAACTATTTTTTAGGTACAAGATCATCAGAAGATTTGTATCAGACCATCGCATGCCGATTTATGTTATCAATCAGCTGGAGACGGCTTTGAGGGGATTGGTGATGGCCTCCGCACCTCATATTCTGGAGCAAGAGCCTTTTTAGACTCTTCACCCCATTCATTTTGGGAAGAAAGAAAACATTGCCTCCTTCACACACTAAGCAGGACCAGCCCGAGCAAGGAAGAAGATCTTGTAGTCTGCAGTTGTGAAAGTAATTGAAGACCTCTGGTTTACCAAAGGGGACGTGCTTGAGATAAGATAAGGAAAGGCAAGGAACAATTCGAGAAAATGAACAAATCCAGCCAAAGCCCATCTCGGTCTAGAATTCTGTACGCGCATGTGTCATTGCTCAGGTCCTGCCCTGGCTCATGCCAAGGGACCAAAAGCTAAGGCTGTCAGTAATTAACGGCTTCGCGCTGCGCCGCACCAACAAAACAATGCGCCCATAATGACATCGTATTTCTCCGAGTGAGTTTGCTCAGTGCAAGCACCATGAACCCTAAAATATTATCGGTGATGCCATCGCCCATAACGGTAGGTATACCCTGAAGCTATTCTGACAGCTTTTCCATCCAAACTACGTCGTTATCGATGTACGATGATGCATGCAGTGCTGCAGTCAGCCCAAAGCCGGTTTGCAGGCGGGTCAGCAGCTTGTGCATGACGTAGCCCCAGATCGGGATCGTGACGGCCTGGTCGATGATCGCAGTCGTCTCCGCCAATGAGAGCAACCCATCCATGAACTGTCAGCAAAGCCAGAATCAAGGAATACACCATGCTGAACTACGTGATGAGTAGAAAAAGGGGTAGTGACCAAGAATAAAAGAGACTCTTTTAAACTCACTACTTCTCGCGCATTCCATCCGTCCAGCCTCTGCTACCCTGAACCACAGCCAGGAGTACAGGTACTCCCACCCGAAATCAACATGTCCGCACTCCTAGACCAGAAAAAGAAGAAGAAGAGCAGAAAGGGCGGCGGCGGCGAGAACGCACTAGACACTCTGCCCGCACTCGGTGGCCTCGACTCCCTACCGACAAAGGACGTGACCAACACCGCGCAAAATGCCGTGAGCGGAGTAGCTGGCGCCCTTGGAGGTCTTGGGGGAGGAGGTGGCAAAAGCGAGTCGCTCAAGCTAAGGCTGGACCTGAACCTCGAGATCGAAATTCAGCTGAAAGCCAGAATCCATGGTGATTTGGAATTATCGTTACTGTATGTTGACTTCCCCCATCCTTGCCGATGAAGCAGACCGTAACACTAATTAAGCGGATAGGAACTGATTAATGCTTGGATGAGCGATGTCTTGTTTTTTTCTTTTCTTTGAGTTCACACGGGTAATTAATTGGCGACGACTCTGTATATTATTTTGGGCAATAAGGCGTTTTCAACTTTAATAATTCTTTGGGTTCACTTCTCTTTTACGCAATATCGCGTTACGACATATCCGACGCTATGATGATGGCTGGATCAATTATCTGCTTAGAACTAGACGCAGCTTGCCGGTGCTCTTAGAGCTTCTTGAATAATGGATCATCATCTTTCATGGCAACGGCTATCGATGCATTGGCTTGGCATTTTGTTTCATGAGTTACCATTGAAGTTCAATTTATTGATTTAGATAAATCACTAAGAATGTCATTAGAGCTGCGGGCCCTAAGCATGTGTTAGCATGTGTATTGAGATGTGCCAGAGATTAGAAGGCCAGTCCTCAGTGCTTCACAATATTGATCACATTAGGCCGATGCCAATCACAACTTTTTTTTATTGATTTCAGGCACGCAAGCCATCGATTTATTTAACTTGATGACATATTCTTTTAGCCTACGGACGTTCATTGAGGTTATGACTACCATAATGTAGCAGTCATGAATATCAACCCACACGTTATCAACAAACGGCTCGATGCTTCCAAGTCCTTCGTCTTATATCCTTGATGGCTAAGTTGGCATCGATCGATTCAAAAAGCTTTATAGTTCTTCGGGGGCGGTGGTAACAATCTTGAGTAGAATACCCTCGGGGGTCTTGTACTCCTTCTTGTACTCGTCGGTGTTGTAGAGATGATTCAAGGGATTGAAGATCACACCGGCAAAGCCACCGTCGGCCAAGCACTGGATAATGGCGGGCCCGACCTCGTCTCGGGAAGCACCACCGTCGATGGTGTTTGCGATATCCTCAAAAAGGACTGACGAGTTGGCTTTGGGGTTGATGTGCTTCGCAAGCAGCCTCGCCGTCTTGTAGGTGTAGACCTCCCACTCCTGACAGTCGACCTTGTCCTCGGCGGGCATGGACCAGAACTTGTTGTCGTGAAGACCGTGGGCGCGGAGATAGTTTCCGATGTAGGTGACATCCTCGACCGAGACATCTTGGGGACTGTCCCAGGGGCCGTTGTAGCAGTGTAAGGCGGGCTGGTCCCAGGCGAAGCACTCGGCGCTGGCGACCCTGGCGGCGACCAAGGCGAAGGCAGCGGTCTTGGTAAGGAGATTGGCGTACATGATGGGTATTGTGGAAGTATCGTAGTAGTAGAGCGCGAGAGTTGGAAGAGTGACCTACGTCGAGCAAGCTAAGAATCCTTGGCCAGAGGGGAGCTTGGTTGATCTTTATAACCTGAGAGACACCCGAATATTTTCGCGGGACTACTCACATTAGTCTCTCTCCTTGGGAGTGGAATGTGTGGCTGGCTGAAAATGCGGAATGATTGTCTCTCATCTCACAAGGTGATACGCCGGAGCATCTCCTATGGTCTCGCTGTGGTAAAGACATGTCTTACCTCTGGACACCACATCTTGTGGAAGGTGGGTGGCCCGACCGGGTGCGGAAGGCATTGGGGAGTTTCTTCTTTCTCTGACTGCCTTCGACATTCTGTAGAATCTGCTCATATTCATCCTTATAGCAGTCGAACTCTGCCTATATGACTCTGTGATGAGACCAGGATCACATTCCAAAGGATTTCCCGAAAGTTAGCCAAGCTAGCCCCGCTAGTCGCCCGTATAGCCTGCAGTGTTCAGGTGGATTAATAGACCTTCTAAGACATTGATGAGACGGAACGGGGGATTTTCAGGGTACTACCGTCATTCCGAGCTGAGGGAGAGGGATTTGCGGTGATGCTGACTAGATTTGGTCTATGCAGGTGAGACAATACACCACCCATCGGGACTTGAGGAGTTATTGGTTTGTGAGATGATTGAGTGCCCTAGACGCTGTTGTATTTGGCCTAGACCACTTGGCCACCAACAAGCTCTCCATAAGACACCCTTCTCCTGCGACATGTTTTCTGTGCATGATCAGACGAGCCATGCCTGTCGGAAGGAACTCGTTCAACTTGTCGATCGGAATTTTCATGTTAATTGGCCGCGTGGCCTAATGGCTAAGGCGCTAGATTTCGGCTTGCTCGCCTGCTCTAGAGATTCCAGGTTCGACTCCTGGCGTGGTCGGGTCAATTAGCTTTTTGCTCCCAGCTACCTTTTTGCCGTGAATATGTTGCTCTCTTCAATATTTGTTCAAGCCATCATTGCTCTTTCGTTGCCTTTGTCCAATACTGAGTGGGAGAGTGCTCAAAACGGTCAAAGTAGGGCTAGTAGCAGACAGTAATAAACTCCTTGCTAAGATATTTGCGTCCAAGACCAAGAGTAAGGAAAAGGCTGATTGGCTCTTTATCGTAACTAATAAAGTCAATTGAAGGCAAATAGCATCGAAGGAATTACCGATATCGGCCGGGTTAGAAATTAACATCAAGCACTCATCTATTCCTTTACCTACGATCTAATGTGTCCAGATTGAGACCACAGCAACTTCATCCATTACCATGTAATGGAGATGGCTTTCCCTTCCATATGCCGCACACCTGCTTCGTCCATCTTAAGCAGTCTGTTGTAAATCCACCAACCAACCGCTCCCCGAGAGATTGCATAGCCGACTGCTGAGCTTTCCAGCACCGCTGACATGACATCTTCTACTCCCTCCTTTATTGTGGCATTGCCCTTGTTGCCATCCATGAGGAGGCTAGGGCGCACGAGGACAAACCGCTCTCCGCTGCTTCGTAGGCGCTCCTCCATGACCTTCTTATCCGCATGCGGTGTTGAAAGCATGTAATGATACATGGGGTGCAGTGCGATGGGGTAGTCTCGCTTCTGATCCGAAATTCCACTAGTACTAACTGTCGCAATTAGTGGTCTGCCTGGCATTTGTTTCTTGTGACGGAGCGTGGAGATTGCTTCGAGAACAGAGGCAATGCCTCTCTTGCAGACGTCTGGATCGGTAAATTTCCTAGTCTTTGGGTCCATCACAGCGCCGATGGAGAAGGATATGGCGTCAACTAGGCGATGTTCGCCTGGCGCTGTGAGACAAGATGCCACGTCGTTTGCGTTGTGGGCGTTGCCTTCGCGGATGATGAGATTAGGCGACGCAGCAGCAAGATCTGCAAGCTTGGACGGTGTACGGAGGAGGCAGACGCAGGTATGCCCGGCTTGGAGGGCTTCTTTAAGAGCTGCAAGGCCGCAACCACCAGAGGCGCCGAAGAATGCGATGGTCTTGAGGTTAGACATGATGCTGTGGGTATTTAGAGGCAAGGGGAGCGTCTTTGTTGCGTAGATGTCGATGGATGGTTCAAATACGTGTAAATTGTGAAGAGAAGATGATCTTTGTAATGCCCTTCAGCTACAAAACCCCAGAGTTGGACAAGCAGGTCTGTTATAAATGAATTTTGTGTCTACTAGAACAGGCTCGCGTACTGTAAGCGAATGATCTTTCTCCATTGTATCTGCCCGTCGGGACAACTTGTTCGTGTTGAGCCCCCTCAAAAGCTGCGAACAGGGCAATGAACTCCGGCTTGAATACAATACAAGTTAGCTCAAAGACTTCACACGAATAGTTTGCCAAATGAGATAATACGGCTGACACTGCTGGGTTATCCAGACCCCTGCCAAGCCATTGCATTGGGCCGTGTTAGTTCTGTCCTGGTCATTCCTGTTTGGGTATATTCTGCGCTCAACGGCGCAATACCGACCCGGCTCAACTACCGAGTTCTGGGCAGGTTATTCGACATCAATCCTCGCTTCGTGGGTACTTTGTGGAGCAAACTTGACGTGGTTTCCATTTGCGATTTAGGTAGTAATAAGAAGCGGGTGGTTTCTGCTCCACTGAGCTCCTAGTCGAGTGACTTACAATCACCAGTCTGTTTTCCTTTGATGTAGTTGTTATTCGACAAAGCTCTTCTTCGATATCGGCTCTCTTGGATGGATGAATCAATTGGTGAAGTCAAAAAGATGTGGTTAAGTGAAGTTGGGAAACAAGCCAGAAAAAAATCATAAAAAAAAACAAACAAAGAAGGTTCTCGAGCAAAACGCGCCATGGTTCCATGGATCGGAAAGGCGAGCGAAAGGTGAGTCACGCGTCAGTTGTCTGCCACCCGACAACAATGGTAAACTGACCGCCTACCTAGGTACCTCAGGCATTACCTGGCTGTCCCACTAGTAGAGATCAACTCTTAAGGCATGATACTGCTCAAGCACCTTCCCGCGATAGCTTGCCTTTTTTCTTCCGAGAATTTTGAATCATCGACTGTGCAAAATATCCCACTAACATCAATCTTAGATACCGTCGATGGCGTGATCGTTCCGACGCGCCCCGCATGCGTTTTTAAGTTGTTTTGCCCAACGTCAACTATTTCTTCGTTTTTACGATTCGAAATACACGAACATGGGTATTGAAGACTTCAAAGATGGGCTACCCGAATCTGCCTACTCTCATGACCAGGTTTCGAGATGGCTGGGGCGCATCCAACTGTCTGCATCATATCCTCAATCCCCGCAAGAGTTCCCGAAAACCGAAGAGTCTCTGCGCACCTTGATGAGATGCCAGATCACCACATTTCCGTATGAGAATCTATCAGTCCACTACTCTAAGAGCCATCTGGTCGACATCGCCCCCGAGTCTATCTATCGAAAGCTTATGGGACCCGAGAATGGTGGCAGAGGCGGATATTGTATGGAATTGAGCATCTTCTTCTACCACATGCTCCGCGGCCTCGGTTTCCACGTGTATATGACTGGGATTAGAAATCGTACACGAACAAATGGTGTGCCGGGGGGAGAATACCAAGGATGGTATGCTTCACATAAGACCTGATTTGACAGGAGAACTCATTACTGACCTCTACTCATAGGACGCACATCAACAACATAGTACACCTGCCATCAGGTGACAAGTTCTCGGTCGATGTTGCCTTTGGAGGCGATGGGCCCATCAATCCGCTGCCGATGGTAGATACTGGAAACCCTGTTCAGAATCTGGGTGCCCAGCAAGTCCGACTCGTGCATGAGACAATTCCGAAGCAGGGACTGAGATCCCCATTATGGATATACCAGTATCGAAACGGTGCTCATCTTGATTGGAATTCCTTCTACAGCTTTGCGGAGATTGAGTTCTTCCAGGAGGATTTCGAAGTCATGAATTGGTTTGCAAGTGCCAAAACACTGCATAGATGGAATGTCCTCGTCGTTCGCTTTCTCAGAGAAGGAGAAGACGTGTTGTTTGATGACAAGTTTAAGGCAAGGCGCGATGTCGATCAAGTCAAAGTTGTTGGAAAGGTTATGCTTGTCAGCGATGTGATCAAAGTGAATCTTGGGGGAAAGACGAATATTGTCCACACTATGAAGACCGAGACAGAGCGTATTAAAGCACTGCGCGACTATTTTGGCATTCAGCTAAGGAAGGACGAGAAGGAGAGTATTCGAGGTTGGGACATGGCACTCCAGTAACGCCAATTCACTCCTTGGTTGGAAAGGAAAGAGCTGAATGAGTCCATCCTAGACATGAAATATTCATAGATTCAAAGTCATCTGTAACTACTTATGACCATCCTAGAGATGCTTGAACATTCTTTAGCCCATAGCATTCTTGTGCATTCCTCGGATACGTTGCTCGTAGAGAATGGAGACATGGCCCTAGAAGACATTCTGCACATAAAAAGAAAACAAATTTGGAGCAGACCTCCATGTACATGCTTTGCGAATGTCGACTACGGCGGACGACGGAGCATTTTAAGATAATTTTGAGGATATTGATATAGAAATAAGAGAATCAAGTTCAAATTGAATCCGGGTTTATTTATCTCAGGTTCCCTACAGATGAGGAAAAGTCCTGTATCGTGAGATGTCCTCCGTGATCAAGCTCAAAAACCTAGGTCGCCATTCTGTTAGGCCCTTTAGGTAGGTAAGTAAAACACACCTAGCGCTGGACTCCTATTGGAGAAATCTATGAAATGCATATCGGAATATTCTACAGCATCCTGAGGCTCTTTTCCATCAAACACATCTATTGGAAAGACCCAAAAGCCTGCAACCGATACCTCCTGCCCCGTTTCGATTTCTTCGAGGCTGCCATACTCCGACGGTGCGTGATGCCTCTCCCTCGCAAGGTAATTTTGCAGGGAATTGATGCTGCGTATAGCGTTTTGCTCGTATAGGTCGGGGTAATCGGCTAAGTGCACGGTGTGATCCTTTGTTGCTTCAATGGCTATCACATACGAGACCTCTCGCCGTGGCAATGATCCATTCTCTGCTGTCATGCCAAATAAACTCTCCATAGATTCCCACAGAAGCCACCCAGCCATTGGGCTATCATATTCTTGGGAGAGCACCTGCTCAAAGTCGGAGGGCTTAAGCCCGCGAGGGTCGGAAGGCATGAGATAGAACTCAGAAGCTTCGGGAAAGAGGGGCATGGCGTGAGAGACTGGTTTTTGGTAAGACGAGCCGATGTCGAGTGTCTGCGTCGGTGGTTGCTCTGTGTACCTATTGTCCTCATCGAGCAGGTTGATGAACCATAGATGCTTCAGGGTCATAAGACTCTGTTTGAATGATCTCACCTCCGCCGGCCGCAAGTTTTCAAGGTTAAAGGAACGCAGAACCGAAAGTTCATTAACATACTGAGTGTTGATAGCGAGGTTCCAAAGGCCGCTTCCTTTTTTATCGTATGCCCGAAGATCGTGAAAGAAGCCGACTAGAGTTGAAGGCCGGACGAAGAATGACTCGATGTACAGAGTATCGTTTTCCGGATCGATGTAAAGACACTCGTTGCTCTTGGGATCTCGAGGGTTCATAGGAAGGCGGATACGGTATTTTCGCAGGGCGAATTCTCTGGAATTCCGGCAAATTTGGAGCAAGATGCTGCTTCGAGGGGGGTGCGATAGTGTGGCACGATATCTAGCCCCGCTTATGACATTTCCCAAATCATTTGATTCTGTATACAAAGAATTTTGCAGGTATAGGCTTTGAGAGTCTTTCTCGGCTCTTAAGACTTCATTAATGTGGATAGTGACCAGTCGCTTGGCACTAGGCGACTGTGTGAGCTCCAGGATATGCAGCTGTATCTCAGTTGGGAAACGAGAGAATTGATGAAATTCCGTCGTGGGAGACTCAGACTGGTCTAGGCAATCGGCTTCGATAGGGAATATTTCTGTGTTTAAGATGTTGAACTGAGGTTCGTCTGGGGCGTTCGCCTGCCGGACCTCGGCGTTTGCCTGATAGAATCCAGCCATCTCATTCGACTTGCCAACATTGGCCTGATCACGGTGATGGGGAGAAAGAGAGTGGGGACAGAGAAATCGTGGAGAAGTGGCCGCGTCTGGAGTGTTTTTCAGAGCAGCAGCCTTGCGTCATGCAAGGCGTGCCGCCAATGGCAGGCTTTGCACGTTGGTGCCTAATCGATAATACGACCTTTAAGGCTACTTGTTACATGAATTTGCATAATTACATTATTCACGATTCCAAAAGCCAGCTGGTGCCCTGAAATAATGCACCCTTCTCCCCCGTTTTTACCTAACGCTGCCACGGGCAGACCTGATGACATTAACCCAGAATTAGCCAAACGAATACACAAAACCCTCACCCCCAAGTCTACCAGAAGCTCCTCAGCATCGTTTTGAGATGAACAATCATTAATTTAGTAAGAGGAAAGGTCAAGACACGGAACTTTGGCTCATTCGGCTACCAAGAGCTGTGGGCATCATCTTCTATCATGGTTGCGAAGTACCCATGCTTCAAATCGTTTAGTCTAGCAGTAGTAATAGCTTTTTATTCGAGCCCTACCTAGTATTTATATAGTACGAAGTTCTGGCGGGGGAACCTAACAAGTAAACAATGAACAAAGAAGGGCAGTCACTGTTCTTTGGGCATCTTCTACTGACACAAACACCATGCCTTCTGTGTCAACTTTCCTTTGAATGGTCTGTGCCAGTCATTGCTGTCTAGTTCGAAATCTTGGTGTGATGGGTAGGGCACCCCGAATCCTTGCTCTCCTAGAAGCGTACAAAGCATTCACAAACACTCTTCTTTGGTAAAATCACAGTTTCAATATCTGAAAATATTATCTTCCAAGCATAGGCCAACGCCACTATCTAAGCGATGTCTCGAGATTGTCTACGTAGGCATCCTAATATCACCCTCACCATGAATTTAGTGGTATTTCTTGAATGCCAATATGTATATCTAGTTGATCGCTATTTTAATTGGGGATAGGCACTCATTGCTACTTGGCCCCCAGTGTGGCAGAAGAGTACATTACCACGTCCAAATTGGCCGCCCCTTGCCATATCAAGCAGACCAGTGAAAGCCTTGCCGGTATAAACTGGATCAACTAAGATCCCCTCTGTCCTGGCAAGTTCCTTTATACCTTCCGTTGTCCTGGTATCCAGTAACCCATACGCTCCTCCGAGATAACTGTCGCTAATCTCAAAGTCATCCGATGTGATATCGTTTGCGTCAAGGCCGACATGATGAGCAGCAGTTTTTGCGATACGGAGAACGAGCTCAACAACCTCGCTCTGCTTGCGCATAATTGAAAAGCCAATCAACCGTTTCCTCGACTCTAGTACTCCCATTTTCTGGGCAAGCTTGAAGCCCACAACCAGTCCTGCAAGTGTAGAGCCAGAGCCACTGGCAGTAACGATGATATCAAATGACACACCAAGTTTCTTCTCCTGCTCGAGTATCTCAAATGCACATCGAGCATAACCCAGGCCGCCCAGAGGATGCAGGCTGGCGCCAGGAGGAATTGAATATGGCTTTTTGCCGCGGCTCTTCAGCATCTCCAAGACCTTTTCCTCCGTGGTGCCCACAGGGAATGTTTCCGCTCCCAGAATCTGAGCCACTTGGACATTTCCAGCATATGAATACTCGGGTTCGGTCGATGCGACGGCCTCGCGTGGGTACAGAGCGACCTATTCAATAATCAGCGAGAAGTTCGCTTGCAAGCAGTTTCAGGCACCAACAATGTCAAGAGATTTGGCATGCTTACATTCATCCCGAGGCGCGCAGCAGCAGCACTGGTCTGTCGCATGTGGTTGGATTGGACGCCGCCTGTTGTCACCAGGGTGTCTGCACCTTGAGCAACGGCATCAGCCAGAACATATTCCAGTTTGCGGATCTTGTTGCCGCCGAAAGCCAGGCCTGAATTGCAGTCATCCCGCTTCATCCAGATCTCGGTACCGCATGCAAGCTTCTCTGTAAGCCTCTTGAGATACTCGATGTCTGAGGGACGCTCATACATCAACGGAATGCGGGGAATCTCGCCAAAGGGCGAAGGCAACACAACCATGATGAGATTCCTGCAGACTGATCGATGCAATCAAGTGAAATTATTTGGGATACAAAAGTGATGGGCAATAGTCAAACCCAATTGAAATTCATCCAACTCGGAAGACTTATAGATGTTAATCAGAACCGGCTCGCCGAAAGGACGGAAATACGACAATAATCCGATTAACCTCCTCGCCCCGAGAACTTGTCGGAGCCCATCACGTCATCATGAATTAGCCTGCGCTCAAAATAGACCCGCTACTTCAACCAACCTTGCCCTCCTAGGGCTAGTTAACTCCAAATAGAATACCTAAACCATCAATATTTTGGCTATTGTTGGATTTGCCTTCTTGATGGGATAGTCGTCTTCAAGCATCTTGTCATACCTAGGTGCTAACATTGTCCGAGGTGGGTTGCGTGGATGATTCTGTTCTAGGCGAAGGCTCGGGGATTTAACTCTATTGGCAGCATTGATTAACTGAGGCGTCAACCCCTCCGCAATCTAAATCTGTTTCGGGTTCTCTTGCAGTCTCGGTGATCTTAGCTAACGAACGCAATGTGAAAGTCTCATGCAGAAAAGTTCCAGCTACGATTTAGGTAGGTTACATTCGCATGGTCCGATAATTCAGGCAGGAGCAAGTTTCGTTGATAAAAAATTGGACGAAATCAATCTTCATATCTTCATACAGGCTTAACATACTGTACTCTATCCATCCGTGGTTCTAGTCCTCCATCATAAACAAAAGCAGCTTCTTCTAGCGAGCAGATCTTGCCAATTTCAGCATCAAACAAAATCAATAAGGTCAAATGATGGAAAATTTCTCAATGGCCAGCATGAGCAATGTTTAGGAAACATTTGAACAAATGGAATAAGGCACGTCGCTGGTCCGTAACCTGTTCTTGTACTAATTGTACGCCAAGTCTCTGTCACCTCTGCTCTGACTCTGGCTGCTGCCCTTGCTGCTAAGGGCAGAGAGCAAACGATTGGCAGTGCCACTTATACTTAGGCGCGACCTCCGACCGTCACTCCGGTGAGATCGTCGATCATAGTCATCATACCCCGAGCTCGGAGAGTAGTAGTCGCGGTCGACATCGTATGAGTAGCTGCGGGGTCGGTCGTTCATGCTGCTTGCACGGGAGGCACTCCGAGGGCGTCGGGGAGGGGAGCTCCCTGACAATTCGTAAATGTGATCACGTTCATCATAGCTTTGGCTTCGGCTTGGGTGGGCCTTCTCTCGATCGCCTTGTACTGAACTTGGTTCAGGGTTGATTTCTTCAGGATTGGGGTCAAACCGAACCCTGTTCATGCTTCGCTTCTTCAGAACTGATTTGGGAGGCACGTCGCTGGTGGTTGAACGCCTCTTCCTACGAGGATCAACAGTCAAACGCAATGCGATAGATTCAGCCTGACTGCTGTTGCTGCTATCGGATGTCCTTCTTTGAGTTTTTGGCACTCTTTGTTTAAAGAGTTGCCAGTCCTCGGGGTGAATGGGTCTCCCCGCTCGGTAATTGGCAGTTTGTCTAGCAAACGCAGAGATTTGATCCTTTGAAAGCCGCCCGAGCACCGCGACGTATGAAGGCCTTGCTTCGTATCTGACTCCGGCAAGTTCAAGAATACCAGGGCTGACAATGTCGCGGTCAATTTTGGTCCATTCAGCGTCCATGGGGATTGGTTGGCCATAGCTATCAGGTGCCAGGCCAGACTCGATCACTGGACCTCTTTGTGAAAGAGGGGAGGAAAATTGACTTGACTGGGATTTGAAACTTGAACTGCCGGGAAGCTCAGAGAGATGCGTTGAACCATAAGAGTCCCGAGGGACGAACGGAGTATCCATTCGCCCGATTGGGAGAGAATTACCTCTTCTATGGTGATACTGGGAACGCGATGGCGACCTGACAAATCGGCGGTCTGTATTGTCTTTGGCAGTTGTATCGTTTGTCGAAATCGATGTTGTGAGGATATATGAATAACCCGAGTTATCGTACTCCGGCGAAGATGAATCCCCAACTTGATTGTAGGGTTTGTCGAGAGGGATCTTGGGTGGGACTGGGGGAGGGACTGTCTTCGGTTGGGAGCTAGTTGGAGTTGGATGATACGAATAATCGTCCCGAGAACTGGACCGTGGGGTTAAATCTTTCGAATTCCGACGCCCTCCTCTCCCACGCCCACCGGGTGGCCTGGAAGTTGTCTGCATGCCCCTCCGGTGCTGCATCTGAACGGCGTCGATCAGCCTGTTGATGGTTGAGATTCTGCTCCATAACTGCGATCTAATGACACCTAGCGCTCGGCCTTGATTGTCGAGTGTATATTGGAGATGTCTGAGAGTGCCGTCACAGTCGTCGATGACTGAGACGAGTTGGCCAGAGTAAGCACTCCGCGGGTCTCGTAGAAGGGAGTTGAAATCGCCGGCCTCAACATTTAGCCGTCGAAGGCTACCATGTAGCTCTCCAATGATATCAGCGATGTCGTTTTGGGTAGGGTGCTGTTTAACACGGTGGTAAAGGGTGCAGGCAAATGAATCAACAATGTGAATGCGCTGCTCGGGTGTAAAGGTACCACTCATCGTAAGTCAGTGAAGCGCAAAATGCTTCGGAAGTGATTTTCAAAATAATGAATGCCATGCAATCTAGCCCAGTAGATGCGGTCTTATCAGATTGATATTTGCCAGGGTAAGGGGAAAGCATCGATATATAGGGGAATGTGTTTATGGCGAGCCAAACACAATGCCGAGGATGAAACCAAGGATACCAACCACCGTGGATCCGGATGAGAGACTTTCCTGAGGAGGCGGGCAACGCGGAAACAGGTTAATGCTGTTTCGCTATGCCTTCCATTCTTTCAAAAGTAAATCAATCCCACTTATGCCTCCTGAAGTTGGCAGCTGAATTACAATAATAGAACTGACTGACAAATTGATCCCTCTGGTCACTTAACTGGCTTGTGATTCGTGGATGCTAGTCACAATGAACTTGTACAAACCAAAGTACTCTCGAATTGAGCCTTCGCGACCCGAGACGAGATCATTGCTAGCCGCGGGAAAGCGAGTTGTTCTCCCTTCACTTCACTCCACGCTGGGAAGACAGGGGAACCACGTTTGGAGGCGGGATTTCTTCGATAGACCCTTTACTATCTAGCTAGATTGCTTCTAGTGTAAACATTTGGAAGGTTTGTAGTGCTGGTATACCATGCGCCCCGGGCTGTGGTTGTCATCCTTTAATTAATGATCACCAGCACCCACTCTGATGATACTAATCTGAGACAAGGACGATCAAAACAAGTCAATAATCTCGTGCCAATTCGGCCGAATTATCATACGCCTAGACATTTTCACCTTGCTAAATTCGAACAATAACCGAAATGAAACCTACCGCGAGTCGTGCCCATCATTATTGACAATCCAGCTTCGGGCGAGATCGGGGGCGATTGAGTATATGTTCGTGATGGTAGCCCTTGAAATCTAACATCATAGCTAAGTTAGCCATCCTTTTTTACCATGAAGATTGGTCTCCAATTTAACCGTTGTTCATGCTAAACGATGGGCTGTCGTACCCTCGATTGGGGGCCTTGCATGCGTGAACAAGCTGTTCGCATGCCGCATTGATCACCACGAGGGTTTTATTTTGGACAATGCCCCCTCTTTCACCCGTAACAACGAGGCTTATTCTAGTACCAAAGGCATGGCCCGACCCGCTCGTCCATGGCTCTAGAATTGATCCAAAACGTATTCCTCAGCATTCTAGACTCCACGGCCCATGAGACAAGCACACCGAATGCAACACTGGCGCGATTCATCGGAATTGCCCCAGGGGTTCCGGTCACAGCTTTCCCTCGGTAAGAACTCGGGCGATGGCGCATGACGACAGAGAGCCTAGAGGGTGTTTTCATGCACCAGCTCTCGGGATCGTGAAACGTAGATCTCATGCTGGCCCGAGCACATGGCTGTGCCAAACTCCAGCCATCCCACCTTGTTGACACTCGGGCGGGGCAACGGAACGTGTCCGCGGTTCATGTTGACGCTAGATTCCAAGAATTCCATGATGTCGGGCTGTTCCTGGATATTCAAAACGCCCGACAAACTACCAGAAGCTGGATATTCTTCCGCGGTCTCCCGAGTGGGTTCAAGCAACGTCGAGGGAATCCCTTGGCTGATACAGCATACAAGCCTATCAGAGATGAGAGATATCTTTAAATCTCCAACAAGTCCTTGATTCGTCGCATAACGGTGCTGGAGCTTCCAAGGGCCGGCCATGTAAAGTGCCTGGTACTCTGCTGGTGGACACGTCCCCTGGACCATTTGTTTGATCACAACTGGAGCTTCAGGTATCGGAATCCTGTACATGCAGAAGAATATGGCGCATTTAAGCCCTCTACCGAACATATCAGGGGACTCCTTGTTTATAGTTTCGAAAAGCTCCGAGAACACCAGGCAGGAGCAAAGAAAAACAGTGAGGATTGGCAAAGGATGGCAAGGGAACGGTTAGCAGTTGCAGTGGCCTTCTTCATCAAGTGGCTTATGAATGTACCATGAATGGCCCTCAAATTATCCAGAGCGACACGACTGGAATTAAATACCTTGATGTGGGTGGTGAGTTTGAGTGTAATGTAAAAAAAAAAAAAAAAAAAACAGATGCCACACCCGACAACGAAATAACTTGACTTTCCTTTTACAGTCCGAACAAACCCACCACTTACGACTAAACCAGAGCTACGAAATGAATTGAAGGTCGTTTTGCAGTTCGGGCACTCAATAGCCTAATTTCTACTGTTCAAGACAGTCTCAGGTGTGATTTGGCCGACATGAATCACATCATTATCTTATCTTGGAACAAAACCCGACCTCTGGACCTTTGTGGCCTCCACGAATGTTATCATCACCTACCCCTCACTTTGATACTACAGTGAGCGCACGCTGAACAGTTTCTGAAACAACAGTCGTCATTCAAAAATGGCGGGGGGGCCGACACAATGGGGCATGTACTTCTGGTATTAGGATGGCGGAGACTGTTCACACCGCCGCTGCATTCCAACTTTGGGTGCGAAATCTGGTGCTGACAGGACTTTTGCACATCACATAGGTTGGCCTGGTGATATAACAGGGTCGTATTCGCATCTGCAGTGGGCAAATGGTGAAACGTATATCCAAATGACGGCAGTTCTGGGCATAACTTTTCTGAGCTGCAACGCTATATTTCTAGGGATGCATATCTATGTTGCATCCCGCTTGTTCAGCCGCCCAATACTGTCTCAAATACAGCTGAATCCGAGAGATTATCCACTATAATACAATAAGTGACAGGTCAATTCAGCCTGTGGTCCCATGACTTGAATATTAGTGAATGTTGCATAATAGCGGGCTGAAAATGCAAGTAAATAAGACCGATAGTGTTGGGCTGAGGACTGATGACTCATGAGCTTGACCAACGGGAAGAAAGGTTGGAAAAAGGAAGCAAAGGCAGGCGGGGTTTAATAAGCTCGCTCCTTTTCCCCTCTTCCGCCACATTAAGCTCTCCATTCTCCATCCCCATATCATCCCACTTTGTAAGCTTCACATGGGCCACTGCTTTTATTCTAGGCCATCCAAGGTCTGAATATCGTTCCAGCATCCCGACACTGAATTTCTTCTCTTTCTTGCAGAAATGCACACATAAACAACACCCGCACTTCTCAAGTGATTGCAAAATCAAGACGTGCCAGACCTGAGGGTAAAGTCCCCGAGAGCAGCGTTTCTTTCAAGTGCAGCGTGTTTATTTTGACTCTAACATTCTTTTCAAAAGGCATCATCACATCATGTCTTTGACCTATTACGTGCCCACGACGCCTGATCCAAGGGCGTCAGGCCTCCCCAACACGGCCAAACGCGTCTTGGACCTACTATTCTTTTTCAACCCCGAATGCATCCCAAAATCACTGCTTACTCCACCCGAGAATGTGGTGGAGAATCAGTGGTATAATTTCCTCAGAGACGAAGAAGAGTAAATCTCCCTCTCCTTTGCCCGTGATGTCATCCATGCTGATTCGATCGCGTTCAGGCTCGACAGGGCCATCGCCGCGCTTGTCGAACGGTCCATTGTTCGCGTAGACGATAGTGGCAACCTCGTACTATCTGTCCTCGAACCCTTCACAGGAATTGAGGACGACCAGGTCAGCCCTGCATTTAGTCATGCCATTCGAATCTTCGACAAATTTCTACCCGACGATTTCCAGCCAGGCCACGATTCGTTCAAGGCAAGCCAGGTTGTGCTCCCGCACATCATTCGAACTATTGAAGTGATGCAACATATTGAGGTTCGGGTGAGAAGGAAAGTAGAATGGATGGAACTTGTTTTGCGAGCAGGCCGGTCAGTGTTCAACCGCTCTAGGTCCTGCTCTTTGCTAACTTTTTCACTCCAGGTATGCTCAAGAGAACCAACAGCCAGGCCTTGCTAAGTATTTCATCGATTACATTTCGATGGAAATCTCAGTCCCTGTGTTTGGAGCGAGAATGACTCCCGACTTCCTCTCAAGGATGTATACTCTGCAGGGCCACGCCCAGATTGAACTTTGCCACCCACGTGCTGCCCTGGCTACGCTCAAGCGCGTTCTTCAGATCGAGGAGGATCGATATGGTCCCAAGTCAATGGGTGTGGCAAAAGCATGTGACTCCATTGCCTACGCTTACACTGAGATTGGAAACACCAATGAAGCATCGGTGTTTATACGCAGAGCGGATGCCATCTATGCGGATAAGGCCCGATACTTCGGCACAGAGGGTGCTCAGCAGTCTAACATGACCCCTCGAGCTCAAGCTATCCACTCACTTGTACATCTCAGAGCAGGACGAATTGATGAAGCTATCAGCACTCTCCGGAAGTTCTGGAGTGAGCGGCATATGACAATTGATTGCGTTGACCCATCGCCAGATACAAACTACGGCGGGGATATGATCCTTTTCGCTCGTATTTGCTGGGCACAAGGCAAGGCTGTAGAAGCCCAGGAGCTGGCCTCGTATTCCATCACCATGAGACGCGCTTTTTACGGACCGCATGGGGGTGCCAGGGTGGCTGACTCGCTCTTCCTGGTTGCTCACATACAGTACTATCGCGGGTTGACTGAGATATCGTCGATTGTTTTGAGACGAATCATCGATATGGGCGAGACAAACAACCGTGAGTTGGATCCCCATATCGCTAGAGCCTACTGGTTTCTTGCTCGAAACTTGGAGAGCCTTGGCGCGGATGCTGCCACAGTGTTGGACCTCAGAGCCAGGGCACTCACCATTCGGCACACGATTAGAAATCACGAGTGGCCGACTGAGAACACAGATGAGGCCTTCATGAAATTGGTCACTTATATGCTTTGGTAAACGAACGGAATGAGGTACAGGTACTGTTTTGGCGGTTGAATTGTTCTATGACACCTTCGTTTTCAATTTGTCTTCTTATGTTGGTTTCTTTTCTATCATTTCCTTCTTCTGTCGCTCTCTTTTGAACCTTTACCCAGTATCCTTAATTTAATTAACTTCAAATGTATCTCAGTCATGGAGACTTTAACACCACCTCCTAGATCCATCCTCTACCGCTGGAGAAGAGAGTGACGGGAGGTTGCGTCCGAGACATGTACTGAAAGAACTATGCAGTTATTCATAATACAAAGAAAATGTGCAATTTCCCTACAATTGCTGACTGTGGAAGCCTAATTGTAGCACCGTCAGCCCCTTCGTGCAAGACGGGGGGCATGACCCCTTGAACAAAAGGAAGGGTCTGTTCTGGTCCTGCAGTGGTGTACGCGTCACTGCTTGGGGTGCATTACCGCCACAATACTACTTCAGAAGGAGATTTGTGCATTTTCGGGCTGTCTCGAGATACTTTTACCTCACTTGAATACGTGATCAGGCTGGAGCCTGTCAGCATGAATCACCTAATGCAAGCCACTTGAGAGCTGAAAGTCATTGATGCCCAATGAGCTCCTTTGTACGTGGGATGTCTTAGAACTTGTTTTTTTGGCACATCTCAGTATCAGGAAACGATGAGCGTCGGCCTGATAATATTCAGCTATATCCTGGTAATCAGGTATCCACACATTGCAAGGTTGATGCGACTTGTCCGGACCTGCTCCGGTTGAGCTGAGCCAGTAGTATAATTGTCTGGTGAAAAAAGAAACAAGGGAAGGAATGGAAGTTTCGGAGACAATTTGCTGACTGCATAGCATAAGATTTTAGCTCGCATCCTAGCTACGTTTGCGCTCCAAAAGGAAAAAAGAGAGGTAGCAGAATTAAATTTTCGATTTCTTGGATCAGGGATCAGCTCTTTCATGTTGCACAATGAGTTATGACACCATTCCGCTAATGCTATTATTCTTCGCCTTTGGCATTGATAAAAAAATGCAAGAATAAAATAATCAGCCCTTATTCTCAATTATTTTTCCTTGCTTTTGAACTCATTAGGCAAAGCTGGAAATGAGAAGGTGTTATCTGACCCCTTCAGGTGTTGGATGCAGCTTCCGGCTTTGCATATTTATGTGAGGATAAGTCGCTTCGACGGTTATTGGCTGCTGCATTCTCAAACAATCGGCTACTGGTCGAGAAAAAATCAGCCCTCAGGTCATCCCGTCGTGGATGATGCCATCGTAAGCTTGCGAGGAAGGTGTTTGGTGGTGTTGCGAGGGAGTGTGCTTCGTACGCGTATGTTATGAACCTTATGAATACAATCAATAGCTGCAGCCTCAAGAAACCCCAAGCAAGTATAAAATTTGATCCTACCCGCCGTGATGCTGATGAATACAATCAACAACTGCAGCCTCGAGCAGCCTCGAGCAGGTAAGTTGGATCGTATACACGAAAAATCCCGGCTTCGTCAGCTTTGCCTACCCCTATGATGGCCTGCCAGCATCACGGTCTTGTACACATCATCCAAAGCTCTGCGTGCCTGGACAAGCTCATGTCTCACCACGGCTATCTCATTGCGAATCCGGCCGAGGCTCAAATTATCGTCACCCTCATGAGACTTTCCACACTCCGTCTTTCTGAACCCAAAGCAATGAATTTTTCTCCCACTTTCACTGACCCTTTCCAAGCCCAGAGTCGCTGCAGACCCCCTTAGACGTTCGCCTAAGCAAGCTAGCGTTGGAAAGTTGGCTTGCTCCCTACAACAAACGACTAATTAGCGGCTAGCTATGAACGTAAGACTTTGTCCTAATTTTGTCAGCGACTCTTTGTTTTGTATCTGCAAAGACATACACTTCCTCTTCCATAGACGCCAAAACCTTTTGCGTTTCCTCGAAAAATGAGAAGACAATCTCCGAGCTGAATTCGCGCTGAACCGGATCCTCGTCCATTTCCAGGATCTGGTCAAAGACCTTGATGTCCAAGACCTGTTTAACGCAATTTTCAGAGACTTTTGTTGCCATTTCCCCCCTCTTGGTGGCTTTATCCCGAAACTCGCTGGCGATGTTTTTGGATGGTTGCGAATAACTCGAGCTCGGATTGTGTCCTGATATGACGTCACAAAACCCCTGCAACAGTGGTTAAACGGTGCGCTTTTATTAGCAACAAAGTCTTCCAAACTATAGATCGGATTGTTGTATTGCACACAAAGCTTATGCTACCTATGTACCATGTAACATAGGATGTGGGACATCAATTGGTTCCGACCCTGATCTCTACGGCTTTCCTTGGGCAGGGGAAGTTGGTGACTTTGCAGGCCTTGGTACCCAACATATGATATTGTACGTGCTAGATTCAAGCCTTCCACTACGATTGGTTTTCCGTCTTTGAGGATTTCTGATGTCATATATGGGCTTATGGGCTATATCCCTTCTCTCTATCGATTAGCTATATGCATACTGTTTTTTTTCTTATTATCTGCTACATGGTTCATCTCTCCCGACCATGAACGTGAGCGTCTAGGGTAGGTGAGCTAGCGCAAGTCATCACGTGACAGCGTGCCCTAGACGCGCCTCGAAAAAAGAACAGCACACGCCGTTAGAACTTTCGTCTCGCGAAATACGCAGCGACTGATCTCAGGTGCCTTAACATCCAATACGGCTTTTGCACTATCCTGAGGCAGAGAACAGACGGAAAACTGCGCCTTCTTGCCCGATTGGCCTCGATCTCATTCCAATTTTCATTCTCATTTCTCCATGTCTGGCTATTCCCCGCTATTGCCATGTCTAGACTCATCTGGCGCAAGATGACTGGCGCTACTACGTCTAGCTCAGGGGCATGGATGCGTCGATCCCGACTATCAAGCCGCTAGTAGCAATAGTTGGCAAGGGAAGTATGGGTCTGAGAAGCCAATATATCAACGCCAGTCTCGCCATGGTTTCTACAGCTAAATCTCTGGTGGAAGTTGACAAACTCAAGACCTTTCAGATCGATCCGTCGTTTTCTGTCAGTTTGAACAAAGCCTACCATGCGCTCCACAGTGGGATTGGCAGCCCTCGCGCTCGCGGGAGCCTTCCAGGCCGTAGCAGCGAAGAAGTGTGTACATCGTCCCAGCTCTGCGACTGGCAGTACACCCTCCAATGCAAGCACCGATACACCAAGTGTCTCCTCGACAGCGACACTAAGTACGTCGGTGGGCAACTCCGGTTCGACCACGCCTTCAAGCGTCAGCTTTGAGACACCCTCGTCGTCGTCGAGCATCATAGTGGAGACGAGCTCTGCATCCAACACCCCAAGTACTGGTACTGGTACTGCCACGCCCGTCGAGACCACACCCAGCTCTTCTTCAGCCGCAACTCCCAGCGAGAGCTCTACGAATACTGGCATTGTTACGAGCACAACGCCGGCAGTCACACCCACTTCTGCAAGTGGCTCTACTGGAACACCTACAACACCATTGACTACTGCGTCAGATGCCGTTGTAACAAACGCCGTCCAGAATGGCAACCTCGCCCGTAACACCGACGGATTCACAACCAATGGCGATGTATCGCACGATTCGACCGACGGTTACACTGGCGAAAGCACGAGCGAAACGGGCTGCGCGAAGCTGAGGGTTACCGGAAGCGGCACCAGCTCCCAAGCCCCCTCTCGCCGCAACTTCAAGCGTCAAGCAGCCGCCAGTAACCTGGTGTCCATCTCCCAGGGCCTGACTGGGCTCAATGTCAACACCGATTACACCTTGCGCTTCTACTACAGCATTGTAACCGGCTCGACAACCCAGAATGACTGCCGCCTCTTGGCCTTCTTCGACGACCAGGCCCTCTGGTCCGAGTTCATCATGGAGCCCGCCACCTCGCCAACAGCATACATTCAAGTAACCAAGCAAGGTCGGCCCTCTCAGGCAAACCCCGTGCTGCGCTTCTCCCTGCGTTGTGATATCGGTGGCTCGGCTTCGGTGTTGATCGACTCCATCTTCTTGTCCAACCAAGTTACTCCAGCCACCATCGACCAGTACATCATCGACTACGGCACTGGCAGTGGATCTGTTCCGGTCAGCTCCTTCACTGCTTCAACAACTACGTCGAGTCTGGCTCCCCTACGCACCCAAGAGTGCGTCCAACTCGGCACAGCAGGCAACGGCCTCTCTGCCTCGGAACAGGCGTCTTACGTCCGGCCTCGATCGCAATACGACTCGCCGTGGCCAACACCCGTCACGTTCCGCTCCTGCATTGAGCATTGTCAAAACGCCTACCAGTACTGCGGTGCCGCCTCCTGGAATACGAACACCAAAGAATGCATATTGTACAAGGGATCCCTCGTCCAAATTGGCTTTGCATCAGATAACACCAGCCCAATCAACTTCTACGACGGTGGCTGCCTCAGGGCCCCTGACAAGTACGCCGACTGTGGCCTCATGGGCAGCGCGGTTTCTGACAGCACCAATCCCGCCTACATCAGAAACAGTGGTCCCGTGCCCCAGGCCGCAGCTTGCTACCAGACATGTGTTGGTATCAACATGGGCTGCGTCTCCTTTAGCTGGGATGCCCTCAGCGGAATATGCAGCATGTTTAGGGCAACCCGCGAGCTAAGTGGCTTCACACCTGCCTCGCGCTCGAGCACGACCTTTTACAACCGTGACTGTGTTGCGTCGTGATAGATGGAAATCCAGTGTTAGAGCAAAACTATAATACTAATGTAGTCTTTAGATGTCAATGATAGCTTAATATATTATTACGCCAAACCAACATAGTATCATACACCATACGATTCACCTCTACCCATTTACGGCTGTTTCCTTCGAGTCGTTCTTTCATAGCCTCGAGCTGTAGCGACGAGTAGTAGCGATGATTGAATACGGTTAACCCGCTTCAGAGACCTTCAGGGCTATGGAGGGGCTGTGATGAGGCAGTACAGCAATATTCATGCAGTGTGACAGTGATCTTACCTAATATGCCTTCAGGCTGACAACAGACAACCCCTCGCTGGCTGCCCAACGTCAATATTTTGTACCAGCAGTCAAAATCCTGTCGCATGCAGTTTGTTTCTCATCTTCATCATCTCCTTTACCATTGCCAAAATGGAGGCGGTCGGCGCAGCTGCCAACATCATCGCAGTCGTCCAACTCGCGTCCAAAATCGCCTCGATATTGTTTCAGTACTCCAAGGACGTCAAGAATGCCCGCGAAGATGTGGAGCGACTCACTCAGGCGGTGACGCACTTGCGAACGGCCGCCCAAGGTGTTAAAAACCTGTTGGAGTGCCAGAATGGGGAGAGATTGAGAACGTCTCAAGACTTGGCTGTCGTTACGAAACAAGCCGAGGAGCAGCTGCAGAAGCTAGATACGCGACTCGAGCCAAGCTCCAGACGCCAGACAATGAAACGGTTCGGCTTCCGCGCCTTGAAATGGCCGTTTCAAAGCAGCGAGGCACAAAAGCTCGTGTCGGATATTGAAAGATGCACGCAGACTATGAATCTTGCGTTGCAAATTGACCAAACGTCAGTGCTTGTATTTTCCCCGTCTGAAATTGACAGGCGCTTACTTACTAAAACTTACACAACAGTGAGATTATTCTGAATGTCGAACAGAGAGTACTACTTGACAAGCTCCCAGTGGCATCCGGCGCTGCGTTTGATTCCTACGAGGAAGGACGGAATCCGACATGTCTACCCAACACTAGAGTGGACCTACTTCAGCAACTATCAGCGTGGGTAGATGACTCAGAATCAGAGGCGATATTTTGGCTCAATGGCATGGCAGGAACGGGAAAGTCTACAATATCTCGTACCATAGCTAGAGACCTGACCAGAAAGGGCCGGTTAGGAGCCAGCTTCTTCTTCAAAAGAGGTGAAGGTGACCGAGGAAAGATGGCTCGGTTCATGACATCAATCGCTGCCGATATTGTAGCCAGAGAACCAGCAATGTCACACCACGTGCAAAGGACGCTAGAGGAAGATCCTGGAATAGCGAAGAAGACCCTGAGGGAACAATTCGACAAACTTATCTTCCAACCATTTTCAA
The DNA here is from genome assembly GCA_902006505.2 of Clonostachys byssicola. Classification (NCBI taxonomy): domain Eukaryota; kingdom Fungi; phylum Ascomycota; class Sordariomycetes; order Hypocreales; family Bionectriaceae; genus Clonostachys; species Clonostachys byssicola. Next base: position 39,460 of record CABFNO020001527.1, read on the forward strand.
AAATTTCGAATCGGACTGGCGAGCCCATTGTTCTGGTCGTTGATGCTTTGGACGAGTGTGAGAACGATGATGATGTTCGCACCATGGTCGAATTATTTTCCACAGCAAAGAAGTTGCAAAATTTACGCCTCAAAACATTTTTCACAAGCCGGCCGGAGCTACCAATCCGATTAGGCTTCCACGCGATCAAGGGCAATTACCAAGATCTGATTTTGCATGACATATCGCTGTCTATTATCGAGCACGACTTGCAGGTTTTTCTCGAATACAAAATCTCGGAAATTCGCAATGATTATAATGCGACCGTGCCAAAAGACAGACAGCTTACCCAGGATTGGCCGGGCGAATCGAAAATCACATCCTTGGTCCATATGGCTGTACCGCTTTTCATTTTTGCCGCCACCACTTGTCGGTTCCTTGCCGACAGAAAGTGCGGTAGTCCTGGTATCCAACTGGAGACCGTTCTTGAATATCAGACGAAAAGCCAGGAATCCAAACTCGATGCAACATACTTGCCTGTTTTAGAACAGCAGCTTTCTGGTCTTTCGAACAGAGAAAAAGCTCAAGTTCTTAGCCAATTTCAATTGGTTATAGGTTCCATAATCATCCTGGCAAGGCCACTTTCTACCTCAGCACTAGCAAGCATTCTCTTCATTGAGCGGGAGACTGTTGATGCTCGGTTGGATTTGCTCCATTCAGTCCTGAGCGTGCCAGCCTCGAGTGAGGAGCCGGTGAGACTCTTCCATTTGTCCTTTCGAGACTTCTTGCTAGATCAAGACAAGCGTGATAATCATGCATTTTGGATTGATGAAAAAAACGCTCATAGGACCTTGGGAAGAAATTGTCTTACTACAATGGATAAGCTCAAGGAAGACATTTGCGACCTGAGATTTCCAGGCACGGACGCCAGAAATGTCAGCCCTGATAAGCTTGCTATATGTCTTTCCCCTCACTTGCAGTATGCTTGCCTATATTGGGTGTATCATATTAGTGAAGCAGAGTTACAAGGAGAGGATATGGGAAGTGTCCACGATTTCCTGAAATCCCATTTTCTACATTGGATCGAGGCGCTCAGCTTGATGGGACAGGGTTTGGAGAGCATTAAACTCATAAACAATTTGATCTCAGTTGTTAGCGTGAGTTGTTTCGATATTCCCCCATAGAAGACGCCGACTCACCTTTTGATAGAACCAAGATTCCCCAGAGTTGCTGGCATTCCTCCACGACGCCCGGCGATTTGTGCGGACATATTCCTTCGCCGTCGAATCCTTCCCCCTACAGCTCTATTCCTCTCTCCTATTATTCGCACCGAAGAAGAGTTTAATTCGAGAGATATTTCAAAATACCATTCCGGAGTGGATTGATGCACGACCGGAGAGTGACAATAAATGGGGTCGGTGTTTGCAGACACTTGAGGGCCACAGTGATAAGATTAACACCGTTGTTTTCTCTCCCGACTCAACCTTGCTCGTCTCGGCGTCATCAGATCACTCTGTCCGATTCTGGAATCCAGAAACAGGGGAATGTCCGTTGATCATACCTCACGAAGAGCCTGTTCGGGATGCCCTCTTTACGCCAGACCCTGGTTCGATAGCAACGGTGTCTGGTAGCAAGGTCCAGCTATGGCATGTGAAAACAGGGGCACGTTTACCACACGGCCAAGACTGTGGGATTGGTGCTAAGCTCACTCTCATGGACGGCCTGATTATCACTTGGAATACATACACTGAGGGAAGTTTTGGGATCAAGATTGCGGACGAACCCGAGGTTCGAACAGACTCTGGGCGCCCGAGCACTAAAGCTGTTGTATGTCTGTCTTACGATGCTAAGTGGCTCGCCGTGGCTGATGATGGTAATAAAATCCGATACGTTCATACAAAAAGTGGTCAGTGCAAGTGGGAGATGCAGTATAATGACGATATTATCTTAATGGCCCTTTCTCCCGATTCTAAAATGCTAGCAATAGCCTCACCATCTGGATTCACAACACTTTGGGACGTTGATACAGGGGATAGACTGCAGATTATCAGCTACCACGAGTGTGGTGGCGAAGTGATATTTTCTCACAATTCAGAATTGCTAGCAATGACATCAGGATATGCAGGATATGGGATAATTAATCTTTGGCACACCCACACGGGAAAACACTTCCTGGCTCTGGAAGGGCATAACAACTTCGTCAATTCCATCGCATTTTCTCACGACTCCACCCTCCTTGCCTCGGCATCTTTTGATAATACTATTCGAGTATGGGATGTTTATCCTCAAGAGGCTTCTACTCCATTTAAGGGTAAAATAAAAAACCCTTGCAGGATTGCTTTTTCTGATGACTTTAAGGTCATTGCATCAGGGTCGCCCGATGGGACGATTCGGTTATGGGATGCGGCCACGGGCAAGTGTTTCCATGTGCTCGACGACCATCCAAGGACCAATCATGAGTTGGCCTTCTCGCCCGATTCACAACTCCTAGCCTCGGCGTCATCTGACGGGACCATTCGCGTGTGGAGTGTTCAAACAGGGGAGCGTATTCATGTGTTGAACGGGAGAAGTTGCCGCGCAGCGATCAGAGTTGCGTTCTCACCTGACTCTGCTCTCATCGCGTCTGGTCATATAAGTGGAAAGGTGCAACTGTGGGATGTTTCCACGGGCCAGTGTTCTGACACAGGAATCAACCACTCTAAAATGGTTTCCTCAGTGAAATTCTCCGCAGACTCGAACATCTTGGTGTCGGCATCTTGGGATGGGACTATTCAGATCTTGGGTCTTAAATCTAACCGCTATCACAAAACATTGAAATGCCACAATTTAGCGACCTTGTCCTTCACATTGTCGAGTGACTCTTCACAGCTGGTAACAGGGTCAGCTGATAACACGGTGAAATTATGGGACGTGGAATCCGGAAACTGCATCCAGACCTTTCAGGGTCACAACAGTATGATCTATGCAGTCGCCATGTCCGAAGACTCCAAATCTATCATATCAGCCTCTTTTGATGATGGGAAAATTCGCGCTTGGGATGCATCGACAGGCGAATGCCGTCAAATTGTTCCAATCCCCAAGAGCTACAGATGGACTTCATTCGAACTACGAGTCAACAGAACTTGGAATTTAATCACAAATGCTGGTATAATTACCATCAACCGTCCCTTGTCAGAGGTGCATGTTAAGCCCTTATCAGCTCAATTCTCCGGGCTTGGGATTTCAAGTGACTCTAGCTGGATTACATTCAACGGCAAGAAGCTTCTCTGGTTGCCTGCCGAATTCAGGCCATCTGAAGACGGAACACTTGAATCCCTTCCTATCGGGATATCTAGTTCCACAGTAGCTATTGGGAGTCAATCAAGGAGAGTCACGATTATTGGGTTTAGACCGGAGCTATTGGGTTTCTAGTTTCGGTCACATTCTCGATATCCCTGTTGTTTTCAGGCAATTGGTCTAGCTTCCAATTGTAGGTACGTTTCAAGTCCGTATATCACGACCTCGCTAGCAAAGACGGCGACATGGAGCCTCATGCTTAAATTCTGAGTAGTCTCACATTTCTGAATAAATTATTTCGAAGCTGTGTACGGATTGAAATCTAAATCCCGAAAATCACTGACATAATTAGAAGCACATAACTATCTTAAATGCACATTGCCATGTAAGTAATTAATTGAGAGCCCCATAACCACCACCGCCAGGAGTCATAATAACAACCCTATCACCAGCACCCATCTTCACACTACCCTTCCCGCCCATGTTGACAACTCTATCTTGTTTTGTCCACTTGTCCGTGGTCAGCCAGAGATTCAGACCAGTGGCTCCAGCCTCGCCGCCCTCCATTCCGTACGGGCGATGGACACGACGCTCTGAAAGGATCGAGCACTGCACTGGAGTGAGGAACTCGATCTCCCTGGCCACGCCGTCACCACCCCGATATTGACCCTCCCCTCCAGTATTTGGTCTCAGCTCGAAGCGGCGCAATATGCACGGGTATCTCTTCTCCAAGATCTCTGGATCAGTGATGCGCGTGTTGGTCATGTGGACATGCACGCCACTTTCGCCGTACCAGTCTGGTCCCGCGCCGCTGCCACCTGCGATGGTCTCGTAATAGCCAAACCCAGGTACTAACTTTCCAGTTGACTCGTCAGTCTGGGCGTCGATGCCGAATGTCAGGTTGTTCAGGCAACCCTGGGAAGCCGCACAGGCCCGGAGAGCCCTGAGCACGACGTCCGTCACTCGCTGACTCGTCGTCACGTTACCACCAACCACGGCGGCAGCTCGTGTTGGGCTGAGTATGCTTGGTCTGGGGATGCGGATGTCGATCGCCCCGAGACAGCCTTGGTTCAGGGGGATGTCTGAATTGATCATGCATCTCAACGAGTAAATGATGGCTGAGTGTGTGATCGCTTCAGGGGCGTTGATGTTCCCATGAACCTCGGGACCAGTTCCCGTGAAATCAAACACAGCAGAACCATCTGGCTGGATGGTAATCTTGAGCTTGATTGGCGTGCCATCATCCATGTAGTCGATGGCTTCGAGCGGCTTTCCTCCGTACCGCTCATACATGCCCTTGAGGAGGTTTCTCACGGCTAGTTCAGCAGCCTTCTGGATAGCATACATGTATTTCTGGACCGTGCTGAGCCCATACTCGGTGATGAGGTTGCCGATCAAAGAAATTCCCCTTGCGTTGGCGGCAATCTGGGCCTTCAAGTCCGAGATGTTATCGCTAATATTGCGGCTTCCAGAGCAGCCTGGATAGCGAGCTGGAATGTCAAGGAAGAGTTCTCTCATCCGTTCCTCGTTGAATACACCACCAGACACGAGCTTCTCGGACTCTATTGCTGTGCCCTCTTGCCACAACTCGGTCGAGTTGGGTGGCATCGAGCCGGGTAAAATACCACCAATGTCGGCATGATGACCTCTTGACGCAACATAGAAGATGATATCGTCAGTGCCTGGTGCAAAAACAGGAGTAATGACGGTGACATCTGGCAAGTGAGTTCCGCCGCTGGCTGGGTGATTTGCGACCAAAACATCGCCGTTCTTCAGCTTTCCCAGCCACCTTTCGTGTTGGAATCGGACCGCAAACTGCATCGATCCAAGATGAACAGGGACATGAGGCGCGTTGGCAACAAGCCCGCCATCGGGAGAGAAGAGTGCGCAGGAAAAGTCAAGTCGCTCCTTGATATTTGTTGAAACGGCTGTCTTCTGTAAAGTATTTCCCATCTGTTCCGCGACGGACATGAAACGATGGCCGAAGATAGTTAGGCGAACGGGATCAATCTGCTCCTCGACATTGCCGTTGACTGGGAGTTTCGGTGCGCTCTGCTCAAGGTCCATGATAATGCAACTGTCAAGAACGTGCACGATAGCACCCGGAACGGCGACTAGGGTCTGTGTCTCATCGATGATGATAGCTGGGCCCTGAAGCTTGACATTGGAGCCCACGTCACGCAAAAGGTACACGGGTGTGTCGACAAATCCGACCTTTGAGTCGAAAAAGACCTTTGTAGTCTTGGCTGGAGACCCTGCTTCCTTGATTTCTGCAGCCTTCAGTTGCTGAAGGGGACTCTTCTCCGGCTCTCCCTTCGACATGGCAATCGTGCGCACGCGCACATCATCGACAAGAATAGGCCGCTGCATAGTGAAGTTGAACTCCCTCTGATGTCGTTCGATGAAAGAAGACTTGAAATCGCCATCTTCCGGTTTCAGAACCATCAAGCTCGTATCGGAACCCTCATACCTCATATTGAGGAAGAGATCATGTTTCAGCTGACTGTTCTTGAAACCTTGAGCCAGTAGCTTGTTCGAAGAGTCACCGATTAAACGAGTGAACCTCTCCTGGATTACCGAGTGCGAGCTCTGATACTCGCCAGCCATGGGCTCTTGTGTCTCGTGTACAATGTCGGCAAGAGCCAGTCCGTATGCTGACAGAATGGAAGAGTATTTGTGGATGATGATGCGAGAGATTCCCAACGAGGCGGCAATGTTGCATGCGTGTTGACCTCCAGCACCGCCGAAACAGGCAAGATGATGGGAAGATGTTTCGTAGCCACGAGCTTCGGTCAGGTTTCGAATAGGTCGCGTCATTGACTCATCTGCCACTTTGAGGAAGCCTAGTGCAACCTCCTCGGGCGTGAGTTTGGCATCACCCTGATGCTCTGCGTTCATTCTCTTGGTCAACTCGGCGAAGAGAGTTGCTGTGATCTCACGGTCAAGAGGTTGGTCCTCGTTAGGTCCAAAGATCTTCGGAAAGTACTCTGGGAGAAGGCGGCCAAGGAACAGATTGGCGTCGGTGACAGTGAGAGGGCCGCCTTTGCGATAGCATGCCGGGCCTGGGTGGGCGGATGCCGATTCAGGACCGACCATAAACAGCCCGTTCTGCCATGAAAGGATAGAGCCACCCCCGGCTGCGACGGTATTGATGTCAAGCTGGGGCGCCTGGATGGTGACACCGGAAATAGTCGATGAGAAGGTGTGATCGAAGTGGCCATCGAAGCGAGACACATCTGTTGAGGTTCCGCCCATATCGAAGCCGATGATGGGGATCTTAGCCTCAGCATCCCAGCTCGTTGCGGAATAACCGACAACTCCAGCAGCGGGACCAGACAATATCGCTCTCAGTCCACTGAACTGGCGAAAATCAGCGAGGCCGCCGTCCGATTGCATGAACTCGACACGGCAGCCGTGGTTACCGGCCAGACCACTTTCGAAGTTGGCCGAGATGGAGTCCATATAAGACTTGATCACAGGTGTTAGGTAGGCATCAGCAGTGGCAGACATGCCTCGAGGGACCACTTTTATCATGGGCTGCAGTTTAGAAGACAGCGCGACCGAGAATCCCATGCTGGCAGCAATTTCTCCAACTCTGATTTCATGGTCGGGGTACGCGAAAGAGTTAATCAAGGCAACGGCCACCGACGTGAAGCCCTTTTCTTTGAGAATTCGAAGCTCATTGGTAACTTTTTCAACGTTGAGTTCCTCAAGAACGTGGAATCGCTCTCCAGTTGTCCCCGCGACAGCCTTGTATGTAGAAATGGCATCCTCATCGGCTCGCGGGTGTGACGGGATAACCCGTTCGTCCACTTCGACGACAGCTTCAAACAAGACCCCTGGCCGTCTCGCAGACAGGTCAAAGATGTCAGGCCTGGCTTGGTTGCCAATCTTGAGAAGGTCTCCAAAACCTTTGGTGGTCAGGAGGGCCGAGCGGGCACCCTTTCGCTCCAGCAAAGCATTGGTTGCGACTGTAGTGCCCATGCGTAGGCATTCTATGCCGTCCAGTCGCAAGGGCTGACCACGGGGTAGGGAGGCACCGGTGGCTTTTTCGAGCACCCGACGAATCCCCTCGGTTGGGGCATCCTTGTAATTGTCGGGGTCGACTGACAGGAGCTTCAAAACGATATCAGGCTTCCCTGGTACGAGAGCGTGGACATCCGTGAAGGTCCCACCCCGGTCGATTGAGATCTTGATCTTTTCTGACATGGTCGAAAGAAGATGGTTGTCTTGTTGCATCGAAAGTAAGATGCTTTCTAGATTCAACCACCTCCTGTTTGAAGGCCTCCTGTCGTTTTATACAGCTAGCTAAGTACCAACTGGAGAAGAATGACTCTGTCATCAACCCACCATTTTGCGTTGAGAGCCCAGAGGAGCGGAGGACGAAGTCCGTCCTCGTCAAACCGCCCGACTTAGCCATTTCAATAACTAAACATGCTTACGAGAGCCCTCGCACCCTCTCCGCGGTTCTGATCGTCTTGATGATGGGTCCGGCCCGAGAGAACACAGCTGAGTCAAGACTCAAAACTGCCAAGCCGGGGCCCACAACCCGATCCATGGGTTGCGATAAGAGAGGGACCGGCAACACTCCTGGCTCGTGGGACTCCCCCTCTATGTTCCTATCTCCGGAAGACGCGCGCTGTATGATCGGGTCATGTGCAATTATTGCCCCCGATCCAGCCTAGGGCAGGCCTGATCCAGGCAGAACACTATCTTGTCGTTGTCTTGGGGATGATAGCCGAGGGGCTGGACACGATCTATCTGAGTCTTTACATTTAAGCTTCAACTCCTTTATGTTCGATGCTGAGGTTGTTTTGGAAACCTCCAGCATCAGCACGCTTGATGTTAATTAATTCCCAGTTCAACCAACTTGCTCAGTATGGATACTAAAGAAGTCAAACCAAACCTAGCTGGAACCGAAGCCGACCCTTCGGATGCAAGCATCGCGGTTGCGAGTGTCAATGATGGCGACTGGACTGTGGAGGAAGAAGCGGCAGTCCGACGCAAGTTCGACTTCACCATTGTCCCTCTAGTAACTCTGTTATACATGCTATGCGCTATCGATAGGTACTGCCCCATTCCCACAAAGCAATGATAGCTTCAAACTAACGGAGTTAATCAGGGCCAATATCGGGTAACGAACAGCAGCTTTACCGACAATTGACAACAGCACGACTGACTAGTGATAGAAACGCTCGAATCGAAGGATTAACTGATGATCTGAACCTCGTCGGTTACCGATATAATATCATTCTCACGGTCTTCTTCATTTTCTACCTGTCGTAAGTCGCATACAGATCAGCTTAAGCAGACAAAGGCTTATAGCATTGAAGCGTCGAGATTCCAAGTAATGTGCTCTTGAAACGCGTTGGCCCTCGTTGGTATTGTATGTGGACTTTCAACCTGTCTCCTACAAGGACTGAAGAGAACTAACAATGCAGTGCCTGCTTTGGTATTCTGCTTCGGACTTGTGTCCCTCTGCACCGCCTTTGTCAAGTCGTATCCGAGTATGATTGTTATACGAGCGATTCTTGGAATCTTCGAGGGCGGCGCAATGCCTGGCACGGCCTTCTTTCTCAGCTGCTTCTATAAGAAATCCGAGCTCTTCTTCCGCATGAGCATCTTCATTGCGTCAAGTTCCCTAGCGAGCTCATTTGGCGGTCTGTTGGCTGCTGGGCTTAGCCAGATTCCTGCATTTGGCGTTGAAAGCATGATGATATCGAGGTACGGGCAAAGCTTTTATGCTGATGAGTGTTGATCTAATTTTGTTGCATAGATGGCGCAACATATTTTTCTTTGAAGGCCTTGTGAGTATCCGCAACTTTGGCTACAGATAAACACTAACTCATTTCGCAGTTTACTCTCTTGGTGGCCTTGTTAGCCCCGTTTGCTATGCCGCAAAGCCCAGGCACCTACAAGTACCTTACCCCGAGACAGAGATACTTCGCCGCTGAGAGACTTCGCCGGGAGAGTCTCAATGTTAGAATGTCGCTCGCTGTTTCCGAAGTTACGAAACTAACATCTCACTAGGATCCAAAGGAACAAGTTACCTGGGCTCATGTTCGGCTCGCCATCCTAAACATCCACACAAATGTTTGCGCCTGGTGCTTCTTCAGCACCAATTCAGCCGTTCAGGGAATGGGCGCGTTTATCCCAACCATTCTTCGAGAGTTTGGGTGGACCTCAACTCGAGCCCAACTGCTGTCTGTCCCTCCTTACCTCGCCGCGTGTGTCGTCACCATCACACTTGGTTACCTCAGTGATCGATTCAACAAAAGAGGAATATTTATGGTCGGGGTTCTTCCTTTATCCATAATTGGCTTCTCAATTCTCAGGTTCTCATCAAATGTCTCTGCCAAATACGCGGCAGTCTTCCTCAACGCCATTGCCTGCTTCGGTGCTAGTAGCGGGTTTCTAAGCTGGGGAATCAACAACGCCGGGAGCCCAGCAGTCGCAGCAGTAGCTGGAGGATACATGGTTATGGTGGGAAGTGTGGGAGGAGTCGTGTCCACGTACGTGTTGCTTGAAATGTGCCTCTCGACTTTCAGAATACTGACTGGTTTGCCGGTAGATGGACATACTTGTCCAATGACTCGCCGCTATTCCTCAATGGCCACACTATCAACCTCTCCCTTCAGCTGTTTTGCTTTGTCCTAGCCTCTCTTGGCCTTGCACACTGTGTTGTTGATAACAAGCTTCGGGCGGCTGGAAAGCACGACCACCGCATCCAAGGACTGTCGGAATCTGAGAAGCTCGCCCTTGGGTATCGAAATCCCGAATTTAGGTACATGGAGTGAAGAAGGATTTATTTGCCGCACTATTTTTGTACCTCCAGTTCTTCAATAGGGGAAACAGTCATAGTGTTGACAAAGACAACAGCTACCACAAATCCTGTAGCTGTAATAATTCAAAGGGGGGAGGCAGTAGTTTTCTTCAGACTTTTAAACCTAATATGATCACTTACACAGTCTCTTAGTTGTAGCAATAATCACATGTTCACCTACATTCTCAGAAGTCTCCAAATATGAAGAGAAGCAGGAGCGGAACCTCTGGACTTGCCACACCTTTTATCCTTGGTTGTGCCATGGATGCGACAACTTCAAGTCCCACTGCAAATGTTCCTCACAGACAAAATAGGACGCTGTTTTTGAGCGCTACTAAATGTATCATGCTCATTAACCGTCTCTCTCATCTCTTTGTTCGAAAGATTGTGGCTATGAGGTCACTTGAAACACATTATAAAAGAACAAAGGAGGTAGGATGAACAGACAGCATGTGAACACATAATATTTCAAGAATTGGTCCACACATCTACAAGTGAGCTATTTCATATGAGAACGACTAGTGAGAGGTGAATAATCCAAAAGCAGGGCCACATGGTTGTTAACTCAGGGCTTGTTAGTGTCTTTGATCTTCTACCACGCCGTTCTCACCCAAGAGCGCAGCCTCGACCCAATGTCTGTCCATATCAATCGCGATGGAATCCAAAACCCCGGCCCATAGTCTCGGATCCTCGTTCGAGTCCATCATAATAGGTTCACCACCATGCTCTATGTTTTCTTGCGTTCTTCCAGGCCAGTTTTCCGTGATTGTCACTGCTTGCGAGAGCCTTCCATCATCGTTCGGCGCTTCGAGAGTTGCGGTTTGCGGACGACACTCTACTCTTTCGTCCTGGGTGGTATCGCTTCCTGCTTGTGAGTTCCCTATATTGCCAACTGGGAGATTATTGGGTTTTCCTATCGTATTGATCTTGGAGAGGAGTGAATGGCAGGCTTGAATATACTTGTTTCCCCTCTCCGCCATGCCCTGGAGGACCAAGAGCGCCGTCTCCATTGATTTGGCATCTGGCTCGTTGTAGGGAAACGCAATGTTTACCATCACTAAAAGAAGGGCCGCAGAAAATGCTTGCTCCCCGTCGATGAAGCCATATGTCGCTGGAAGATGGGTTAGTTTATTTACTCATGAGCACCTGCAACTGTATTCTGCATCCTGGCAGACCGATGTAGGCATATTGCTATACTTACCTACGAGGTTAAATTTAGCAGCTGTGTGAAATATCATGGCACTTGAGCGGGCTGCAGATATTGCACTGTCAATCACACCTACTATTTCCGGTGACAGTCCATCTTCCCATCGTGCCCCCGCGTTTCTCTGTGCGTTGACTGCCATTTGTTTCTGGACCGCGTAGAGCAATAGCGGTCGTGCAGTCATGTTGATACAGTGATAATAGTGAAGTGACAGTGAAACCGACTCTCTACTGAGAGTGGCGCTCGTATCAGAGATGTCGAGTCGAACATCCTCCGGTAGTTTTCTATACCAGTCCGAGAGACTCTTCATGATGTCGAGGACAGACGCTGACAAGCTAGTTCCTGAGCTCCGCTTCTTCCGATATATCTGCTCGCCTATGATGCCCTGGATCCGCGACAGCTGGCTGTAGCTATTGAGGACGCAAGAAATCCGAGGGCTTTCACCACCAATTGGGCTCGGGGGTTGCAAGTCGACATCTTCATCTTGAATAGACACCGGGTGGCCAGAGGTCACGGAGAGGATTCTCTCTATACTGTACACAGACCACCAAACCCGCCTCCGGTGCTCTCTTACAGGAGGGTCAATCTCCTGATCGGAGACTTCCTGATGTAGGCCCAAGGATAACGACATGCGCAGCGCAATGCCAATGTATAAATACGCAGCGTCTCTCCTGTTCAGCGTTTGCATGTAGTAAGCGACGTAACTGAGGACTTCAACGAACAAAATGGACCCATCCTCATGCATGTTTGGCAGGAACTTCAATGCATGTTTAAAAAACGTGAAGCCAGGAGGGCCGTCATCCCCGACCCATTGGTTGATCGAATACATCTGCCCAAATGCCAACACGAGTAATATCTGGCAATATACGAGGCATTCCTCCTTATCCGCTGGGTTTGGCCTTGGCCTCGCATAGACGCGACTCAAGCGTTGGAAGAAGTCCTCCTCTCGTAAAAAGGAGAAGATGGTACCGATGTACCCGTGCTGAGCGCGATACAGCCTCTTTGCTAGTTCGTACGGCGGAAGCGGGGGCATCTCATCAGCACCAACGTCAAGTGGTCTTCTGAGCCAGCTCGTGTCTTCATAATGAGGGTATAGGTGCCATGCGACAGTTTCTGTTGTAGGATTGAGTCTATTCGCGATGTATGCTGAAGAAGAATTCCCCATGTAATCTGCGCAGGTATCAAGTAAGCCTTGGTGAGCCTTGTTGGATGCATTGTTATTGAACACTCACGATATTGTCCTGATTGCCCGACCACCCAGTTCTCCGCTCTTGTGTTCCCCCATTGCACATCTGCTAAGGAGGTATCCGATGGTTCTGGAGCATCATCCTGAACGCGGCGTCCGCTCCTCCTTCGTCGAACCTGCGCTTGAAGATCAAGGATATAGCTAAACTGTTAGCGATGTGTCCACGTATACCGACAACTGCTTTTCTCTGCGACACAACTCATTTAGAAAATACCTTTCAGGGACTGTCACTCTCTTCTCAGATTCCGAGTAGACGCATTGGCTACCAGATGCCTGGCACGCCACGCATGGATACGGATGGCGACCAGCGCATTTCGTCTTCCTGCTGCGACAACGATTGCACGCAATTACAGACCTTCTCAAGACACTGCGGGGATCGAGGGGGTAGCCCGGGGCACCGGTGGGTTGAGGACCATACTCGCCTGCCTGGTTTCTCTCTTCGCCCATAATGCTTCCATAGCCCATCAAGGATTGGAGCATAGGCAGGAAACGAGAGCAGCGTTCAATCGGCGAGTGGACCCCGGCCACTAGCTGATATAGATACAGCTATCTTCCTATCACGTGCCAGGGTGGTGACTTGGTCTGGAATCCTCTTGATAAGCTGTTTGAGTGATCGGGGAGTGGGGTCCGATCAAGCTTCATGCTATGCTCTTTGGAGATTTACCCCAGAGTCCCTCGTGGATCCCAGGAATGGAGACCGGGACCGCATATGCGCTAGATCGGATGGACAAACGTGAGCCATGCTCGAAGGTTGGCTCCGGGCGGATCGGCCGATGTCATTCCAGGACGGTCAGCATGTGGGTGATGAGCCGCCACTCGTACTGGTATGTCCAAACTATGAAAGAGCACAAACGTATCTTGCGAAGTACGTTCATGTTCTACCTAGGCAGCCAGCATCAACCGTTATCTAACCCGAACTCATACTGAAGAGGAGCTCAATCATGCAACTAGTTGTGCTTCTCGTGCTCGCCATCGGTGCGGCTCTTGGAGTTGTGAAGCTCGTCCGTTCATACATCCGACTAGCTCGTATACCCGGTCCCTGGCTTGCCGCTCATACAGACCTCTGGCGCTTCAGGGCCCAGAACTCCCAAGGATATGCAGCGCGACTTGTCCAGCTTCATAAGAAACATGGGAAGCTTCTCCGCATCGGGCCAAACCACGTCACGGTCAGCGACCCAAACGCCGTCTCCATCGTGTACAGCATGAATCCAGTATGGCGGAAAGGTCCCTCCTATTATGGTGCTACCACAGTCAGCCAGGGCCGCGTGTTGCCCAGCATCATTGCGATGGAGGAAGCCCAACATACTGCTGTGCGCAGGACCGTTGGCCGAGCCTTCGCAACCACCTCTCTGCTCGACTACGAATCCTACATTGACCACTCAGCTGCGGAGTTTGTCCGTGTCGTTGGGAAGCTTGAGTCTGCTGATATCGGGCTGTGGCTGCAGTTCTTCGCCATGGATGTGCTGATGCGCATCGGGTTCAGTGAGACCCCGGGTTTCATGCAAAAAGGTGGCGATGTCGACGGCATTCTCGGCGCAGTCATCGATCGTTTTGATCACTGGGGCCGCTGGGGGGCAATGCCTACAATGGATTATGTCTTCAACAAAGGTCCGCTGGCATCCATGCTCAAGGGCAAAACGGACAGTCCACTCGCACGAGTCGGCGCGGCCAAATTTCACGCGCGCAAGACTGCTCTGAATCCGCCAGATCTAGCTGATCTCTGCCAGAAGTTCCTTGAAGGCAGAGCCAAGCACCCAGATGCCTTGAACCATGACGAAATCTTGGGCATTATCTTGTCGACAATTGGTGCGGGGGCTGATACCACCGCCGGAACTCTTACTTACACGCTTTTCTTCCTCGCCAAACACCCTCATTGTCGAGAGAAGCTTCAAGCAGAGATAGATGCTGGGTTACAGGATGGCACTCTATCTAACCCACCAAAGTGGGGAGAAGTCTACAAGCTTCCATATCTTGAGGCTGTTCTAAAGGAGTCCATGCGAATATTTCCCATAGCTTCCTGGGGCCTGGATCGCATTGTCCCAGAGGGAGGTGTCACCCTCGCCGGAACATTCATTCCAGCAGGAACTGTGGTCGCGTGTCAGATCGATGCCATCCACCGGGACACCGAAGTCTATGGTCTTGATTCAGAAGACTTTCGACCTGAGCGATGGATTGAAGCCGATGAGGAGCAGAAACGTCGCATGGACCGGGCTTTCCTGGCCTTTAGCTCAGGCAAACGCGTCTGCACGGGTGTCCATATTGCGTGGCTAGAGATGAAGAAGACACTCCCCTTGGTCATGATGAACTTCAATGTTAGTACTACCCCAATTTCCCATACTCTCGGAAATTACGCTAACAAGGCTCGTATTTTAGTTGGAATTACTTGACCCGGATCAGGATTTAAGTAAAGGCATCAGGGTCAGCGCAGTCAAATATCCTCCGCCGGTTTGGGTAAAAGTAGTCAAGAGACAGGATGGGCATGTGGCCTCCTAGGATGCCTCCCTCTTCTCGTGGTTTAGGTTGGGCTTGAAAATTTGGAGGATGTCAATCTCCAGGAACAGATTCGCTTTTTCGTCTTTGTGTTGATATACTGTACATAGTAAAGTTTGGATAATTCAATGAAAAGGGGCAGATTTATCATGCCCAGTTATACGCGCTTTTGATGGCAGATCCGTTTAGCCTAACCTCGGGCGATTTTGACATAATTAAACCTGGGCACCGTGCTTGGTATTGTGAGAAGGTTGGTTGCTCTATTTGGTCTGTCTATCTTGATTTAATGTTTATCTACCCCAACATCCATGCCTCCCCAAACAGCTAGGAATGAGATACTTCTAACAGCCCCCTAGTTATCATCGACAAGAGCTGTTGCCTTCAGTTCAACCAGGAGATTGGGACTCGGCAACTCTTTCACGCCCACGCAGGTCCTTGCCGGGGCACTCTCACGATTAGGCCAGGCCTTGACCCAGACTTTATTCATCCCGGCGTAATCCGCGCTCAAGTTGGTGAGAAAGACGGTGACATCAATGACATTGCTGAGCCCGCCCTTTCCTTTTGTTGCTTGTTTGATGATGGCGTCGATATTCTTAAGAGCAGCAGAGGTCTGTTCCTCGATACTCAGAGTTACAGTACCATCGCTTGCGGTGTGTACCCCACCAAGGGAGCCATCAGAACGTCTCGATGTTACCCCAGAGATGAAAAGCGTGTGTGTGTTGGCGGTGCTAGTTATGCGGCGAGCTTGCGGGTAGGGAGCACTTGAGGCCCCAGCGAGGATAACAGCGCTGCCGTTCATTGACATGGTGTAATAAAGTCGTTTGAGGCGGTAATTGGTTATATTCGAAACCTTTCGACAGCAAGTCCGTTCCCTTGACCCACGGACGTACTCTGAAAGAGCAACGAGGACTTCGCCAAAGGTTAACAGGCAGCCTCCAAAGCTATTCCCATCTAAGTACTGACAATTTCGCTCCGTAAGCCGATGTCACAATGGGACCTATAATGGCCTCGGGGGGCCCTTCCCCCGAGAGCCTGGATTGCTTCGCGTATCTTTGATGATGCCTTCGCCCGGACCGTCTGACAGACAAAGCCCGGCCCCGCATCCCGATGGGGCCCGTCAAAGAGCCACCACCATACCCCAAGGTAGCAATCTAACCTTGGTTATGTTATCTTCAATCGGGTAACAAATTCCGGGGTCGCTACGGTTATGATAGGTTCCATGTCTTTGTGTAGGTATGCATCTACAGCGTAATCCAAATGTGCAAAGACCCTGTCGATGGCAACGCTATGTTCTTGTGCGGGTTTAAGCTGAGACAACTGGATCCTTTGTATTCAAGTGAAAGATCTAGTCTAGTCTTCGTAAAACCTAAGAACAACATTGGATAATTCAGCCCTGCACTCTTTCTTGGCAATTGATACATCTTATTTACGCCATGGCACAAAGGCCAAGCCCATTATTGTCAACTGAACAATGCCTGCTAGATGAACACTCCTTTGTAAGCACGTCCTCTTGACTTCGGCAGGGACTATAGTCTATAGGCCGCTATTAGATACATCAGGAGGCTTTCCCATGTTCTCTACATCTTGTTGAGAACCGCCTACAACTAGATACATTCAAACGAGCTGATATTGTCAGTCTCACCACCAACGTAAGAGACCTTCTTGGGGTAGAGACAAATCGGGCGTTCTACTCCGGCACTGGTTCTTCCATAGAGCGTCTCTGGTGCAATGCCTTTTTCCACCCAGTCCATCAAGGACTGAAATGATGTTCCAGGATAGGCCCCGAATCCTCCTGAGCAGTGTCCCACTCCTGGCACTTGGAAAAATCGAAAGTAGTCGGCAGCCTCAGAGTCCAACTCCAGGACGCGCTTGTAGTATTCCTCGGTGCCCCCAGCCTGAATTTGAATATCGTCAAGCCCATGCCAACTTATGAGTTTTCCACCAGTCTCTCTAAATGCGGCAAGGTTCGGGTCATCCGTGCTCATGAACGACGACCACTCCTGTACAGAAAGCTGCCAGAGACGATCGAACTGGCTATGCGTGAGCGACATGGGGTCAGCCTGGAGGTCTTTCATCAAAAAGTTCTTCACCCAGTTCGCCGCAATAGGGAAGGGTGAAAAGGTGCAATTCCCAGTGTTGTCGCATTTCGTGTCTAGTAAAGTACCACTTGTCGTAATGTTGGTAGTGCGGCTGACCCCGTAGTATCGCCAAACGCCGTCTACTGTGTGATATCCTGCCCATGCGACCTCAGCCGCTTTGACAGCAACTTCGGATATTATAGTATTTCCACTCGGTAACTCGGGACAAGCGATTTGCTTGCCTAGGACCGTCGCAGCCTTAAATTCGCACTTCGAAGGATCCATCACATAACCGTCCTTGACTCCATCCAGAACATCACACGCCTCGAGGGCCGCAGCTGTGATGGCACGGAACTCACACGGGGCGGGTACTCGTCCCCCATTGGTGATGTTCTTCATGATAATCTGAGGGACGATATCGGCAGAGAGAAAACGCGCCCAGTTGATCGCCGGACAGCCGCCCAACAAGCCGTGATACGCCTTCGGATGCCGCTGGGCAAGCATAAGTGCCTGTCTGCCTCCGGTGGAGCAGCCATTCCAGTACCGATATTTAGCTGGCTTCTTGTAGAAGTTTTCGATGACGGACTTGCCGATCTCAGCAGCGTCTCCCAATGCTCTATATCCAAAGTCCGACAGAGCCTCGACATTCACGTTTCCCGGACTGGAAAGAGCCCAGAAATCTGAGTTGGCAACCTCGGTGCGATCTTGATCTTGCATTGTGTTCCTGGAAACTCCAGCCGAGGTGGACACAGTGGCAAAGCCTTGGGATAGCGGCGTGAGAACCCGGTCCAGCTGATTCCCTGCGCTGAAGCCACTGCCACCGATGCCCAGCATACGTTCGTTCCAATTGTCCAGGGGCAGATAGACCGATGTCTTAATGCCAGCTTCCTGATAGCCTGGATGCCGCGAGGTGACTGTAACGTTGCAGTAGTTTATTCCAGTGATGTTCGCAGAGGCTGGAAAGGAGTTCGGAAAGTTTGGGGCAGTGGTGGCATTGAAAATAGCGGTGGCTTCGACAGAAATGATCTGCAGCCCAAATATGGGATTGATCTTGATGTACTCGGGATAACATGTCGAGGCGTTCCCCTGAGCTTCAGACTGCGAACAAGATCTTGCTCCCAAGTCAAGGGAGTCTTGTGCAGTAGATATCGCCCCGGCAGCCGGGCTCGTTACAAGGAGCAGAGGTGCAAGAAGAGAGAACATATCTCTAAAATGCTTCATTCTGATGGAAAATAAACAGGCCAGTTTAGAATTGCTGGATCTCTTTATTTGACGCAGTGATATCACTCTCCATAGCTGGCACCATCACCAGTATTTAAGTTGAAGTTCTCTAAGATTCTGGTTCAGGGCGAAGATCTGGGCGAAATACCATGATAACCCCTGCTCTAATCGGTGACATCTCGCCTTCGGGGACCAGAACCGATCGTGCGTGAGCCTATGTCGAAGTACGAAAGCAAAGGTCTACCCCTCTTTTGCTCTTGCAAACACCACATCCCGGATCACTTGCTTCCCTGTTCTCTGATTACTTGGCAGATCTAAGGCAAATAGAAACTTCGAGTGATACGCTACAGGATTGAAGGATTGGTTATGTTCCTACGATCCGAGGGGTCAGCACATTTGAAGCGTCAATATCCAGTTATCTCATCGCATCGCAGAAAGAAGTTTCTATTCAGTACTGCGGGCTTAGAGTTAACATGCTTGAAAAGCTGATGCATGGACCACAGGCTTCACTACGAGGCCGCTGCGTTGCGTTTCTTCAAGGTCAGATTATCTCCATGAGATTCACTATGCAAATCGCTTGAGCCGGGTAAACTTTGCCGGTTGAAAAGCTCATAACTTAGACAAGAAACAAATATCTGGGCTTTCATTGGTGGCTACGTTAGAAAGAGGCTCCAGGGGCGATCGGGTCGAGCGTGTTGTAACCAAAGCAACTAGACAAGTGTCGATCTACGGTTTCAGCAGGTCTATACTGCGAACTGATCTAGAGCTTACAGGTGGCATCGTAGCATCAAGGCCGACAGACAGTTTCGGTCCGTTTCTGCCTCGGCCCGTAGTTGGTTCCCTCCTCCAGCGTTTTGATGATGGAGCAAATCGGCTTGGGTGGGCCTAATTTTGAGTGCGATAAGAGATCGGCATTGTCCTACCGATCAACCAAGAACTGCAATGGGAGAGACTCCGAGTGTTAGTTCTCCCTGACGATCGCATGAATGGCTTAGTGGGCGCAAGATAACTTGGACAATTGACCCGACGAAACTCTAGTGGACTTCCATGAGACTGTTGTTGTCGCAAGTAGTGCATAATACCGTGGACTCGGAAGGTGTACTCTTCTCTTCCCTTAGCTCTAGCCGCTCGGTGTTGTGGATGTAGATGTACCAGATGTACCAGAGTTTGATCGCTTGCGGCTAAGAGACCGCTGTGATCTCTTCCGAGCGAGTATATGCGCCATGCTTGGGTTGAGATATTCTTGTGGCCACACCCGTTCCTTTGCCCAAAACTCGATCGGATCTGTCGGGCGGTCGGTGGTACCGGCGGTAGGAGGTTCGATGGGCGATCGCCGCGACTGCTTCTGGGGGGTAACAGAGTCGGGGGTCTCGACGTTTCGTTTCGTACCACGTTTGGTGGGTGTTGGTGGATTGAGTCGAAGGGATTGGCGTGGTCGCTTTTGGAGAGGTTCTGAATCGTGATCAAGGCCGGTGCCTCTTTTGGTGCGCTTTTCAGAAGGTCTAGAATTCTTGAGTGTCTTAGTTTGAAGGACCATATTGCGTTGTGGGTGACAGACTGGCCGAGGAGTGACCTTGGTAGGGAGCGATAGCTGTTGCTGCAACTCGGACGGCTCAAGGGATACCCTTTGCTGGAGATGGGCGCGACGGGGGTTTACCGATTTCCGAATGCCTTGTGGCTTCTTTCCAATTACATTGTTAGCGGAGGCATCACTCAGCGCTTCATGAAACAGTACCTTTGGCTCGAGTGCGAGCAAAGACGATGGAGATGCCGGTGTTTGGCCTGTGGTCTGTTCATTTTTCATGGGGCCCAGTACTTAGGCGCTTGCAGCTCTCGTGTTTCATCAGGTGGAGAAGCGCTTCCCCGTCGCATGGCAGGCAGCGAAAACGGAGGAGTTGGCAGTTAGATGAGTGGAAGTGGTAGGTTGTGGGAATTGAAAGAGTCGCGATTCAAGCAGCCGAGGCGCGTTTCTGCATCCAATTGGTGGCGGGGCACAGTCAGGTGACTTGGTGGAGGGATGATGACGTCGGGACATTATCTGGTATCTCTCTCTCCATGAATTTTTAGAGTCCATGATTTTCATTGAAGAGATTTATCAGATTTTAGCAAATAAGAGGAGGGATGAGATCAAGGCCATCAAATAATTACTTGAGGACAACGACCAATTTTAGGTCTGGGTGTCACTTTTACACCACTTTTTATTTAGAAGCTCTCCAGGTCCACCCAATTTTGGTCTACGGCATGCTAAGCGCCCTCACTTCCCGTTACTAGAACATGTTGCCAGTAACCGTTTAGCGCTATGAAAGATATTTCCTGCCATATCAACTGCTGCCAGTAACTTGCATGCTCTAGGTAACAGCTTTATGATAAATATCAGACACAAGTGGTGCTTCAGGGTAGCCACTGGATGGGCGCTATCCTGCGCACTCCTGTTCTTGCGACCAAGCCACTGGACATGACAAGCCACGCTGAGCACCGCCTCATTGATCCACTTATTGCTCTTCCACCCATTTGCCCCAAATTTTAATTCAGCCCTCCACCAAGACCCTCCAAGTACTCTGATCTCTATCAGAAGCATTGACGCGGTCGCAGGTGGCCAGCTTGCGATAGCGCTTTCGGCCATGAATTACTCCCGATTGAACTACAACTATTTTACGCCAATAAATGCCCGCTAGAGAACTAATGCGAAGTCTAGAGTCGGGGAAGTACTGAATATCGCAAGGCTCTAACTTTATGTTGGCCTACCATGTGACCCCGTTCACCCGCTAACGTCGTTTATATCGTGTTTGCCTCGAGTCAAGTCACCCAAGATGTCACAAGTGGGGCAATCGGTAATGGAAGAGTTTAAACCTTTGGCATCTGCAAACTTGCAATCTGCTCTTCACAACAAATTTCATTTATTTTTCTACAGCCATGTCGTTTATCAAATTGTCGCCATCTCGAAATGTATCCATTGCCCTCATCGCTGCTCCTCTAGTCATCCCCGCCATTTATGTGGCATTCCTCACTTATAACATCTCCCGAAGCACTGAGTCCTCCAACGGTATCCAGTATCCAAAAGGAAGTCCGCAGCGCCTCGTACAGCGCCATGGGGAGGATGGGAATGCCATGCCTGAGAAGCCAGCAAGCCTTCCTGATGATGTGAGGTCCGAAGGCTCAGACTGGGTCCTGGCATACGAACGAGTTGCATCTGTCCCTGTACCACTGCGAAGTCTTGCACTCTCTCCTGCAGGCACTCTCAGCGGCTCACCGTCGCCTTTGCTTCGGGCCTACACATCAGGTGCTCATGTCGCCTTCTCTTCGACACCACAAGCTATTCTCATCCGTGCCTTGGTTGACACAGAAACCAAGCGCACCTTTGAAGCCAGCTGGATTCGGAACCTACAATTTGAGCCCGGGGATATTGTCAACGGTGCTTACAAGGTCTCATACAGTGGTCAAGGGAATGAAACAGGGTCAGAACGTATTGAACTCATGATTCAAGCCCCTCCATCTTACAAGGGGCCTGTCCCCAATGGCTTAATCCTCTCCGAGATTGTTCTCATAGAAGGGACTCCTGTGGGATCCCTTCCTGGTGATAGTGCTGGGGACGGCCATGTTGTCTTCATCAACGAGACTTGGATGTGGAGAAAGGAATCTGAGAAGCCGACTTTCGTAGAGGCAAAATTGAGCGGTTGGATGCACAGTCTGATGGCAGGATGGCTCATCACGAAAGGAATCAGTGCAGTCAGTCTATGATGACTCTGGGTCTTTTAAGTCGTTCAAGGTGGAGTTCCCCCGTTGAATGGATATCGTAGAAGCCATTAAAAAGCTTACCCCTCTTCTCATGAATAACATTAATTGGCTCATCGGCCACAAGACAATCCAATTCCAGTGAAAGGTTTAGTAGATAGCAGTCGAGAAGTCGCACTATCAATCTTATTCATACTTGTGCATTGAATTGAACTTAATTTGTGAAGTCTTGCATGTACCCTCCATCAATCTGACAGTCGATGGCCCAGAATATGTCTTAGCCAAGCATTATCGTGAAGTGGCGTCAATGCAAACAATGGTTCTTTCTCCTTTGGTCCAATCTGACTGCCTCGATCCGACCTGCGGCCTCTATTGGACATTTGCAGGAGTGTACTACCTTCCCCTCATTTCTACGAAACATACGTATTCGATCTGTTCGGTGGATTGTGGATCTATTGATGTGGGAATGTCTAATTCACGGACACATATTGCGTTGCCACGCCGTAAATTTGCCATGCTACAACACTATGCCGTCCGATAGTTGCCAATGGTTCAACTTTACATCAATTTTTAGGCCAGCCACTCTTGAGCTGATAGTGTTTAGGCATTTAGTGGAGTGCGGTGCGTATGTGGACGCGTGGTGCACGATGCATTATGCGGTTGTCACACAAATGTGCATAGTGCAGTTCCGAACAATGCCGTCAGTACATAATCACCCGAGGCATCCAATCTAAGGTATTTAACGCACATGTAGAGTGAACCGTAATGTTATACTTGTTTGTGCAAACCTTAGTTGCCTGTCCTGTTGAATTTCCCCAGTTTTAACCCAGCTTTCACAATATCGCCGAGCCGCAGCCAGTCTCCTTTGTTTTGTTTTGGGATCATAAACTGCATAAAAGAAAGCTGCAGCTCTGACAAACCAAGAGGGGCATTCAACTGGCATTGCGGAGGGGAAAATGAAGCATGCATTCGCAGCCACCCACTCAAAACGCTCAGTGGCCAGATCCGGGCTTTCTGCCTCTCCTGCATATCACTCTCACGCGCATCTCAGCTCAAGCGAGTAGGGAATTGAGAATTAATGGACCCTTTCCTGTGCTTGGGGCCAATCCAAGGGCGCCAGAGTGCGGGAGCGAGATCAGAGTGGCGAGATCCCGACAAGGGTATCCCTTCGGAGCATTGATACAACTCATCATGCAGCAAATAACATTACTTTGTCATGCCGGAAGGCTTCTACCCCACAAATCCACCTGCAAGGGACTCTCCGGGCCGAGTTATGAAGCTGAAGCAACTGTCGAGCCTGTCCAAAAACTTTCGATTCTCTCTTTTCTGTAGGATGCCGCTTCTCCTTGCTGACTTGTCCAACGTGATTCATCCCTTGCCAGAAACTTGTAAACAAGCGACGTGAAAATGGCGCCAGCAATGCTCAAGAGGCTGAAGTCGAAGCTTCGCAAGAAGACAGACGATTCTACTGAAACTGACGAGGTGCCTCCATTGCCCTCGGTTAAACCAGAGTCCTCATTGGAGTCTGTTTCTACTGGCGGACCGCCTCCCGCGCAAGTTCCCGCGAGGCCATCCACTTCACGCTCTTCCTTCTCCTTCCAAAGGCGCTTCACCCTATCACGCTCATCAAGACAGCCTTCCCAAGAGTCAAAGGAGCAAGCCCAGCCCCCTTCATCACTGTCCCGCAAGAGAAGCTCTCCAACACAGTCTGCCTTCACATCAGGGATGTCTTCGGCCGAGCTGCCCGTGAGGCCAACCACTTCCGCGGGACCTGGTGCTGATTCACCATCTGCCTCGTCTCTCCGCTCCCCAATCCCCGATGTCCCCGATGTCCCTCCCATCCCCGACACTCCCTCAGTGAGAAAGTCACCAACACATTCTCCTACGAGAATTCCTATTGCGAGGGGACCAGCTCTAAGTGAGCAGTCGACTCTACCATCACAGCCCACAGATGGTGAACCCTCAGCCCAACCAGAGCGGCGGCCGAGATCATCTCGAGCATCCAAGGCGTTCTCATGGCGATTCTCGTCTTCCAAATTTCCCCCAATCCAGCTTCCCCCTCCAGCTGTAGCCTCAGGGAATCCACGATCTCCCCATGATGCATCACCGGAGCCATCAGCGTCAGACCAACCCCCTAAAGAAACTCCCAAGTCCTTTACGAAAGGGGCGTCGACAAAGAAGCCATCCACCGACAAGAACAATGTAGCTTCCTCGAGCACTCCTTCTCGGCGAGCAACTATCTCGTCCAGACCAGATCTGTCTCCTCCTCGGTCACCGACACATACCAGACAGACGTCGGTTTCATCGATCTCCAGAACAGGGTCTACCTCGGACGCTGCCGCGAAGAAGTCTCGCTACGCCCAGCTCAATTCAATGACAGCCTCAAGCAAGATTCCAGCCCCCGGTAGAGCCTCCCCGGATCGCAGCCAGCCATCGACTCCTGCGAAAGCTTCTACTCCCCAACCTCTCCGCGCCAATCCGCCTAGCCCGCAGACGCTGTCCTCGCGAATCCCCGCGCCGACCTTCTCGACTCCTAAGTCCATCGCTGCCAAGAAGCCGGAGCTTCAGTTGCCCCCTCCGACACAGTCGCCCGAGGGCACCAAGGGCACCTTCTTGCTCGACGATGCGCCTGTCATCTCTCCCTCGGCCGATCGAAATACCCCCTCGAGTCCAAAGGCAGCTGCCTCACCTCAGTCCAGCTTTGGAGCATCACCCGAGGAGCTCAAGTTGAAGCTCTGGAACGCAGCTTTCGCCAGACTGAACGCCACCAACCCCGGTATTGTCAAGGCATATGAGAAGATTCTATCGTCTGAGCTTCGGGGTGACGGTGCGGGTATCAAACTGGTCCTCGGAGGAAGCCGAGAGGAAAATCAAACGCAAATAGAGTCGATTATCAAGTCTGTCTCAGCCCGCCTTGAGAGTAGGAAGGGAGCTTTCGGAGAGCTGTTTTCCAACATCAAGCAGACTGCCTCCAAGCCTTCCATCGCATGGGCCACGAATTATTTGGCATTGGAGGTATGTGACGTACAACTTGAAGCTCCGAGGATTGTAAAGTATTAACACACAGCAGGCAATCTCCAATCCCGCTTCCGGGGTGCCCAAGACCCGTGCTGGCGCGACATACATCATCTCGAGGGCCAACTGGTACCAGAATCTCGTCAAGCTCCTCCTAGAGAGGAACCAGGCCCACTACGTCTCGGTAGACTCGCTCGAGCGCATCGAGAAGCGCATCTCCCAGCTGTATACTGACGTCCTCGAGTTCCAGCTCAAGACCATCTGTTCATCTCACGAGGGCGGGCTGGACCTCCCGGCCCTGACAGCTGCGGCACTCGAGACCTGGGACTGCGACCTCGAGACGGTCAAGATTGGTGAAACCAGGGTCCAGGTGGATGTCGACCAACACGGAACAGAGGAGATGCAGTCCTCTCTTACCCGCTACTGGCATACCGCGACCGTCCTGGAAAAGAATATCCGGGAAGAGACACTGGCCCTGGAGAAACCTGCCCAGGAGAAGGAGCTTGTTGGTGAAAGGCTAACTGCAGGCGCGGAGCTGGCCGACCACAAAGATCTTGCCGACGAGAATGTCCCTTTCAATGACAAAGCGCCTGCCAATGAGCAGGCGGTGACTGACGACAAGACACTGGTCGAAGAGAAGCAAACTGCTGATCAGAGCCTCGCACATGCCGCCCGGGCCGCTGAGGAGACAAGAGTCGCCGAGGAAGAAAATCGTCGTGCCGAAGAACTGCGCGTCGCAGAAGAGAAGCGCATCGCAGAAGAGGCACGAGTTGCCGAAGAGCGTAGGCTCGCCGAGGAAGAGCGACTCACCGAAGAGAAGCGTGTTGCCGAAGAAACGAGACTTGCTCAAGAGATGAAGCTCGCTGAAGAAGAGAAACTTGCCGAAGAGCAAAGAAGTATTGAAGCACAGCAACTCGCTGAGAAGCGTGCTGCCGAAGAGAGGCGTCTCGACGAGGAGCGACTGGCTGAGGAAAGCCGCCGCGCTGAACAACAGAGACTCGCGGAAGAAAAGCGTCTTATTGAAGAACAGAGGATCGCTGAAGAGAAACGCCTTGTAGAGGAGAAGCGTCTAGCCGAAGAACGGCAGATCGCCGAGGAGAAACGACTACTCGAGAAGAGGTTAGCTGAAGAAAAACGCCTCGCGGAAGAAAAGCAGCTAGCTGAGACGAAGAGACTCGCCGAACAATCGAGGCTTGCCGAGGAGAAGCGCATTGCGGAGGAAAGACGTATGGCAGGCGAAGAACGTCTTGCCGAAGAGCGGCGACTTGCTGAAGAGCAGCGCATAGCCGAAGAAGAACGCATCGCTGAAGAGAAACGAGTTGCCGAAGAGCAGAGAGTGGCTGAAGAGCAGATAGTGGCTGAAGAGAAGAGACTTGCTGAGGAGAAGCGCATCGCCGAAGAACAGCGCATCGCAGATGAAAAACGTCTCGCTGAAGAAATGCGTGTCGCTGAGGAGAATCGACTCGTCGAAGAGAAACGTATCGCTGAAGAGCAACGCCTTGCTGAAGAGAAGCGAAAAGCTCAAGAGCAACAACGGCTTGCTGAAGAGAAACGCATTGCTGAAGAGAAGCGTATCGCGGAAGAAAAACGTGTTGCTGAGGAGAAGCGTGTTGCTGAGGAGCAACGTATCGCCGAGGAGAAACTAGCTGAAGAAAAGCGATTAGCAGAAGAACAACGTGTCGCGGAGGAACAGCGTGCTGCAGAAGAGAAAAGGGTGGCTGAGGAGAAGCTTGCCCAGGAGAAGAAGCTGGCAGAGGAAAAGGCCGCCGAAGAACAGAAACTTACTGCAGAGAAGCGCGCTGCTGAAGACAAGCTTGCCCAAGAGAAGAAGCTTGCTCAGGAAAAGAAGTTGGCGGATGAGAAACGAGCGCAAGAGAAGAAGAGAATTGCTGACGAGAAGAGGGCTCGGGACAGGAAGGTTGCTGAGGAAAAGCGGGCAAAGGAGAGAAAACTCGCAGAGGAGAGACGGGCCAAGGAAAAGAGGCTCGCAGAGGAACGGAAAGCCAAAGAGCAGCTTGCACAGCAGTCAACCGCCCAACCACCACAACAACCTGCCCAACCTCAGCATGTTATTCAAGCAAAGCCACAGCCTATTCCAGTCAACCCACAGCCCATCCAAACGAGACCGCAACCCGTTCAGGTGAAGCCGCAACCCGCCCAAGTCAAACCACAACCCGTTCAAGCAAAGCCTCAACTTGTTCAAGTCAAGCCTCAACCCGCTCAAGTCAACGCCCAGCCCGTCCCGGCAAAGCCCCAGCCCGCTCAGGCAAACCAGCCAGTCGAAGCCAAGCCATCAACAGACGCTGTGAAACTTCTTCGAGGCCACACGGGCCCAGTAAACGCGATCGCAAACGCCCCCGACTTCAAAACCTTTGCCACCGGCTCGGCCGATGCCACAATCAAAATCTGGGATCCAGCGACCGGCGAGTGTCTGCAGACCCTAGTGGGACACAAAGGGAGCGTGCTCACGGTGGCGTACTCCGTCGATGGGAAACGCCTCGCCTCCGGATCCGAGGACAAGTCCGTCAAAATATGGGAGTTGGCCACCGGCAAGTGTCTCCTGACCCTCACAGAGCACACCGAGAGGGTCAGCTCGGTAACGTGGCTCGTCGATGACATGGTCGCCTCGGCCTCCTCCGACACCACGATCCGCGTCTGGGAGATAGCCACGGGCACGTGCTGGCAATCGATCGAGGGCGGGAAGGAGGTCATCCTGGCGCCCGTCCTGACGAGCGGGAAAAGGTTCGCCACAGGGTCCAAGGACTCCAAGCTCAAGATCTGGGACCTAGATCAGGGAGTCTGCCTTCGGACCCTGCGAGGTCACGGCGGTGAGGTCACGGCGGTGGCGGCGAGTGGCCGACTGTTGGCGTCTTGCTCGCTTGATGGGACTACTCGTACTTGGAGTCTCGCTCAGGACCCCTCGCTGCGCACTTTCAAGGAGGGCTCGGGGTCTCCTCGATGTGCTTCTATTTCGCGCGACTTGAAGAAGTTAGCAACTGGCTCTGAATCAGATTCTATCAGTATTTGGAATGTGGCCACTGGAGCTCGGTCGAAGGCCCTGAGCGGTCAGGGTGCAGGGGGGACTCTTGCTCTGGCTTTCCTAGGAGATAGTAACCAGCTTGTTGCAGCAGGTGGGGATGGTTCTCTCAGAGTATGGAACGTGGACAAGTCTTAAGAAGTGTGCGATATGTGTAAAATTGATTTGAGTGTAAAGCAAGGATAATGGTTCGTCAAATCTGTTCTGATAGTGGCAGGGGAAAGGGAACAATACGTATGAAAATAAAATGCCTATATCGGAATCTCCAAATGATGACATACGTTCAATGAACATCATGATTGCCGAGGCGTGGTCTTCTCGATCAATTGACGTTTGATGGTTCACCAATCTACCAGTCTGACCGTCAGCTCCAATCGTAGAAACATGGTGTAGCATTTTGGTTTGAATTTATTCTCCCAACACCTTAAGACCACTCTTGGGTGAATCTTTGAGGGTGTTCAGAGCGATCTTCGGTTGGCTGGTTGTCATTTCAACCTACTTTTAGGCTCTAGCATCGTTAAAAAAGCCGGATCCTACGTCAGGTTCATAATCGAAGTAGTAGGAGGCGACTGTTCGTCATTCTAGGCGCATATAACACCTTCTTTGCCAAGCCTACCACCTCCCTTCTACGGCAGGATCTCCAAATTAGCTCGTTAGCATGGAGATGGGCGACAGCTTGCAAACAGAGCCTTTAGGCATTACTCCAGTACCAAGTGGTCGTTTTCCCTCCGCCAAGTTGCTTGGCTATTATCAATGCTGTTCCCCTGCTCGATGGAAGTGATGGCCCCGCGTGATTCTTGAGAGCGATGACGATCAATTCACAGTGCACTGATGTAACCCAATTGTTTCAGCACCTGCTATATCCAACGTAGACCATTCTGGCGGCCAAATCAAAGGAAAGGAAAGGCCAAGGGTAGATGTAAGAGCTCATGGGGTGTTACAAGCTCTGGGCATAAAATATCAAGCGTCACCACCTCTCAAACGCCCTGGTCTTGTCTACGGGTCCATGTTCCTACAATCTCTTCACACCTAACCTCAATCGCCATCGCAAAACATCAATTCACTTCTAGGGTGCCGGTGAAAGCTTCACTATGAAGCTTCCAATCATTCTACTAGGAGCAGGCGTTGCCGCGACACAAGCTTGCCTACTCCCTCACGAGCTTGAGACTAGGGACCATCAACGAGAGGCTCCAACAAGGAGAGCCTCTCCCAGCCGTCGCGAGGCCCATGTGGATTATCCAATTGGTACAGGTGACCGTTTCAAAGATGGCACAGTTCCTGTTGGCCTTGGTGTAGAGGACCGTTCACTAGAGAGCATTCTCAACATTGACGAGGTTCATTCAGCACTCAGGAGCCTAGCCAGTACCTACGACGGCGTCGAAGTCTTCTCGGCGCCCTTCCAGACGTTTGAGAACCGGACCGTCTACGGAGCTACGATTGGGAAGGGAAGTCCTCGCGTGTTCATCCAAGGTGGCCTCCACGCCCGAGAGCGCGGAAGCTCCGACAACGTCATATACGCAATCTCAGATCTGCTCCATGCAAGCAAGACGGGGTCCGGTCTAACCTACGGCAGCAAGACCTTCTCCAACGAGCAGGTCAAGCAGGCTCTGTCGGCCGGCGCGGTCATCCTGCCGCTCAACAACCCCGACGGCGTGCTCTACGATGCCCAGACCAACACGTGCTGGAGGAAGAACCGCAACACGACCAGCAGCACCCCCGGCAGTCCCCGCACGGTCGGCATCGACATCAATCGGAACTTTGACTTCATCTGGGACTACCTGAAATACTTCAGCCCCAAGGCCAATCTGGGCTCTGCGGCCTCCGACAACCCAGCATCCGAGATCTTCCACGGTCTCAGCCCGGCGTCGGAAGCCGAGACGCGAAACACAGTCTGGGTGGAGGACTCGAACCCGGACCTGTCATGGTACATCGACGTCCACTCGTACGGCGGCGACGCCCTCTACGGCTGGGGCATCGACGACATGCAGACGGTAGACCCCACGATGAACTTTGGCAACGCGTCGTACGACGGCAAGCGAGGCGTGCTGGGCGAGGACCCGCCCGACGCCGTCTACAAGGAGTACATCGACCCCGAGAACCTGGCCGCGGGCATCGCGACCACGGCGCGCCTCGCCGAGACCATCACCAGCGCGGGCAGCATCGAGTACGTGTCCCGGCAGAGCGTCTCGCTGTACCCGACGTCGGGCGGGTCCGGCGACTACACGCAGTCGCGGTATTTGAAGATCGATCCGGGGACGCGCATCAAGAGCATCACGCTCGAGTTTGGGAAGGCGACGGACAGCGACGCGTGCCCGTTCTACCCGAACGACGAGGAGTTTCACAACAATGTTCGACAGGTCTCGGCGGGGTTGGTCGAGCTGCTACTTGCGGAGGCGGAGGCAGGTTCGGCATCGAAACGGAGGGGAGTCGATGGGTAAGATGGTAGACTCTAGATAGTTAAAGAATGTTAGCTGAGATGCGCTGCTGGTCCATAAGACAGATATGACGATACGCACCACGCGTAGAGGCGTTTAGGTACCTTATATGTGATGCGGATCGAATGCACAAGGAGTTTCAGCTGCTCGACGCAATGCCTCGATAGTGATGTGCCATGTGTCTGAGAGGAAAATACCCTCCGCACGAGACTCACCGCCAAATGACGCGGTAGATGCACTTCAGTACTTCTGGCCCAAGATGTTGCCGCGCGGTAATTGGGATCATAAATTCCCAGAGTAGAGCCGAGCTGTCGCAAGTTCCCTGCCCGTGGGAACTAATTTCGTTATGCAAGTAATCAATCTCACCTGCCAAGGAGTGACGATGCAGTCTCTAGAACGGAATGGATGTCCTTGGCTGCATGGCTTTCCGTCAAAGGGAAGAATTGCCAGCATGAAACTCACCAAAAAAGATAGATCTGGGATGAGGTAATTGGGATCGTTCCTCGCGGCGCAGATACGACGTAGATGTTTTTTACAGAAGAGTGGTTGATGAAGCGTTTCATCTAAATGCAGATGCGATGGCGCCACCATTCTACGGACGGAAATCCGTCGAAAGGATTAAAATCCCCCCCTTTGGAAATCTCGAGTTGACAATTTTAACAGCTTTTGACCAGGTGATGCCCCTGGCCGACCATGAGGTTTGGCCGCACTCCGCGGATCGTGTGTCGCAACGCCGGGTTGTGGGCGTGAACGCGCGCATACGGGATTGACTCGTTGGCTATGATCTCATTCTCGGTCTTCTGAGTACACCGCCTGATGCGCATCACCAGCGTGCCGACCTTCACCTGGCCTTACCATCGGGTTGAACCTCGGGTCGCCTGGGCGGGACACAACGCTCGCCTCCTCAAGCGATGCTTAAAATTAGACCTGTGCTCAACCCCAATGCCGATTTTTCCGGCTGGCGGAATGGACAGAAAGCAGAGAGAAGACCGACCGCTGATCTGGGGGATCTGGCTGCATCTGGAGGAAATCGCCGAGCTGCTGATGTGCTTTCAAAATGCCCAAAAATGGCCTGAGCCAGCACATCATCCGTGAGCTCTAGGGACAGGGACAGGCCCAAGCCTTCTAAGCCTAGCCACTAACCAAGCCTGGCCACTAACTAAGCCTTAAAGCGATGTAGCCGGGGTGGAGGCGAGTCAGAAAATAATACTCGATTCCGTAATACCGCGTACGGGCTCCAGAGACACGATACGCATCATACGGTGAGCCTACCCTACATCACCGACATTGAGCAAACAATCATCAATAGTCACTCGTAGTTTGGATCTTTCATGATTTAACGTTGATATCAAGAGTCTGGTTTGTTTTTTTTATGTAATGGGAGTATTAGGTAAATGTTAGTTTTCAAAAGAGCCGATGGATGTCCTGAATGATGATTGTGTCTTGACAAACTGGAGCATCAATTGATAGCACCTTCCAAACGGCCTGCAACTCTCAAATTTCGTAGCTCCCAACCTACTAACAACATCTGCGCAACAAAATTTATACGTATTACAACATCCACGCGACTACGGCACAAGACTACGAGTGCCGTTAAAGTTAGGGACTTGTGCTACTATTCCCAACCAAAGTTGCGATGATCGGGACTACAGGTCAGCACTTGCGTTCAATTGACACATCACCAACAGGATTGTCGCACCACCACCAACATCGCAAGAGGGGTAAATGCCGGGAAACACCACCCAAGTACGATAATACGCCGTATAGAGTAAGTGCCGATGCCAACATCCTCATCCAGGCTTGGGTGACCAACATCAAATCTCGCCAAGTCGCAGGTTTTAATTAACCAGATCCCGGGTGCATCTCCAAAGTTCTTCCTGTCGAGGTAGTAATCTTCATTACGGAGCGGGGACACTACATTGTCTTGTCGGGCCAAGCCAGAAACCGTCAAAATCCGAGCAATCACTCAATCACTCTGCCCTGTGGCTGGGCTGCGAGGATCGTACATGGGCTGGACGTTAGTGTGCTGACTGGTCCTCCCAGCTGAGCTTCTCGTGAATTGTCTGTTTGAGCGACAGAGCGGGTTGGGTAAATGAGCGGAGAGCATGTCAGCGGGCTGTCATTGGCCGGGATGAGGTCAAGCTTTATTAATACGCAGTGGACCTGTCCGGTCTGCTCACCAGGATGTTCGCTTACGCTGCCGAGGCCTGGGCTGAGCTGTGTGAAGCATCTGGAACAAGTGCACTGCATGACGTGCTCCTTCAGCGCCGTGCAGAGACGCATAGGATTGCCAGTTCCAAACACACCTGACCCAAGATCAGAAGCGACATGATGCAATAGCTGCTGGTGCTTCAGGTGCTGAATGGGCTATTCTCCTTAGCGATGATCCGTGATTAGGCATGTCCTCAGCCTGCTGGAGACTGATTCGAACAGGGCTATATTAAGCACATTAGGGCCAAGGCTAGCCGAATCACTACCAGGGACGGAGCTTAGCTCTGGCCATCTTTTTAGGGGTGAGTGGCCGATGGGCAAATCCTTCCCCCACCTCCAGTCCCTGTAGTTTCGCCCTGTAGGTCCTGGCCTGTCCCCTACCGACTGCCCTGCGCCCAGCTTCAGCTCTTTCGCCAAGTATTGTTAATATGCTTTCCCGCGCAAAGCAGGGTTGGTGAGCGGCCGATTGATTGATAATAATTTACGAGGGCTGGCGATGGCGTGGGCGGAATGTCGTGCATCGCTTCAATCATGGGGTTAGTGCTTGGAGACCACCAAAGTCCAGCGAGTATCGGAGAAAACAGCAGCATCCAGTATCATCCAGAGCACTGCTGTGAGGTCAGATCACTGGAAAATTGTGCCATGCCATACCCCAGCAGGCAGCTAGACTTCCTTGTCCAGGGCTGATGCCTTTGCGAGCTGCGCCGTCGTGGTAGTGGGAGTAAGCCGGCCCACACCAGACGGAACCTTTGGGCTGCGCATGAATCCAGAAATACATTCGAGTGCCGACCTGGCTCCCCGCCCCGATGGAAGCAGGGATCACCGGCACACTGAACAGAGCTTGGCCAGACCCCTGATCCGTCCTAACCCCTAAACAGGTCGAAACAGACACACAACCCGCAGATTCGAGCCTGCTCAGGACGGAGAGACGACATCCTGGTCCGATACCAGACTCCGTCAGCACAGCTGGGCCTCCCCCATCCGGACATGTTCTCGTAATTCGAGCCGTGTGTGTAATTTTAGAATCCCGGCTCTCGTCGCCGTGGGCCAGTGCCTGCCTAGGGCGGCCCGCGAAGCTGAGATGTTTTCTCTCCAGAGTCCGGCCTCTCCAAACCGGTATATAAGACGGCTCTTCCCTCGTCCAAAGATCCAACTTCTTCTCCCATCCACAACAAAAACAACAAAAAACACATTTTCTTTAAGAGCCGGTCTCTTTTTTCCTTTTTTTCCTTTTCTCTTTTTCTTCTTCTCCTTGTTCTGTTTTTAACAGGACATTTCACCCCCCCTTTCTAATAATCTTTCATAATATTTTTTTCCTTGTCTCCCCTTGAAAAAAATAATTTCAAAATGGTTTCCCTCAAGCAGTTGACCCTCATGGCACCTCTCCTCCTCGGAGTCGTCGCCGCCGCCCCCGCAAACTCCGACTCCGACATCGCCGTCCGCGGTGAGTTCGACGCCGCCGAGCTCCTGATGGAGACCCGCGACGAGGACGACTTTGAGCTCGAGACCCGCGCCAACGGGAAGAAGGCCGCCGTCAAGGCTCCCGCCGCCTCCAAGAAGACCGAGGGTAAGAAGGAGGCCACCACCTCCAAGAATACCCAGGGCAAGAAGGAGAAGATCGAGACCGAGAGCACCGGCAAGAAGGAGAAGTCCGTCTCCAAGAAGGAGAAGAACGCCAAGAACTCCAGCAAGAAGGAGAAGACCGAAACCGACTCCACCTCCTCCTCCAAGAAGGAGAAGGGCCACAAGGGCTCCAAGTCCAAGTCTGCCTCCAAGGAGGTTGACGGCAAGAAGGCCAAGAACTCCAAGCACTCCAGCAAGGAGAAGTCCGTCTCCCACAAGGAGAAGAACTCCAAGACCGCCCACGGCAAGAAGGAGGGCTCCAAGTCCAAGTCTGCCTCCAAGCACACTGAGGGCAAGAACGGCAAGAAGGGCTCCAAGTCCGTCAAGGCCCACGGCAAGAACGCCGCCTCCAAGAACAAGCACTCCAAGACTGCCAACGGCAAGAAGACTGGCAAGGGCGTCAAGGCTGGCAAGAAGACCGCTCACGGTAAGAAGGCCAGCAAGGGCGTCAAGGCCCACGGCAAGAAGACTGCTCACGGCAAGAAGAACGGCAAGGGTGTGAAGGCTCACGGCAAGAAGACTGCTCACGGCAAGAAGAACGGCAAGGGCGTCAAGGCTCACGGCAAGAAGACTGCTGGCAAGCACTCCAAGAACTCCAAGACTGCTCACGGCAAGAAGAACGGCAAGGGTGTCAAGGCCCACGGTAAGAAGACTGCTGGCAAGCACGCTTCCAAGAACTCCAAGACCGCCCACGGCAAGCACGCCTCCAAGACCGCTCACGGCAAGAAGACTGCCGGCAAGCACGCTTCCAAGAACTCCAAGACCGCCCACGGCAAGCACGCCTCCAAGAACTCCAAGAACGCTCACGGCAAGAAGACCGCCGGCAAGCACGCTTCCAAGAACTCCAAGCACGCCTCCAAGAACTCCGAGTCTGCCCACGGCAAGAAGACTGCCGGCAAGCACGCCTCCAAGAACCACGGCTCCAAGAAGGCCAGCTCCAAGCACTCCGAGGAGTCCGAGAACACCCACCGCCAGTCTCACTCCGAGACTTCCTCCTCCGAGGAGTCTGAGGAGTAAGCGGCTCCTTTGTCGCTTCTCCCGCGACGGCTTCGGCCACCAGGCGAGTTTTCTTGTATAAAATATGTTTCGAGCGGGGTCGGCGACGGTCCCTCTAGAACACCCGGTTTTCGAGTTCGCTGTTTGGAGGTGTTGGATAGGACTGGATCATAGACAATTTCCTTTGAGTGTAGCGATTTGAATTGAAAGATTATTATGTTAATAAAGTCCCCTGAGTGCCTCCCGTGACAATTCGCTGAGCCTAATGAAAGCTTGACATTGAGATACATCTACCTGCTTGTGCCTGGCTTAGCCTCTTTGCACTTGGTGCTTCCCGTCTCCCAATAAAAATATTTTTAGCCGCCTCATTGCACCATCCGTATGCTTATTTCTTTGAGATATGTTGTATTCACTTAAATCTGGGAAGGCGGCAGGGTTGCCTTCTAGTTTATCATCTCTCAAAAGTGAACCCTCAGATAGCTCACACCGTGATGATGATGAACTTTCCCGCCGACTTTGGCGTGGTTCTTCTACCGACACGCCTCTTTACAGGCATAGCCATGACAATTCTACGTCTAAACTTCATGCAAGAATGATATAGTATGTATTTTCTCGTGTGTGTAATATTTCGATTGATTCAAGTTGGGCTCAGGCCGCCTCGGCGACAAGCAGCGCCATATCCAAATTCATTCCGTTAATTCATTATCCACCACAAGAGCGTCACGCACATGGCTATAATCACAATTAATTTCTCTTTAATGCAGATAGTGGTTGCGCAAATCATCTCATTATTCATGCCTCTTTAGTGGGCTCTACATCATATTCCACCTCGGTGCGTATCACGTATTTTGCTCCCTTCGTTACTCCCGTGCCTTCGTGCAGCGGCGCCAACCTTGTGTCTCCGTGCGGGAAGAGCGCGACGGAGCCCATCACGGGCTGGACCGGGTACGCATTCAGCGTTCCTTCGCGCGCTGCTGGCAAGAAGTACGTCGTCTGCCCGCCTTCGAATTCGTCGTTGAGGTATATGAGGAATGTAAATAGCGAGCTCTGCTTCTTGTCTGCCGGTGATGCGTCGTATACATACGTGTCGTCTGGGAGGATGCCTGAAGGCGGCCAAGCGCCTGCGAGAGAATCAGCGTCAGCAATTACAAACGATGAATATGAGAGAGGGTGGATTGAGCAATTACCATCGATATGAGACCTGTACTCAGCACCTGGGACATAGCGGTAGACGCGGAACCGGCGGTTGATGCCGCGGACCAGACGGCCATCTACCGATTGAGGGACGAACGGAGACACGCGTGACCAGAGACGGTCGTGGAACTCGGTGTCGACGACCCAATAGAAGTTATGCGCCAGGATGCTGGTGTCGCCATCCTCGCGCAGGGGCGCATCGGGGAGGAACTTGACGTGCTCTCCGGCGGCGATGATGCCCTTGCACTCCTCAACCGAGAGAACATTCTTTATAAGACCAAGCCCCGGAACGTGGGGGTGCTTGACCCATTCAACCTCCGGGCCCTTGTCTGCGAGCGGGATAGAGTTTGGTTTCGATGTGTATAGGATCGCGGGGTAGTGGTTGGGAGGCTTTCGTTGGGGGCCCGGCGTCGTTTCGATCGTCCGTAGTGCTGTAGACAATCCAGGTGGCGCTGACTCGAAGATTGTCTTGTCTAGTACCGACGCATACACTTCGAGCGGTGTGGTGGAAGGTCTGAGATCCCAAGTGGGTTGGAGGGTGATGCTCGGGTAGAAGGTCGAGGGCAGGTCGCGGACGACGGCCTTGGTGTTGGTATCGATCTGGCCGCACACGCGCAGAATTAAGTCGAGGACAGCGAGGAGATCCTGCTCCCTTGGTGTACGCTCAATATTGCCGCCATTGGCAACACTGTCCGGTTGCGACAGGCCGCTGATGACATCGAGATCGCGAACCCAGCGACAAAGAGTCCCCAGCTTGGGCTCTTGACTTCGGATCTTCATCTCTGCCAGCAGGATCCTCGCTTCCATGTATTTTTCGTCTGCTAACGCTGCTGAAACTCGTGCCGAAAGATTTGCGCCCTCTAATGAAATAAGAGAAGGATGTGTTAGTTGGTTGAACCGACGTCATCCACAAGGACTCGGGGAGCATTTGATAGGGACATACCTGCGGCAATCGAGCCAGTCGTGCACGCTTGGCGGAAGTCATAGGAGGCCACGCGGAGATCCTTGCATGCCTTCGTCTTGATAAGGCCAGGGAATTGAGCAAGGGTCTTGAGGGTATCGACGGTAATCTCGAGCTCCTCTTCCGAGATGACTGTGTGTATGCTCTTCGGATCGTCTGGGGGTGGAGTAACGAGCGTCGCGCCGGTCGCCGCCTGGGTCTTTGGAGTTTTCCGGGGGTCTTCGAGCTGCGCGTTTCGCTTTCGTTTCGCTGATTTTGATTTCGACATTGTGAATATTGGTAGCAAGGAGGAATCTGCCTCAATGGCTGTTGCTGAGAGGATGCGTTGGATGGAACGATTGTGGGATAATTGTTGGCAAATGGCCATTTTCTCAAGCGAGCTGGCGGGGGCGGATTATCTTATCGTATCGGAAGTACTTTGTCTTCACCTGTTCTTACGCGTGAGTGTTTGTACATTCGTTAGTGAGATAAGATAAGATTTTGAGAGACCCACATCTGATTGGAATGTGGCAAGAAATCCGGGGTCTTCATGGTTCTTTAACATCTAACGTACACCGGTGCCAAGATGCAGTGACCAACCATCGGCATGTTAAAGACAATCGAAGGGCTTACTGGCAATTCAAGGGCTATGGCAACTAGAAAACTTGAAGACTGGTGAGTTGTGGTGCGCTGCTTGGGCAACCGGCTGATTTTACGCCACATGTTGTAAGCCACACCATGAGCCACAATTTGACGGGCCTCGGCTTGAGACCAGGAGTTTTACCACCTTGGTACATGTAGTCATTTCGCATCGGGCACCAACATAAGAGGGTCAATTCGATCACGATGGCATGGATTTTGACTATTGCAAAGTTTCTATTATAAGTACAGTGCTAAACCTCTAGAGCGGGCCCTTAAAGCCGCGGCTGAAGCTGGATTTTGTCCTACATCTGTTCTATCTCGGACCGAGAAGACCACAAAGCAATGTAATCTCGCATGTCGTGATGATTGAGGCGCTAGATCGTATACCTAAACTCTGGGCTCTCATTGATGACACGCTCACCTCGATCCGCCTTTCTATTCCGGTGCTTGAAAAGCAGAGACAGTGCTGCTGTCACGATAGCAATGAGCGCAGTACAGCTGAGAGAAGATGTTAGCTGGAAGTAATAGCGGATGGACAGGCACGAGGTGAGGTATGAACTTAGGGTAATAGGACCTACACTAAGCAAGCAATCATACCAGGTCGGTAGTGCGGAGAGTCTTGGCTTCTGAAAACGAGACTGCCAGCAATACCACCGATGCCGCCGAAGACGGTGAGTAGAGCAGAGCAGAACGCTCGTTTCCATTGACCACGGATGTTGTTGGCCTGTGGTGACAAGTTTGAGGGTTAGCATGACTGGGCTCTGGCATCCTCTCAGATGGCTGGATTTCCTCACGAACCTGGTAAGACATAATGGCAGGAATGTTCGCATTTACGCCTGCCACGGCGATGAAAATGCCAAAATACTTGACCTTGGGATCGGGATGAAAAGCCATAATTGGTAGGCCCGTGATTCCAATCGCGCAGTTGATGAAGAGAATGAGTGCTCGTTTCTTGTAGCGATCACCGGCCCAAGAACCGGTGAACATGACAATTGCGGCGAAAACGTATGGCGGCGATCCAAGGCATTGAGCTTCTGCTACACTAAACCCGAGACTTTGTCTCAAGACGACGGTGCCAAAGAACCCAAACGCATATGTGACGGTCGTGCAGAGACTACAGCACCCCAAGGGACGGCCATTAGCTTGTAAGCGGCAACAGGAAGATATGAGAGTAAAAGATGAGATAACATCTCTTGCTGATGGGGAAGAAAATATCAATTCTCACTCACAAAAATAGAAACGCAAAAGCCCAGATCTCAATCTCCCTGGCTGGCTTTAAGAATGCAGCGAGCGAGAACGGTTCCAGTTTGGTATCCCCACGGTCAGCGTCGAGACGTTGAAGCACGATCTTAGCTTCGTCTACTTGCAGGAACAGAGGCGAAGGGCTTTCAGCTTCTTGATCTGGGAACTTGACCAGTACAATATAATCAAAGAGGGCCACGGCACACGTTATGATTCCTTCGAGGATAAAAATCCTTGTCACCCCAGCCTGCGTTAGCTTGGGCAATGATGAACTGTAGAGAGCCAGATTGACTTACCAACGCCAGCCACGTAGCCCGCCATGACCCTCCAGTTGCATTAAACCATATGCCAGAATCCCCGATAGTGCTGACAGGATAGTTCCCGTCATATAGAAGACCGAGTACCGTTTGCCAATTTCATCTAGTACACAGATGCTGGATTAGCTACCGTCGCGAACGGGCGCATCAAGAAAGCCTTACATCGAGTATACCATGTAGACAATAGATAAACCGCACCAGGGAAAAAGCCTGCCTCAAATACTCCCACAATAACCCGAAGTCCAACCATTGCTTTCCAGTCTTGAACAAAGCCGAATCCGATAAGGACGACACCCCAGGCGAGACAAGCAGCCGAGAGGAAGATCTTTGGACCGATCTTGCGGCAGAGTATAGTCATCGCAGGCTGGAAGACGATATAAGACACAAAAAAAATTAAGGTTATTGTACTGTATCCATATCCGGTATTGAGATTGAGGTCGTCAAACATGCCGGCGATGGCAGCATGAGAGACGTTGGTTCTGTCCATCAGTGAGATTCCATACATCAGACCCAAGGCAGGAATGAGCCGTAGGTCTATTCGACGACGGATCCTTTTGACCTCCTCTTCTGTAAATTCTGGCACGATTTGGCCAGGTTCCGAGTCTTCATTATGAGCAACGCTTGGCTGGTCCTTGTCCTGATTGGCGCTCATCTTAATACGATCGTGAAGGCGAATTATTGGATTGAAACCTTCAATGTTCTGAATGATAGTATGAAGGAATAGCACAACATCTCTCAAAGCTTTGATAGTCTAGAGCAGCTCTGTAAATCTATCTGGGAAATGAGGAGTGTCCATCTCCTGAGTTGTGACGTATGTTGCTGGTCGGGTGAATAACTCCGAGCTTGATGAACGATCTTATCTGCCCACAACAATACCATTTCTTGGAATAGATGGAGAATATTGGCTTCTTTCATTGGACAGACTGCATCATTGTACCCTGTTGTAGTATCAGACGACCCCAGAGTGTTGCATTCGGCCCCGGTATGGCGAACTACACCCAGACCCCTCTCCGGATTCCTGAGAGAATGCGGGGTTGGGAGTTGTTTGTGAGCTCAGGTTGCACACTGTGCAGAATTAGCTGTGCGCAGGCAGTGATGAACATTCCGGGGAGCAGTGAGTGGCACTTTTCTCACAGTCGCTCATTCATTGCCAAAAACCTCTCTCACAGTCACTCTGGCCATTTGCAACATGAAACTAGTTCAAATATAAACAGGTGATAGCAACTTGAGATTAAGGTTCTGGAATTCTAGTTAGAACTACCCTCAATCTCTGATTTACCAAGTTTTATTCTTTGAAATTATATGGAGTCAGGCTTTGTATGCTAAAATGGCTTGCTTCTACCGTTGAGCATGTCTCGGCGCTTGGTACAAACGCACTTGGAGAACCCTTGCTCTCGACTCTCTACGGAGAACGCTGCGACAAGAAAATAAGGCTTGGGCGACCGGTTTGAGGGACAACAATTCTCGCTTTGAGTAGTATCATTCAGCATTTCCAACCAGAGCCGCTCTGTACTGTATATGTCAATCGCTCCTCGACATTTGATTAATTTAACGCTTCGTTTTAAGCTCGGCTTCGGATTTCGTTGAGATTGCTTTAAAAAGGTCATTATTGTCCTCTTCGACTCTTCAGCAGACAAGCTCTACTGATACGCCCTCTATCTCCGCCAGGGCTCGTTTGTCCGATGGAAATCAACTAGAAGTAGGCATTTGTACGTGGATCGATAGAACGAGAGTCTCCTAGCAGAAAGAACCGAAGAGTACAGCCGTATGGGCGGCTGGCCACCCAAATCTCCTATACAAAAGCCTGGGAAAATTGGGCAGTCTCGCTCTACATATCCACTGCATACGTATACGTAAGACTGCTCAGGTGATTGTAGCTATAAAGAAGATGGATTTCTCGTAAATCAGCCAATAAAGAAGAGAGATGACTTCCTAAATACCCCTAGGTCTCTCAAATTAGGTTGACCTCCAAGGCGTTCATTCCTCCAGTGCTCCACTCCCCTCATTCTGCCTTACCAGTGAGCATCCATGAAACCAATTTCGACCCAAGGACTTTTCCGGTAAACACCGCCTCTCCTTGGCTGTAAGGTGGTACCTTGGCACGTGGAGTTTGCTGTTCCTGCAGAAGTGTTGTACAAATAATGTGTTCAATAACAGAAGATTGATTTTCCTGGTAGCCGCTAGCCACTCAATTGTTTCTCAATCCATATGAGATTGTATTCCTGGAGGGCTTGCTGGTGTTACAGGAAGTCGGATGAAGTAACGGATGGGATGATCACGCTCCTCTAGTATGGGGTGTGCACACCGATTTCGATGTTGAAGCTTACCATACTGCAAAGAAGAAACTTTTTAAGCGGTGAAGACCATCTCTCAGGGATCCAAAGTCACATATCCTCCCGCAAAAACGAACGAGGGGCGCAGGCTGTCCAGATGGGGATACTCAAATGCCGAATTTCCCGGGTCTTGGCCTGTTGCATGACACAACTGACATTTCAGGGGTTTAGCTAGTGCCGTAAGCATGCCTCGATGCAACATCATGGGCAATAGTTTTGCCACGATGTCCATGAACCTATTGAGATTCGATCCCATTTCGAAAGCTGAGCATATTATAGACAGGCTTTCAATACCCCAATCGCTGTCCAAAGGATCTGACTCGCGCCAAGTTTCTTGGTTCACTGGTTGCGATCCATGTAATGCCCCCATTAGGCAGGTAGTTATAGCCTTTGCCCGACGACTGCGGCCCCGGTGTCCAGTTGTCAATGCACCGACCGCGGTCTGATGGTAATTTGTTGACATGAACTGTTGGGCAAGGAAAGTTTGGAACATAAATAGGGCTGACACCCCCAGATTACTTGACCCTAATCTACAACTCAAACCATTTCATAAGCACCTGTCACCTTAAAAACGACTCATAAAGTATACACATCACCTCCCAATTGTCTTGACTAGAGAAACTAATCTGTACTGTTCAGACATCAAGATGCGTCCTGCAGCAATCATTACCTTGGCCATTGCGGCTGTTCCCGCCTTCGCCCAGAGCTCCGGCAACGGCACCTGCGCGCTGAACCCATACAAGCCCGAGGACACCACCCTGAAGTGCATCTGGGGCCAGCTGGCCAACATCCAGGAGTGCGCCGGCGGCACTTCTTGCTCTGAGAAGGGCAACCCCTGCTGGTACACCCAGAGCTGCGAGGGCTGCGCTTGGTGGGTCAAGTGCACCTAAGGGCGGACAGGTTATCACGTTGAGCATCACGAAAGGCATGAAGTGAATGGCATAAT
Source organism: Clonostachys byssicola (assembly GCA_902006505.2). Lineage (NCBI taxonomy): Eukaryota > Fungi > Ascomycota > Sordariomycetes > Hypocreales > Bionectriaceae > Clonostachys > Clonostachys byssicola. Next base: position 82,440 of record CABFNO020001527.1, read on the forward strand.
GACGGGTTACGGGGGGATATTGTGAATTAGTTGTCAGAAAATAAAGGGTTCTTTAACCCATGTTCACTTGACTTTCAGTCCGACTTCGAGTGTGACGAGAGTGATGGCACAATTCCGATTGTCTTCACGAACCACGATTGAACTGCATGTAGTGTTTCGCGTCTCTACGTACTCTCATATCCAGTGACATATCTCTTTGAGAATACGCCGGCCACTTCGTTACTTGAAGGGAAAACCCTTTTGGTTGTTTTTAACCCCCGGTAAAAAAAAAAGCCCATTCTTTCGGGAATATCCTTGGAATTTTTCTAAATTTTGGGCTCTCGCTTAATCGTGTCAAGGTGGTGACGTGACATTTGGTACTAGAATGTTGCTTGGATTGAGGGATAACACTGTCAGGGATATCGAGTGAGGTGCCAAAACCAAGTAGGATTATTGGGGGGGGATGAGCAATGGGCAAGATGCCCGACTTTATGGGACCGTATGAACCACCTGCAAGTTCCGTACCATCCCATGAGGTAGGAACATCATACGATTTCCAACTGTGCAGCTAATCGAGATAGATTCAACAGTTGTTGGTTAACAACGAAAGTTCTGTTTTTCCACATCACCATACTAGAAGGAGTGATTCTATATCGACAGTGTATGTATACGGAGTACAGTACACGCGTGTCGTATGTTTTAAGGTTGTCGCTGCTTCGAGGTTCTCCACGTGCCTCCAACAATCTTTTCCAGATCCACGCCCCTTTCAGCTAGGTCCATGAGACCCTCAACAGTCCATGGCTCATATTCATAGCCGGGTACCGAGTTCTTGACCTTATAAGGGGTGCCCATCAGGATAGAGGAAGCGCATTCCTGAAACTCCTCCTCAGCATACTTTTCTGGGTCATGTTTGTACAGCCAGTCTCCATGTATCATTGCGAGGTTCTCCAAACTTCCCTGTCTTCGCACATTCAAGATCAGTTCACGATTCATGAAACCAAGTCTTTGACAACAAGCCACTCTTTCAAATCTGTCTCCCAAAGGTTGTTAGCGTACCTCGGCTGCATCCAAATATAAAGTGAGGGCTTTATCTTTACCGGAGTTTATTATGAACACGCAGTGCCAAGGGGATGTTGACCTTTCCGGCTTGGCGCAGGCACTCGGGGAGAGACATGGAGTCTTCTTGGGCCTGCGTGCCTCCATAACCTGCTGATGGCAAGAATGGGTGTGATGCGTCGCCGATCTGGACAATTCGACCCTTTGGAGAGACCCAATTTTCTTGGGGATCACGCCACACAAGATTCCAGTCTATGATGCTGTCGGGCGGTGCAGCATTGATGATCTCAGTACAGATAGGGTCCCAGCCTTTGACAAAGGGGAGACACTCAGCCTTGTCAACGGTGCCGGCCCATTTCTCTGACGAGGTGAGACTCGCCTGTAGATGTTTAATCCAAATTCTGAAGGAAACATACAGGTTTAGGGGAGGATCAACTTACTGGATGTCCCAGCATAAAAGACATTCTGCGAGGTGTCAAGGAAAAGACGAGGACACCATGCGGGGCCAGAAAGAATTCAAACCGCGTCTTATACTGTCCATACCTATCGCGCAACATCGAGCTGCTCTCCAAGGCAGGTCCCAGAGGAAAATTACAGCGGTAGATAGCAAACCCGCTAGGCACAGCATTGACAGGCTTACCCACCACCAACTTCCACGAGGACGATCCCACCCCGTCCGCCGCCACAACGACATCCGCCGTGATCTTGATCCCCCCCTCAAGAACGACGCCGCCGTAGCCCTCTTCCTCGAAATAGTCGGCACAAGCCTTGCCGAGCTCGACTTCGATCCCAAGTTCGCGTAGATAGTCGTATAGCAAGTGGTGATATTCGATCCGGTGCGCCAAGATGGGCGGCAGGTCCGGGTCCCCCATCGAGTATGTGCCAAGATAGTCACCGTTTTCCGCGTAGAAGTTGTACCCTGGGTCGATGCAAACCGCAGCCGCGCGTTCGGCGAAGCCCGGCCACGACCTAAGCATTGTGCGGATCGCCGAGGACTCGAGCGCAATCGTGTCGCCCAACGCAGAAAGCTCGGCTCGCTTTTCGATAATGCGCACAGTATGCCCTTTGCGGTGGGCTTCGATCGCCAGAGAAAGGCCACCGATGCCAGCACCGACAATGAGCATGTTGATGCCCGTCGCGCTCATGGGCTGCATGTGGTCGTTGACACTTCCCATCTTGAGACAAGATGCACTATCGCAGGCTTGAAATTGATCAAACAGGACTGAGACTGAATGAAAGCCTTCTTTTCTGAGGTTGTGTATCTGCATCTCGAGCTTTTAATAATAATGTTTGCCAACGTCCACCGGAGTCGGCCATGTTTTTCGGCTCCGTCCATGGCGGTTCACCGGTTTGCGGGCGACCTACGCCCCGAATCGCGGGTTTCGACAAATGCGAATTGACCCTTCTAATAGATGAAACAAGCAAGAGGGGTGGTTTACCCCCCATGGATATAGATAAGAAGTCACATATATTCGCCTAGCATACGTACAATAGCTCAAGACGACTTCGATTGGCGGACGAGCTGGGCACCCGACATGTCTGCGGAAGCGAAGTGGAAATAGTTGTGGAGCGTTTCGGCAGTTAGCCAAAACCCGCTCGCCGGCAAGGGAGCTATAATAGTAGATTTAATTACGCCAAGGAGCACAAAACTTATAATACCCTTCATGTCAAGTGAGTGGTGGCAAGTGCGCTTGAAGGCAATCCTCCAAATGTTTAGGTTCCTATACAAAATCCCGCTTAGTCAGCGGCTTTGAGCTCGGCTTTGACCTCGGAGCCGTGATCCAAACCCATGTAACAGGCTCAAGATATGACCTCAGGCTACGACAACAACCTTCCCCATACATATTACTATAGGGTGTCTATTGTCATTTCTGAGGATATTGATCTATGATCTGCTATAAGATTACGGCCAGAAGTGGTAGTTGCGGAAGAGGTTTCGTAGCGGGAATATTGCACATTTGATATACCTATAAAAGCGTATAATTTCTGTTGTCGTGGAGAAAGCCTCCCTGACTACATGTACCTAGTAGCCTATTGGGCGCCACCGCATATACTCGGATTTGGTCGCCTCTAAATGACCTCCTGCTCCTCTTTGAAATGTCTCGATTTTCAGCGGCCCTGGTGCTATCCCGTTCACCTTGCAACCGTAATTCGGTCGCAACTCTTCTGCCTAAACTTCCATCATGAACTCTAGAGCTCTCTTCGTAGATGAATAGAAGATTAAATCCTGGCTGCCGGATACGGCTCAAAACAGAGCCTATGCAAATGATTCTTGAGCCTGACATCACTCCGAAGAGTCCGCTGGTGAAGACATGGTATATGGAGGCAAGTGTGGCAGCATTGTCTGCGTCAGCAGGAACGCACCCCTGGCACTCAAGTTGTACATATGTGTTATCCCAAAGCTTCGACGTAATATCCCAGGTAGGGATATGAGGCACAACAGCCGCTTTGCTGGATGTGACCAGAGTGTCAATAAACGAGCGGCGGCCGCCTCCATCAGCTTGGCAAATCTCCTCAGAAAGATGCATCGCCCTTTTGACCAGAAGGAGCCTTCTATCGCGGTCTCTCCATTCCACTCAATGTGGATGGAAATGTTCAAGTAAAAGGCTCTGTCTCTCCTCTTGTAACTGTTTCAGTGTGTACGAATACGGCTGCCCGAGTAAAGACGTGAAGACATGACTGCAAGGAGCGCGATGTGACTTTGGAAGTAGCTGCCGCTGCTCTTGCACCTTTCGCAAGGCATGGTGCGAAACCCAGCCTTGTGGCGCTTCAAATAGCACTACAGAAATATCAAGACAATCGAATGCTAGTAGGCGTACTTGAAAATTCTTCCCACGCCCCGTGTGCTTGCCTGGTCAGAGGCTTGGTCGACTTGTTGTATGGAGGAAGGCCTGCAGTTTTGAAGAGCAGCCTTGTTAACATGTCACAGGCAAAGTAGTGCTTTTGATGTATAGAACCATGTCGCAGCATCATTCATCGCGGCTAGGCATCGGCCCGTCAGAATGACAGACGGGAGATCATGCTGATGGAGCGGTTTTTTGATGTCGTAATGCCTATGAGTAATCTTCTTCCGATTGCCTGAGAGAAAAGCAAATGCAATACATAAAGATCGTTGGCAGGAGTCGACTCCGACCATATCAAGAAGCGGCATGTGGTTTTTGTTTGTCTTATGAGTACAGTCTGATAATAGGACATCCAACTTGCACTGCAGGTACGCTATAGAGTCTGGCTGGGCGAAGTAAATGGCTGTCGGCCGATTGTTCGTATCCAATCGGACTCGACACCAGAAACCCTCGCTGTGCAACTGGTCAACCAAGGCGTGGATACTGCTCTGGCCTTCCCGGACATCTCTCCTTGTGGTTGCAAAACGGTTACAGAGATCCCGTTGAGTAATCAGGGTGTCCAAGTGCTTATGAGCGTAGGTCCGTATATCTTGAGGAGGAATACCAGACGTCATGAGATTAGAAATGATCGTCGCATCTTGTTCCTCTAGTTGGCGATGCGCCGGGTGCGCAGACGAGTGCTCTAGTGGATGATTGTGCCTGGCGCAGTCCTCGTCTGGCCTGTGGTTTAACACCCAAGAATTCGATCTAAAGGCTGTTTAGCCAGGACTGAGAACTTATAGCCAGTTTTTTTGACTTGAAGTGCGCCGCACTCGATCGATAGATGTGCTCGGTGGCAGCTTTTTCGATCGCATGCAAACAAAACTCGAACAGGGCCATTGGGAATCTTTTCGGAACCATCCGATCACAACGCTGGCCAGGCGGGATAGTTGCACACCCTTGCGCAGAACTGGTTCACTCTGAGTGATACTAAAATTTGCAACAAAATCATTTTCAATGGTTCATTAGTATTTGGTTACATGCAAATAGCAAATATTGATGCGTGGGATGGAAGCGCAAAGCCACAGGGTAGCTCCTACCACTGCAGGGGATGATTCAGCTCCTCAAGCCTAAATTGGGATCCGGCAATTCCATTTTATTGACGGCGTGGGATAGTCTCTCTGCTTATAGTTAGGTGATCAATGCGATACTGACTAGGCCTGTGCCGCGGAATTAGGGCCTGGCAGATCAATGGTTTCATTGGCGCTGTGGGATTTATTGGGAGGGCTGAGTCTCGGCTCGGGGCGGATCGTCCAGCGCCACTTGGAAGCGTCCAGGCACAAGGCGTGCTTGGGCGAGACCAAAAAAGCAGCGGTCAGTACGCGCTCAGCTGAATGCGAAGTCATTATTGAAACTACCATCCGAGCTGAAAGCGGTCGATGGAAAACGCTCGTGATAGCGCGTTTCGGATTGACGCCTCACCGAGGGAGATGTGTGGCAATCGACCGGAACCTGCCAGTAGGGACTTTGACCTGCCCAGCGATCCCCAGACCTCATGGAGGGGCTGCTGATCCTGCTCGCAGCCGACCAGACCAACGCCCTCCCGCAGTGACTGATGGAGAACTATCCTGGGCCCAGCATGAGAGGGATGGATTTAGACACAATTACCAACAAGAGTAACCATTTTTACCATTCTGACTATCTTACAAAGACCAACAGGCAGATAAATGCCCTCAAGCGCACGGAACTCCACAGGCTCGTTCGCATGCCATTCGCACAAGACCCAGAAAACACCCGCGAGAGTGCTGACTGTTATGCACGCAGAGGCCTCAAAATAGCACTCGGGCCCATTCCCTGTGGCCGAATCAGGACTGCCAAGTACGTTGGCGTGAAGCCCTCCACATAGTAGTAAGCGGGTGCTGTGAGCTGCAAGGCACTGCGGTCTTGTCAGACTCAGCCTCCTGCTGGGTCCCTGGAGCGTGTTGGCGCATGACCAACTGATTGGCCTGATTGAGTGATTATTATTCACCGGACGTACCGTGTCTGCCGTTGGCGCTGGGGGTTTTCAGAGCTGTTGCTTCTCATGTTCCTAGCCATGCAAGCCTCTTCGTACAGGGGCACCAGTGTGCTGAGCTGTACTCGCTTATGTTGCTTGCTTTTCCCAATTATTGTGACCGTGCCCCGTAGCCTAACCTTCAGCTGTACGGTGAGGAGAGTCTGGGCGCTCTCGTGCAGCTGGAAGAGCTCTGGGCCCAGCTCAGCTTAGCTCCAGGCCCGTTGTGCGTGGAGGAGGGACCTGCATAGCTTCAAGAATCGCATCCAGGAACGCGCCTTTTGGGAGATCTGCAGTCTAGACAGGATGGTGGCCGGTTCCCGAATCCAACTGGTCACACCGGCTTACCGAAAGGGAGAGCTTCCCATTGGGGAGCCAACAGCTTCTAAGCTGGCAAGGCGCACCAACTGACAGTGCCAAGGATGCCGTTTTTAGGAGCCACTAGGACGGTCTGGTATAGCCCAAGTCTGGCCCAGCGTAAGCCTGCCTTAGCTCGCTATGGCGTGTAAGCCAACAACCGCCAACTGGGTCCAGTCCTGGGGGCTATTCGGAATAGCATCAGCACGATGGGACCCATGCAGCATGTTGCGAGCTTTGCGATGGGGGAGAAAATAGACTCACAGGCTGGACCAGTCCCACCGCTAATATCCTCTTCATCGTGAGCTTGTTTGTATATAAACCCGCCCGAGTTCCCCCTCAACATCATGCCTTTGCTTCATCATCAGTCCAATCTGGTTCACCTTCCTTCAACTCTACAGCTTTGAAATCATTCTTTCCTTCCCTGTTCGTTTCCAGCTCTTTTTTACTGAAACAACACGCCTCTCTTTGGTTCTCTACCGACCCTTTCAAAGCCTAAATTTCAGTTGTATCCAGTTTCTTCTATCCAATTCTTCAAGCCTACCTTCAAAATGGTTTCCGTCAGCCAAATTCTCTTCACCCTCGCGGCTAGCACCGCCGTCTTCGCCCTTCCCACTCCCACTCCCCAAGAGGTGGATGTCAAGTTCAGCAAGTTCCAATCCATTGGTCTCACAGTGCCCGGCGATGTCAAGTCGACATCCAAGCAGGCCGGCGCCATGACCTACTACCTTCCAGGCCAGGTAAGTTAATAAATACCCTTTCAGTCGACACATTCAAAGCACATGGCTCTAACAAATTCCTTATATAGGGTGTCGGTAACGGATTCGGCGCCTGTGGCACAAAGGTCGACTTCACCCAGCCCATCGTCGCCATCTCTGGCTTCGACTACGGCCACCCCGCAAGCGGCAACCCCAACGACGCCGACATCTGCGGCCACTGGATCAAGATCACAGGCCGTGAGTCCAAGAAGGTCACCTGGGCTCAGGTTGTCGACAAGTGCCCCGAGGCCGAGTGCCCACCTGGGTTCATCGACGTGTCCGAGGTGGTTTTCAAGAACGTCGCTGCCGATGGCACCACCACTGCTGGACGTATCCAGGTCGACTGGGAGTTTGTGTCTGGAAACGGTCTTCTTCAATGATTTTGTCATGACTAGCGAGCTTTAGCGTTTTCTTCTTCTTCTTCCTCTTCTTCTTCCTTCTTCTTCTTCTTTTTTTCTTCTTTTTGGGCGGTTTCAGATTTATTTTAGATTTATGATGCAAATGAATGAATTTATTTTTATGGGTTTGCTTTCCTTGACCTTCCTTTCAGTGTCTGTTCCTCTCGTCTGAACTTCATGTCCGAGACTTTGATCTACTCGCGGACGAAACCCTGTAATTTGGAAACACATTGCTCTGTTGAACAATATGACAAAACTAGGCTTAGTGAAATAGGTTCGGCAAGGGGCTGAGTGCGGCCCATAAGCTGCAGTAAGCTTGCTGCGTTGTTGCCTGAACACATGGACGTGGCATCAATCAATACCTAGTAAGTCGCCCAGGCATTTGCCACAAAGTCAAGTTGCGAGGCTGATGCTGATGCTTATATCTGCCCCCCCGCAAGTTGGGTCTTATTACGCCACATGATTCTGAAACTGAGGCAAAAGTCTAAGCCTCAACGACTCAAGGAACGCAATCTTCCATGTCGGGTCTGTCCCACCTCAACAGCTTGACCTCATTGCGCCCGCTGGCTCTGTCACGGCGATATCGGTATTGCTGTGCCAATTTAGACCCTATGCCTCCTGCGCCCGATCTTTTTCTACAACTAGCCCCCCTTTGCCAGTTTCCTCACGGAGCACTTCCTCCTCTTCGCGCTGGGCGTATTTAAGTGGTCTCTGCGCCATCGTTGCATCTTTGTCGCCGCTGACGATGAGCGGTGGATTTTCTCGGTAATACGCGTCCATGTCTTCGAGACGTCGGTAGCTGGTCTCCGGGTACAGGAAGTAGATTACGGGTAGGAAAAGGGCATTTGTGACTGTCCAGACAATCCAGAATTTCCATGAGAGATTCTGGACTCCGATTGGAGTAATTTCGACGATGATGAAATTTGTGATCCTGCGAGAGTACATGTTGTCAGTCTAGCTTTAACAGCCCTGCGATCATTCTATCCGATCCATACCAGTTCGTTCCTGTAGCAAACGCAGCTCCCTTGGTCCTCATGGGAAGGGAATTGATTTCAGTCGGGTAAAGCCAAGGGACACCAAGCATTCCGAGGCCAAATGAGATGAAGAAAATGAAGAAGAAGGCGATCGAGGCTGAGGCGTAGGGTTCTCCATTCGTCTGACTCTCTGCGAGGCTAAGCAAGATGGTGATGATGAGGAAGGACAGGAATTGTCCCAGGGTTGACAGGAGCATCAATCCCCTGCGACCCCATCTCTCAACGAGTGTGACAGCAATACACGAGAAGATAAGATAGGTGACTGCGTTGACGGCAGATAGCAGCCGGGCCATCCGCTCCGTGACGCCGACAGACTGGATAAGGACCGTGGGGAAGTAGTACGACATGATGTTGATGCCTCCGAATTGCTGCATTAGCTGTGTGTTGGCGCCAAGAAGGAGGCGGCGCAGAGTCTTGGTGTCCCCGTTTCCCTTGTTGCGGCGAAGAAAGATGTCCTTCCACTTCATGGAATGCTCTCGCTCGTAATTGACACTGAATTGGATCTCGTGGACTTGCGCTTTCACGTAGGCATCGCTGACTTCCTTGGCCTCTATGCAGCCGATGATCTCGGTGGCTTCGTCGGCACGGTCATGTGCAATAAGCCAACTTTAAGACCAATTATTAGCCGAGGAATGTTTCGTGATATTGAACATGAGGGCAACTTACCGTGGTGATTCAGGGAGCCAGGGGACCGTGGCGAAAAGTATCAAGATGAAGACAAACTGAAAAGCAAGAGGGAAGCGCCAGGACACGGAACTATCCACGAACGACAGGCCGTAGTTGAGCCAGTTCACAAGGCAGAACCCAGCAATGTTCATCGCCATTTCAAGGATGACCAACTTGCCTCTCCACTTGGCTTGCGCCGTCTCCGTCTGCCAGATGGGTGCGGTGGCCGTATTGATGCCATTTCCGATCCTGTGCACAAAGTAAGCATTTGATCCTGATTCGTAAATCCATCCCTGGCACAAACCCGAGAATAATTCGACCTGCGATCATCTGTGGAAGACTATATGACGAGGCTTTAATTACGGTACCAACGGCCATGATGGCCGTTCCAGCAAGGACCGCCTTCTTTCTCCCCAGGCGCTCGCCCACGGTGAAGGCGATGATTGCGCCGATGAAGCATCCGATGTCGTAGATTGCAGTGACAGTGGCGAGAGTGTTAGTTTTGGAGGGGCCAATTAGGTCGTGTGTTTCTAGAAAATCCTGGGTCACGACGACCCCGCCTATTGTCACATTGTCAATGATCAGTCTTCTCACTCGAGGTTTCATAAGCTGTTTTACGGATACCTACTGAAAACACCTTGATCGTAGCCAAACAGCATCATGTCCGTTGCACAGGCTACCTGGAGAAGGTAGACAGTCAGTGCTTGTTCTCCCATTAGACGAAAGGTGAACGTACGGTGAGCCAAAAGGTGAGCCAGCCGCCTGTGAAGCCAAAATACGGCTTTTTGGAGGACTTGGCCATGGTGACACGGGCTGAGTATCACACAGCTGATTTTCGAAGTAAATTGAGCGTTCGCTAAGGGATTGAATCGTGTGCTTATTTCTAAAATGCCGGCGGCATCCTCATCATTAATATATGATCTTCCGACAGGTTACATTCACCCGGTTCGTTCATGCTCTAGACCCACACGACGCACAGGAAACATGTTGCATGGCCGCTCTTGGCTAGCAGAGAGGAGGATCATGAGCTCATCACGAGAAGGAAAACTCGGCATCCCGCCAATATCAACGACAGCAGAGTTTTTGAGGCAGCAGCGCTTGGTGGAGAAGAGGTGAGCGGGGTTTTCTGACGAAAAGATATCTCCTGATGCAAAACGTCGCGTGTGCTTTCAACCGGTCCAATGATAGTGGTTGTAGGCTGGGATTCCCCGGCTATTCTCCCATGATGTTGATCCCACCGCCTCCACACCGAAGTCTGGACGATGGAGAGGAGCCCCGGATTCGCTCTGTGAGGGAAATAACAGCCTAAGCTCTAAGCTGGGCATGGGATTGAAATCAGCAGACATATGAATGGTTAGTAAATGTCGGCTCATATAGCTCTTTCTGAATGGTCTGTGGACAAGGAGATTCCGACCTTAGCTCGTCTTAGCTTTGGAAGAGATTGATTTGCACTTTACTTCCCCACTAAGATAAGGAAAGATCAAATGACAGTAGAAAAAGTGCGAGCTGAAGTGAAGAGCTCATATGGCATCATGATTCACGATATAGTGTGGGATGTTAGTAGGGCGAATACTAGAATGGGATGGGTTGAGATATATCAATACTCAATCTGTCTTCACTCATGGCCACGATTGGATAGGAATCATATTGGAATTTACAGAAAAGGAAATTGTTGTGTATTGGGCAAGCAAGTCAGAGCCGGGATCGGGTAGAAATGCCCTCCCTCTGCCCGAAACAAATCCACCTCTACTTGATCAAGGATCGCTATTCGCCCATCTACCGTTACCCCCTGGAATTTTCAGCTTGAGGTTGGACCCGAGTTTTGTGCTCCGAAATTGAAAATTCCTTTATCTTTGACTTCAGACTCTCAAGCGTTAAGGTTTTTGCCATGTCTAGCTGTTGGCATGGTACGCGGACAAGCATTTGTATTGTTCATTGCAGCGGTAAATGTGATGCTTTGTGATTCAGATCCATCGTTTTAGCCCGGAGAATAGTGTTGTTTCGTTACTTGTTGTCTAGAAGCTAAATAGGCGAGAGTAAAGGTTCCCAAACTCTTAACTGAGCATTAAGGTTACTTTTCCGGCTCTTTCCCAGGATCAGCAAACATCTTTGGTTCCCCGAGAACCACCATCTCCTCGTGCCCCTGAGGAATGTCCTTCTCGAGCTTATCAATGTCATCTTCCGGATCGCCATCCACTTTCTCTGCAGACCCAACGTAATAGCCCTCATGTACTACGCAGAACCGGTATCCGTTCTGGGGCCCATATCGTTCTCGCTGATAGACACAAAAGAAGATTGATTGTGTAGCCTTGCCTGGCTCCGTCTTCCGGCGGGCAGTTATAGCGTGGTTGGCAATGTACTGGCGAACAGCGCCTGGGTAATTTGGTATCTCATCGAACTCGTGGGTGTTGATGAAAGACCAAAACATGTGCCGAGGCAGAGGCGACGTGTCAGAGAGCGTATGAGACTGCATATTGGTGGACTTTTGCAGTGACAAAATGAAACAGAAATATAGAAAATTACCCAGATATGATGAGCAGTAACGATAGGAAATCTTTCAACAGGGAAGCAAGGAGAGGTTATCGTCGCCCTTTATTTACCCGTGAAGCACTCCCCGCTCTCGAAATTCTGCTTCACAGCAGCCCCAATTTTCTAAGATGTGTTCATTAATAAGGAGGGAAATAAGAATAGAAGTATATCAATGTCTTACATAGCAGGTAGCTCGTTTATTCTGAACACAGAGGTATGATTTGCCGTCCTTGTTCTTGCAGTTATGGGCACTCAAAAAGCCCTTGCTATTTGAGGGGCTGCACTTTCCGCCGTACTCCTTCTTGACGCGCTTGATCCTGCCTTGGTTGGAGCAACGGATTGTTCCCCGAGTGACTAACTCATCAAAGTCGGCCGGATCGTACTCAACGTCGACAATGTCGATGTCAGAGAGATCAATTCCCTCGGCGCTGTTGACCGCAATCTCGTTTTGCTCAGCGGCTCCAGGCAAAGCGAATGATGCGGTAGCGCAGAAGAGGACGGTGGTCATGCTGAGAGAGAACTTCATGATGGGCAATGTGTTTCTTTTATAAAGTCTTGATATGAAAAAGCTGTGTGGGTTGATGAGCTTCCGGATCTCAGTCTACCGTGGAACATATCGGCATTTTATAACCGGGAACCATTCACTTGAATCGGATCCAATAGTGGAAATCGGCGATATCAAATGATTTCCCCCGACTTTATTGTTAGCCATTATCATTCTTATCATGTATTTGATCTTTTGTGGTCTAGTGATTAAACCCTCCCTAAGACATCTGATGCGATCTAGACTGACCTATTGGAGCTAGGGGCGGAAGCAGAACTTTTGTTTGACGGAAAGCAACTACAAGTATCATACAGTAGATGCTAGTTGGGTCTGCCGTGTCACTTGTCAGGTCATGAGGACCATCAACAGCTACTCCTTTTGTGGATCATCATCGGAAAATGACTTTATGATGAAGTCTTGGCTGATATTCGTTATTACTTTAATTACCTATTGAAAGCGGACAGCTCTAATGAACCATTCTAAGACACATTTCTAGACATCAGGTCATGATTGTCTCAGACCTTGGTGTGGAATGTGTGATCATCTGAGCATAGCTACCATAATTCATGCCTTGGTGTCCATTCACATTACCGCTGGTCGTACACAACCTATGTATTCAAAAAAGGAAGATTCGATGCTGATATGAATTCACCATTGTACATTCATTTAAAGTCACTTGTGAAATAGTCTTTTTTGCTTCTTCGGATGGACGGCAACTGGGCCATGGGAAACCAAGACAAAGTAGCCGCAAAGGCTGGTGGGAGTGGATCAATAGACTAAAGGACTAACGGTCTGTAAGACTCTGGCCGGTCAGGCAAGGCAGTTACCCGAAACATAGATCCCTTTAACATGACTACGACATAATCACCCCGGATGACATTGGATAGCCTCGGATGCATCCATGAATATCTGTTTCAGTTAACCCGACCTTAACGTACCGTTACCTGCTCTCTAAATAAAAATTCTTGTGAAAACCAGAGATGCTATGATTGCTTTCTCTGTTCCAAATAGGATAAAACCACTGAGTCTAAACTTAAATGGCTTTGACTGAATCGTGGCGCATTTGCATTGATTATGAGTTACGGCTTTCCCCATACAGCAGCGGTTTGTGTCTGTCATCATTCCAGCAAGACTCTCAGAGAGCAAGACAAAGAACCCGTTTGTCTCAACGAGTATGCTTATGCTTTGGAAAACGCACCTTTGTGTTTCCCGGTATCGCCTGTCTCGGTGGTTATTTCTGTTAGAGACTATGGGGAATCTGTCTGGGGCGAATAATGGTGGGCAGAGGATTCTTCCGTTGGAGCTGCAATGCAGAACACAAGCGACAAGGTAGCACAACGACGTTCACTGGGCCTGCTTGAGAATCCGGTGTGTTAAACCCCCTACTTTTCATAGCTGCCAACTCACCCGAACAACCGTTTGGAGCATGGAGCATTATGGTCTACATCTAGTATTGAAATGAATTGACATCAAAGAAGCGTCTGATGATACGAAGATTAGTCTTGTCTGAAATGAAGGCCTATGGTCTCGGCACTAGTATCTCTGCCAGCGAATTTTAGTATCACTTTATAATGGCACGATGAAAACTCATTCCAGAGGGACACTGTGAAGTGGGATTTGACAGCTGTTTGGCGCCGGCACACATCAGTTTCTCTAGTGGGTGACGCTTCTGTTCATTGTTCTTGATCTCGCCTAAGTTCTATGGGTCTCCGGTGATGTGGACAATAGCTGCTCGACAAGACATATTTTTTAATAAAAAGGAGACAAAGACCAAAATGAGGCATCCAGCATTCGAATAGGATAAAAGGCCAAGGGCGAGCTACCCCACCACGAAAATCTACAAGCTATAACATCTCCAATGGACAATTATTTTGGGGTGTGTGTTCCGTATGCCTTAACGAGGCATCATTTTCATGGTCCGCAGGTTTCCATACACTTTGTGATATCTGATAGTTCTGAATGATGTCGCCCTAATTGTAGGCGTTTGCAGGCGAGAAATTGTTGCCATCTCTTCTGAACGGAAGAATTATATCAAAATTCTACCACATTAGGGAATTGAAGCGCAGAGGTATTTCTAAATATGAAGTCTTCTCGGCTCCAAGATGGGAATCATCCAATTGACGATGCATCAACCAACTACAGCGGAGTTTCCCAGATAATTGTTCCACCAATCCTCTATATAGGATACAGCCAAGCTTGCAATGGAGCATACGGGATTATTCTGATATACCCCATCCATGCAGGAGAAGTATTATCAACAAGGTCATGAATGTAGGGGTTGGATTTGGGCGAGACGGGGCCGAAAGGGTGAGCTCTCCGACCCCATCTGGATTCAAGAGTCACTTGACACAATGATGCTAATGGCGGTGGATTTTAGAATGAAATATGCACCAATTGAACTCTCTGGGCGTCGGTACGTTAATTGTATGAGAAAAGGTATTACTTAATAGGAACAAGCGGCCAAGGATATTAGCTACATTATGATACACAGTAACGCTCTCTTGGTGCGCCAAGAACAGAAATTCTGCCTGCCGGGATAGCCGAACGAGCTGATGTTTATGGTGCTCACCAAATAGGAATAAGATTCATGCGCACGAGAGAGAAAGAGGTGATATCGCAAGCTGTAGAATTGGTTGTAGAAAGAACAACTTCCGTCATCCTCTTCTCTCTAAGTATAGCAAAGATGATTTGTGTCGTTAGAAAACATTCATTTTTACACATTGGCTAACAATATCTACAAAATCCCGAAGAAGACCGAGGCAAAAACAGCCTCTGATAGGGAAACAGCATGATCTCCGCACCATATTGCCGAGCACCATGGATCAGAGGTTGTCGACATATTGCCCGGTGGGTCCATGTTACCTGGTGACGCGGCTTTCTGTGAGGATTCTGGAGAGAGCTAGAGGGTCTTGGCTTTGTTACAGATTGCCTTGTAAGTTGGATACTACCTGGTGAATGGGCCAGCACAATGCGACTCTGACCTCCGGTTGCTCGGCACACAGCTCTAAGCGAACATCATGCACCTCGTAGCTCTATTTTGGCCCGACTGGGTACATTGACGCACCATCTAGCACCAAATTACGCGTTCAAGTACCGTGCAATTGCCGGTCTCATTCCCACACGGATGGCTTCCTTCCATGGTCCCTTATATGGCAGCATACATCTTGTACTCTGTCCAGCCCCGCCTCTTGAGACTCTAATCATACCTGGTTGTGAAGTGTTATTCGAATAAATGCCCCAATGAAATTAAGAGAAAGTTTTTCCATATGGTACGAGGCCGTGTCAAGTTATCCATTCAAGATATTCCGGTGTGAATCGGATGTGGTAGGTGGATTAGTAGAATGAGAACCGAGTATGGAGTACAATTGTTTCAGAGAGAACTGGATCCGATGTATATAAGGATAGCTCCCATCATTAGTTCAGATTAATTCAAAAGAGACAGTATATCAAATCAATAGTCCTGTTGTGAACCTGCACCGACTCTACTATGAAGCTTTTGAACATCATCAACTTTGCCCTACTGGGCTTGGCTTCGGCAAGCCCAACTCCTACTACTGAGGAGGAAATGAGCCCTGCTCATCTCGAGAAGCGCGCGTCGATCACTGACAGCTGTGATATTGGATACGCCACTACCAATGGCGGGACGACTGGCGGCAAGGGCGGTTCAACCACGACTGTTTCTACTCTCGCCCAATTCACCGCTGCTGCTGAATCAAGTAGCACCCTTGTTATCTACGTCAAGGGCACCATTTCTGGTAGCTACCAGACCCGCGTTAAGTCCAATAAGAGCATTATTGGCGCCTCTGGGTCCAAGTTGGTTGGGGTTGGCCTGTACATCAAGAGCGTTTCTAACGTGATTGTACGCAACCTGGCTATCTCCAAAGTCATTGCTGACAATGGTGATGCTATTGGCATCCAGGCATCTACCAATGTCTGGGTTGATCACTGTGACCTCTCTTCAGACCTTAACAATGGCAAGGATTATTATGATGGCCTGTTGGATATTACACATGCTGCCGACTACATCACGGTGTCAAACACCTTCTTTCATGATCACTACAAGGCATCTCTGGTTGGCCATAGTGACAGTAACTCTGCCGAGGATACTGGCCACCTCCGTGTCACTTACGCCAATAACTACTGGTACAATGTCAATTCGCGCGCTCCGTCAATCCGTTTTGGCACCGGCCATATCTACAACCAGTATTACCTTGGGATTTTGAGCTCTGCTATTAACACCCGTATGGGGGCTCAAATCCGTGTCGAGTCGACCGTATTTGATAACTGCGCTACAAAGGCCATCGTCTCAGAGGACTCTGATTCAGTTGGCTACGCTACTACTGGCGATATTTCTTATGGAAGCAGCACCAACACCGCGCCCTTGGGCACTCTTGGCTCTAGCGGAATTCCATACTCTTACACTTTGTACGGCAAAGACAACGTGAAGAGCAAAGTTTACGGCACGGCCGGCCAGACCCTATCATTCTAAGAGATCTAGTCCAAGCACCTCTGCGTGAATTGCTACGGTCATGTCCGCAATTACCAGAGACTGAATCGCCTACTGTGAATTCTACCGGGTCAAAAACTTGAATAAGCAGTCTACTTTTCTCAGAAGTTTGGGTGGTACCATCAAAGCTAGCTTTACCTTAGGTTAAACATATCATACTGCCCAATTAAGCGCCTTTTTACCTCAAGCAAGCCGCATGATCCTGAACTACAGGTAGCATTATCTTATATGTTGAATGTGACCGGCTCTCGCGCTGATGTATGAAGATTGATGACAGCTCCATTAGCCATCTTGTCTTTAATTGAGCATATTAAAAAATCACGTTGAGAGAATATGTAGCAAGAATATTGTCGAAGTCTTTTGATTTTATTTTACTAGCGTGTCTACTTTCCATAAGCCACTGTACAGTCACTATTAAATTCCAAGAGACTGCAGAATGGCCTTTCCAACACCAGCGGCGGAGGCAGGGTTTTGCCCAGTGATCACAAGCCCATCAGTGACGACTTTCTCACCCCAGGGTTCAGTCTTCACAAAGTTGGCACCGGCATTCACGAGCGCATCTTCTAGCAGGAACGGCATGGCGCTTGTCATCTGCATGGCATCCTCCTCCACGTTCGTGAAACCAGTTACAGTCTTGCCCTTGACGAGATAATCACCGTTAGGGAGCTTCACGTTGGCAAAAGCTGCAGGGCCGTGGCAGACGGCGGCGACGGGCTTCCCAGCGGCGACGAACTCCTGAACGAGCTTGATGGAGTCTGCGTCTGTGGCTAAATCGAACATGGGCCCATGGCCACCTGGATAGAATAGAGCGGCATATTCATCTGTCTTGCCAAGAAAGTCCCTGACTGGAGTGGTGTTCTCCCAGACAGCAGATTTGTTCTTATAGAAAGACATCGCAGCCTCGTCATCCTTGGAGAAGTCGAGGGAGGCAGGGTCAAGTGGAGCTACGCCGCCCTTTGGTGAGGCGACCACAATATCGGCCTTGGAAACAAGGATATCATAGGGGTGAGAGAACTCGGGCTGCATCATGGAAAGATTAGCAAACGTTTTAGACATGGAGAGAGGTTATGGGCGAAGCGGAGCAATAATCGACCAGAGTAGACATACCAGAAACCACCCACAGGGCTTGTTGATAGACTCAATCTTATCAACGCTGGTGAGAACGACTAAGATCTTGGGGGCCATTGCTGCGGTTTGGACAGGAGTTTTTGAATGAAAATAGTTTTGGGAGTGTGTTGAAGTGAATTCAGTGTGTTTGAAAGTTGATGGAAGTGGTTATCCTCATTCAATTGAGCTGGCTGAGAAGCCAAATATATATATGCCATGAAAGGTCTCGAGAGGCTTTCCACTTCACATCCTGTAGACATAGCCAATCGTATTACACCAATCGTTCCGTTGTAACGGAGTTTTCTGTCTCACGGAACAGCGGAATGGCGGAGATGGACCCGGAAAACCGGAGAGAGGGAGTCTCACCACGGAACTGCCCGTAATTACGCGTGCAACAGGGGCCAAATTGTAAGAAAGTGCTGTATTAAGAAGGGCATTCGGAATTAAGTTTATTTGCAAGAAAAGATAGCCCATTTATCCGTATCTGGAAAACTATTCGTGTTGAAGCAGGCTTAAAATCTTTGGTTCGCCATGCCGTGCTGAGATGATGCTGTGCCCCTGGTGTCTTCATGAACGCAATAGATTAATCTAAAGCTTTCCTTTGGTGGATGAAGTAAAGTTGTTGGAAGAGCTCTCTCAGCTTTTCATGAGAATAATGGACGTACTGGTCAATGATGGGCTACGTCTTCGCAGTCCCACGCTGGTGGCTCTGTGCATATCGAAAACTTCCTGCGTGAGATTGAAATAGAGCGACTGAAATATTGATGAGATTTCCATCAACCCGCCCCTTGTACCAAAAATGTCCAATAAGTCACACTGCTGCTCATTTCTACGCATCGCTCACTTCGAAAGTTTGCATTCCTATTGTAACCTTTTGTGGGTTACTTCGTAAACCTTGGTTAATGGATCAATTTGAACTACAGATAATTGAGTCGTGCGCTTACTTGGAACCTACCAAGCGGTGTTTCATACTGAATATTACAAGTGAATGCCTGCAAAGCAGTCCTAAGGGCAAGCGAAGCTGCGTATGGGAGCCAGCGTGAATAGGATCTAACTTATCTGCTCGAGGCGAAGCAACAACTGTCAATCGCATTTATCGTCATCGCAGCAAATAGGATCTGACTAACCTGCTCGAAGCAGCCCGAGGCTACGGCTATTGATTGCAATTATAAGGGCTGGGGTGGATAGAATCTAGGATGGGTCTGACTTACCTGCTTCGAGGCTGCAGCTGTTGATCGTGCTCACAAGGGTGCAGGTAAATAAGATCAAAAGAGAAGAGATAAGAACATACGCGCGTACATATATAGCCAGCGATGGCAACTACGAAGTCAAGATGTCACTCAGATCAATGGGCAGTCGGTATTTCAAAACTGCTCAATTGCAATTCAGTATTGTGAATCACATAACTGCAGAACGTCCCATTATAGAAGCGAATTCAGAAGTTGCGCTCGGGCTGTTGCCTTCACACATCATCAAGTTCGCTTGATTATCATCAGGGTCCATGAATAAAGACCACGCTGCCCAGAGCCTAATATACCGCCCGCCTTTCCCTTGTTTCTCCATTGTTTGGATGAAAATTGAAGTGTTGTCTATAATTCTGGGCCAAGCTGGAATTCAGTTTGATTCCGAATGAGATATCATAAGCAGCCAATCACTGTTTGAGATTTGGTGGTTCTGATTGAAGAGCCGAGCGCCGATGTTTTTTGGAACATGGTCGGTTTTTCAAGGCCGCCAGCGTAGAAAAGGCCATTTGAGAAGGCTAAAAGGTGGAAGTTTTGGGAGGATAGTGGGACACAAGTGGGGGTTTTAATGGGCATACATCGCTTGAGGTGCGACGACACTTCACTTACACACTTGACACTTGACACCTGAGGCACTCACAGCTGGTTTGTTAAATCGCAGCATGAACAGCTGGAAAATTCAAGGTCTAGGTGACTTGGACTTGGGTGCCTGGGCCACTGGCGGCTACCCGCAGCTATTGTGAGAACCTGCTCACGTGCTTGCTCTCAGCCCGACAGCAAAAACAATAATAACTACAACAGCACTAAGAAACCTGCACCCCTTCAGCCTTCTCACCTCTTCCAACTTCTCACTTCCTCCATCTTCCCACCTCTTCCGCATTCCCACATCACCCATCTTCCCATCTCTTCCATCTTCTTACCCCACAAGACTTCCCCCAAGGATCCTCGCTTTCGTCTCCATCTAGCCTACGTTCTTGGTTGCCCATCATGGAAGAAGCGCGGGGAAGATTCTCCAGCGTTCCTCGAGAAATCCTCGATGATATCGTCTCTTACCTGCCAAACAGAGACAAAAAAGCCCTCCGCCGGGCGTCTTCATTCTTTGCCGAGACCGTCAACATCCAGATTCCACGCGTTTTTCTCTCCGCCAACCCCCGCAACATCGAAGTCATTGAGGCCATCGCAAATCACGAGATCCGGCGACACCATGTTGAGCAACTCATTTGGGACGACAGTCTCCTGGCAACTCCAGGTAGCCGTCATCAAATGCGCAACACCTATGAGCCTTGCGGACCTTTTCTCCCTGCCCCAAAACATGCGCTTCTCCAGTCTTTGCCTCAACGAAAAGTGGACTTGGAATTTGAACCTCACAGATTGTACGCTACTGCATGTGTGGTAAACATTCATAACATTCTCTTTAAGAGAGGCAAAGACTGCGATACACCAGCTCACCTGGATCGAGAGGAACGATTGGAGAACGCAATGTCCTTCCAAGACTCAGTTCGTCACTACACACAGCTATACTTTCAACAGCAGGAAGTCATTCGCACCGGCCAACACATTCGGGCCTTTCGAGTCGCTCTCGACCGGTTTCCTAATCTAAGGAAAGTCACCATCACGCCTGCTTGCCACGGGTTTCTCTTTACTCCATTGTATGAAACTCCAATGATCCGTGATTTCCCTAAAGGCTTCAATCATCCGATCCCGCGGTCATGGGTGTCGTACACGGGCACGAACGGCCGTCGCAACGCCATCCTTCGGCCTGGCTTTCGTGGATCCTCAAAGAAAATATGGGATAGCGTCCACGTCGTTTTCGGTACCCTGGTTGAACGAAAGCATAACCAAGTAACCGAGCTTGAAGTTAACGTTCATGGACTTGACTATGGCATCCCTATCGACTTTTTTCGCCTCAGCAACATCGAGTGTTGTCACTTTTTCAACATCGCTGAAAAGCTAAGTCGCCTGGATCTATCCATCCAAGTCCCACCCTCGCCAAATGAAGATCCTTTTGGAACAACCGTTTTCATGCGTCCGGCTTTTTGCCGCAATCCGAATCTGAAACATTTCAGCTTGCACTGCTGCCGCGGAGGCCATGATGGGCGTTTCCCGCCACTTCGCAAACTTTTACCCGTCGAAAAGTGGACGTACCTTGAGCACTTCGGGCTCACAGGTTTCAAGGTGAGCATCGATGACTTGGTCGATTTCTTGTCTTCCATGCCGACCACCTTGAGCTCCTTGGAGCTTGGCTTCCTTCGTTTCCAGACGCCGGGCGAGCATTATGACGGGCTGATGCAGGCCATGCGAGACAACCTCGGGTGGAGGAATGAATCGGAGGATTCCAGACCCAAGATTGTTATACGGGTAGACCTGGCCGACCGAGTGAGAGGTCGGTACATCCAGGTCGACAAGGAAGTCGAGGATTTCGTGTACGGTGACGGGCCTAACCCCTTTACCTTCAACGACCTGTTCGACAAGGGGACAATGCATGACGAGTTTGACCCGGAATACGAGCGGCCTAATCTGGCCGACGAGGAGCTCGCCGCCTTGGGGATCATCAAAGACCCTCGCTATATCGAGGATTCACCCTACGATGCCGACGTTGTGCCCGAGTACTGCGAGCTGGAGGATGATCAGGATAGCTATGATTTCGACAGCCAAAGTGACTCCAGTGGAGAGGCTGATTACGCATGGTCTGATTCTGCTGACTCTCAGTAATGAATTACGATGGTTAGGTATGTAAGGATTGGTAATATCAGGCGCTGGGGGATTCAGTGAAGTCTAAATACAAGGTTGTTCGTTTATGTGTGAGTGCTCAGGAGTTGGTAATGTACTTTTACACAAGTCTCTAGTTTAAGAAGTGGTTACTGGTTTAACAAGTGGTTACTGGCTGTTCGTTCACTGCGTTCATAATTAAAACCGATTCGCACCTGATCTGCCTGTGTAAATTCTCCCTCTCTCAAGGGAAGTTGTAACACCCCCGTTGGGTGGGATTGCCCATCACACATGGACATCTTTCAGTAGGCCGGCGATACTATTGATACAACGAATTATCGCTTATCAATTTGTCGATAAGCGCATAACCCTCTACTAACACAAACCTTCCTTTCGACTACACAACAAATAACTTGTCCTTTAATCATCATCACAATCATTTTGTTTCGATCGCTTGCTTTGCTTCTAGCACACTGCTCGTCAAACTACAAATACAACGGCGCAGCATTTAGCCCGACGAGACCTCGTTTTGAGCAAACGCCTGGAATTTCCAACGGTAAGCCCAAAATCCGGTCCCAGTGCTCTCTTGTTTCCATGTCCAAGCAGCTGAATGCGAAAGTGAACACAGCTTCTTCATCACGCCGCCAGATTTCTGAACTCGTGCGCCCTTCTGCGCCAAGACTCGCAATATCGCCTGAAGCCGGAAACTCGCCATCCAATATGCGCAAAGAACTCGACACAAAGCTCTGCACCGAGTTTCCTGAGCTCTACGCAAACCTTCGATACAAGGAATTTGAATGTGACGACGGCTGGTATGACATTATATACCGCCTCTCCGTCAGCCTTGCCAGCATTGTATCCAATCACGACGATATGCAACCAGAAGTCTACACCGCGGTTCAGGTGAAGGAAAAATTCGGGGCTCTTGTAGTCTACATGGACCGCTATTCCGACGAGATCGATGAGGCAATCGACAAGGCTAGGGAGGAGAGTCTGCGTACCTGTGAGACCTGCGGAGCTGAGGGGAAGCTGCTCAAGGATTCGTGCTTGTGGCGGACGACTTGTGACGGATGTGAGGTGGAAAGAGAGGAGCAATGGCTGAGGTTTGAAGCTGGGGATTTCGGTGCTGTTCCACCCGTGGGCGACATGAATTGATAGACCAGGGCAGATGCAGGTACTTGCTATTGAGTCTAAAACACAGCAGTTTCAATGGCAAGGTTGCGCAGCTGCCGTGGTATGAAGGTCAACGGATGGCATATTGTTCACTTTCAGCATTTGGCTGTCGGTGCCAATCCAACTCATATGTCTTGTTCATGCCATATGACTCCTTGGGTGTACTAGGAAAGGCTATATTCTTAAGCTTTTCGTATTCATTGCGTTGAGTTGTCCGGGCCCTGGCAGCTTCATTGTTGTTAAACTTTATCCTCTTTCACCTACACATGTCTTGTTCATGTAGCACAAGGCAGACTATATACATGCTTCAAGTTTGCGTGCTGTCATGCCTCCGTCGCCCAACTGCTTCCCGAATCGCCCCTGCAACTGCCTTGGGCGCCTCTACCTGCGGATAATGGCCCACGCCCTCCAGCTCCACGATAGAAGCATCAGGAAGACCTTCCTTAGCCTCCTCAAGAACATGTTTCCCCGAGACAGGATCATCAAGACCCCAAACTAGTTGCAACGGACCCTTCCATTCGGAGAGGGCAGCCTCCCACCGCTTGTGGTGCACCCCCCTCTCGTTGTTGTACCCAATGAGCAAGTGCGCCAGCTTGTGCCCATCCTTCAATGACATGCCGTGCCACAGATTAGCAAACTCTTCGTCGCTGAGCTTTTCCCTCCCCATTATCCCACCCAGAAGAGCACGCGCTTGCGCCGCAGTGACGCGCCCTGCCACGAACTTGCCTACTACAGGAATGTTGAGCACCCTCTGCAGCAGCGTCGGCCGGTAAGCACTGTAGACTATCCCGCAGTTCAACACAGTTATCCCCGAGATCCCGAAGGGTAGCTTGTCTTTCTGGTGGCGGTCGATGAGCTCCTGGCCGACAATACCGCCGTAATCGTGCACTACGAGGTACACCGATGGTCGGGACAGGTGGTCAAGCAGGTCCTCAACGCTGTCGGCAGACTCATCGACGGAGTATTGGTAAGGGTTGGGCTTGTCGGAAGCACCGTAGCCGAGGAAATCCAGCGTTATCACTTCGTGGTCTCGGGCCAGGTCTGTCGCGACGGAGGCGTAGTCGTATGACCAGGTCGGAAAGCCATGGAGTAGAAGGACAGTAGGCCCGTCTCCCCGTCGGCGGTATGCTAGGCCGTGGTCGCGTCGGCTCACGAGCGTCTCGCACTCGGCTACCCAGTCTTCGGCTGACATCATAGTGTTTCTTTCCCAGTCGTGGGTTGGACTGACTTGGGACGCTACTCTGAGCTGTCCTATGACTTGAGAAGCATTGCAGATAAAATATAAACACCTTACGTACCTTCGATGATGTTTAAGTAATGGAGGAGAACCCTGTCGCGAACCGAGTTGCTGACCCATGAAGTGAGAGGGGCCGAGTGGTTTGGGGGAGTTCTTAGACGGGGCCGGAGGAACAGCACGCCGAGCACGGTGTTGCCCACACCGAGCACCGACGCCCTCGCACAGGGACAATAAGTACCATGGTGAGATAAGGGTAGTACAATTAAACGGGGTTTATTATATCCTTATGCTTTCCGGGCCAGGTCTAGAGCCACTATCGCAAAAATAGCCAATACAAAGATACACATATTATTCAACTCCTGTACTTGCCGAACAAAGGATTTGCAAAAGATAGACATGTGCTTCTGTCAGCTCGTGCGAGGCAAGCCAATTGGCAGGTTTGCGAACATAGCGCCTCTAACCCTGGTATGCAGGATCACACATCATAGCCGGCACTGGAAGAACTTGTGTCTTCAACGATTTGGATGAAAAGGACGGCGAAGTTTTCAGTCCTTCTGATTGACATTCTCACGCCGGACTTAGCGTTCAACCGCCGCGCACACATTTCTCTTCGTGAGCTGCGAGAATTGAGATATTGCATGTATCTGATTATCAGGAAGCATGGAATGAACGAGATGAAGCATCGTGAATTATTCCGTCTGCCTATCTAGCTTGGATTTTCTCTCCCTTCTCTATACAGCCCTTTTATTAGGACTCCAAAACGAGGTTGAGGTGTATCGCCTTGAGCGTAGAGTAACCCTCTAAACCAGCTTCGCCGAGCTCTCGCCCGATGCCTGACTGCTTCATGCCACCGAAGGGCACTCGGATGTCAGAGTTGTTGTTTGCATTGATCCAGATATTACCCGCTTGTAACTTTTGCGATATGCGATGGGCTCTGGTGACATCTGTGGTAAAGAGCGTGGCTGCTAATCCGTAATCGGAATCATTTGCGGCGGCGATGACATCTGATTCCGAGGTAAACTTGGAGACGACAGCGAAAGGACCAAAGATTTCTTCCTGGTATACCTTCATTGAGGGTTTGACATCCCCAACGACTGTGGGGTCAATGAAGTAGCCCTTACCGTTCGGTCTGTTTTCAGTAGTCTTACCACCTGCAAGAATGGTAGCACCCTCTTGCTTGGCTGAATCAACATACGACAGAATCTTATCATATTGGGTCTTCGAGACTTGGGCCCCGTGCCAGGTTTTTGCGTCGAAGGGGTCTCCAACAATTGAAATCTTCTTAGTGTACTCGATGAACTCCTTTAAAAACTCGTCATAAATCTTTTCGTGGACAAATATGCGCGATGTAGCCGTGCAAATCTGGCCCATGTTACCCATGATGCCGTAGTGAGACCACTTCACAGCATTCTTGAGGTTGGCATCATCAAATACGATGAGTGGAGACTTGCCACCAGTTTCGAGAGTGATGTTCTTCATAGTGAGAGCTGCCGATTGCATAATGCGGCGACCAGTGCTTGTGCTGCCTGTGAAAGAGATTTTATCAATACCTGGATGCTCGACGATGGCTGCACCAGCCTCCGAGCCGTAGCCATTAAGTATATTGACCGTGCCGGCTGGTATGCCAGACTTTTCGATTAAATCAGCGAGGTAGAGGATAGAAAGCGGTGTCTGCTCGGCAGGTTTAAGAATTATGGTGTTACCGGTGGCTAGACATGGGCCCAACTTCCAGCCGGCCATGCCAAGAGGGTAGTTGAAGCTGTAAAGGAACGAGTGTAAGCATTGTATCCGCATGAAGACATACTTGACCTGAAGACCCCCGCTATCTGTGCAATTAGAGAAACACGAAACAGAATACTTACGGTATGATTTGACCACAGACACCGAGTGGTTCACGGATGGTATATGTGAATTTGTTGCGGCTTGTCTCAATAGTTTGGCCGTAGGTCTTATCCGCCCACCCTCCATAATACCGAAGGACGCTGCAGATTTCCTCGACATCCCAGGCGGCTTGGCTGTACGGCTTGCCGTTTTCAAGTGTCACCAGGGTCGCTAATGGTCCTGCCTCTGCTTCAATAATGTCTGCTAGCTTCATCATGAGCCGACCTCGCGAGGTTCCATCAGTCTGGCCCCATTCTCCCTCATAAGCAGCTCGAGCTGCCTTGACCGCCTTATCAACGTCGTCGGCTCCTGCTGCTGACACAGTCGCGTTTAACTCTTCAGTACTGTAGACACATCATGAGCTTCTAACATCGCTAGTAGGGGTGAAAGGCTATGGCAAGAATTGAATTCTGTGTTGGCTATTATGGAATTTACGAACGCTGGATTGATGCTTTCGAGTGTTTGACCCTTGACAGGATCGACCCATTCGTTGTTGATAAAGAGGCCAGTGTTGAAGGTAATCTGGCGCCCGTTGGGAGCTGTGATTGTCGTCTTTGAAGGCGCCATGGTACTTCTGAGCGTATGCAATAAAGTGGAGGACGACCTCAGCTGATTTGCGTGGGATTTGCGTGGGGTTTGCGAATGTAAATCCAGACAGGCCCTACGTACTTGGAATACGATCCAGGATGGCCTACAGCCGTAATTTGCTTTATACATGGGAGGCCGCCTTGAAGTATCTCCTGCGAAGAAGTATCTCCTGCGAAAGAACAGGGCCATCAATGTAGATGGCATGGCGCTCGGGGCTATCTGCAGACTATCTGGGCAAAATTCCTCAATGTAACTCCTCGCTTGACATCTCGAATCGGCAAGGCTCGCTCGCGTTGCATTCGATTTCTCCAGGGACTTGCCCGACTCGTTCTTATCCCGAAAAGCACAACAGAGTGTGGGGCAACTACACCCACACGAGTCTTGGCCTATCCCATGCTCAGGATCTTGGAAGTCAATTCTTCTGGATTCCTTCCGCATTGGCCTTGTATGCTGTTTCGCTATTTGACCAAGAACGGCCGAGATCGGGTGCACCCATCATGACGTACCTGCCGGACGCTGTCGACCCTTGGATTGTTTGCTCTCAGCCTTTGACTTGTGGGTACCCCGTGGTTCTAGCTCTGGGTCTTTCATCTTGGCACTTGCACGCCCACTTCGCTACGAGACCGAAAAGAGTAAACGCACCGATATCTACGGAAGCATGCGAGCGTGGTCCGTTGGCATCACTGGCGCGTCCTGCTGCAATCTAGCCTCATCCTCACGTACCGGGAGTGATCTACTGTGAATGAGTCTTACCCCCGTCCATGACGAGACCAGAGGTCAACAGGAGCAAACCTCCGTGCACAAAGCGGGGTGGTGGCACCATTACCTGGGCCGCTGCAGGAACGTACTGGCACTACCAGAACCCATCGTACGAGGTCAGCCTTGGAGCCACAGATTATCTGAAGAAAACACGCTGCCAGTGAAGCTGGGTTTCTTCTTCCTCACCCTCTTCATCTTTCAACATCCAAGTCCTAATGTATGACAAATTGTTTGACGATCCGTCTCTGCCGGTTGGCAAGCCCACCAAATCGTATTGGCAGAATCCACCGCACCACGGACTACTGGGCATCAAGTCAAAAGACTTACCCAAAGTTCGAGATGTCGTCATTATCGGATCTGGAATCACGGGCTGTAGCGTTGCACGTCATTTACTGACAGGCGGCTACAAAGGCTTCCTGACGGTTCTCGAAGCTCGGGAGGTATGTTCCGGGGCGACAGGGCGCAATGGTGGTCGCATCAATGCTGTCGCCGTCCTCGACTACGATAAGTACAGTCGACTCTTCGGGTCGAAGGCCGCTGCGGAAATCATTCGATTTGAGCTGTCTCACTTGGGTGAACTCTTAGATGCCGCAAAGTCCCTTGGCAACGAAGCCTACAAGAAAAGCGAGATCAGAGAGGTCGAGACTGTTGCCGCCGTATTCAGCGACGACAAATTGCAAGATCTCAAGGAGCAGTTGGCCAAGTTCGAAGCCGCCTTGCCGGACTTGGCAGGGTGCTGGAAGGTTGTGGAGTCAGAAGTCTGTGAGGTGAGCCCCTCATCAAACCCCATCTGACGCGAACGCTCTCGAGATCTCTCACACTCAGCAGGTTTACGGCATGCGAAATGCCTGTGGAGCTTTGATTGGCAAAGCTGGTGCAGTTTGGGGCTACCGTTTGATTACGGAAATATTTACCAGCCTCTCAAACAAGTATCAGGACCGATTGACCATCGAAACGCAAACCCCAGCCTTGGCAATATCTCCCAGCGGCACAGGCAACGAGCCATATTCGATCAAAACACCCAGGGGTATTATACGAGCGAAACACGTCATACACTGTACCGAAGGTCATATATCACATCTCCTGCCTAACTTACGAGGCATACTCGTGCCTAGACGGGGGCAAATCACGGTTCTGAACCCTGGCGTGAATTTCGAAGATTCCAAAGGTTCTCGTTCCTGGAGTTTCTATCACAAAATCGGCTTCGACTACCTTAGTCAAAATGAGCATACTGGTGAACTATTCGTTGGGGGCGGCGAGGTCGGTGGCTTTGAGGGTGCGCTCGACGTCCACGGTATTGCATCAGATGCGGCCGAGAATATGACTGCGAAGAGCCATCTTGCTGGAGTCATGCCTGTCGTATTCGGCAATGAGAGATGGGGGCCAGAGCAGCCTCAGAAGCCTACTCTCAAAGCATCGTGGACAGGCGTGATGTGCAATTCTTTAGACAAGGTGCCTATGGTCGGTCTTCTACCTCAGGAAGCGCTCGGTATTCGTTCAGCCGGAGACGAAGAGAAAGGAGCAGAGTGGCTATCAGCTGGGTATGGAGGCTACGGAATGGTCAATGCTTGGATGTGTGGCAAGGCCGTGGCTGAACAACTTATACACCAAAAGCGTCCTTCGTGGCTCCCGAAGGAGTATGTATTGACTTCGGAGAGGATGGTGCATCTTCGCAAACGATTGTTTGACATCAAGGGCTCGGCTGAGCATCTACGCGCTCTTTTGTAGCGTGCAGATGACACATTGTCGCTGATATCCAGCTCACTATGCACGCGATTGCTCTGCGCCATACCCTAGGCGGGATTAATGGGCCTCGAGGAACAGGGGTGAGCTATAGACACGCCACAGCACCGGAGTTGAAGAAAACACGATCATGAGATGCGAGCCCTTGGTATGATCAATATAAGAACAACATCATTCATAGGAAACATGTCGCTCAGTTGGTCGAGACAACGATTTCACATCAGTAATCCGCCCATAAGTTAGAGGGCATACCTCAATCCTTAACTCTGCATCCCGGCATCGATTCTGTTCTTTCACGTACAGGATTGCTTGAGCTCTTATCGTCGCCGAGCTTTCCTGATGCTAAGATACGTGGCACTGTCTAGACAGGTACAATGAAGTGACGCCGCCCACTTACAAACCAATACACTACAATAAGCCGACTACCACTACCAACGTATAGTTCATGTTCTCCGCCATCAGAGTAAGGGAAGCTATACACAACCAAGCCGAACATTGTCCACAGCACAGTAACGATAATGGCAACTAAGCCCAAGCGGCCAAGCCAAAACTGCCCATGTGGGCTTGACCCACAACCCCGGTAGAGTAGGGCCACAATAGGTATGCTGTATGACACGTATTGAAACAAGATCGCAGCAGATATGTAGGCGTCCAATGCTGCGGTCGAGCCGAGACTGACCAAGCCGAGGAGGGTACTGATAGAAACTGACCAGACTTGAGCCCACATAGGTGTGCTGAAAGGCCGAGGCGCTATTCGGCGAAGGTATGTGTGAAAAGGAATACTTCGATCTCGAGTGAATGAACAAGTTAAACGAGACTCCCACGTCTGGCTCCTGAGTATAGGCCTGAACAGAGACACAAGAGGGAGCGAGTAGAGACCCAGAGCGGCAGGCTTGCTTCCTTCAAAGACAGAGTAAAAAAAGCCAGTGTCGTTTAAATTCTGCGATAGGTCTGTTGACGTATAGTGCGACTAGGGTAGCTATTCCGGTAGAAAAGCCAATGGCGACAGTATAGAGCAGAACCTAGGGGATCTTCTTAGCGTGGTTTGGGGTTTCGTCGGCAAGGTGAGTCGCGCAGTCGAGGCAAGTGAAACACCAATTGACCGAGTTGAGGCTCAGTACGAACGCAGAGCCATTGGACCATCTGGATTTATTGTTGATGAAGCGAAAGAGGCCCTTGACAGAGACCTTCGAGCTCATATATTGATGAAAATGGCGAGCGTCGTTGCAACAGAAAACCATAAGAGAAAATGACCGATAGGAGGGAGGGCACGCTCAAAGAGATTGAAGCCAAAGGCTGCTGACACAGCAAGGACATAGAACGTGAACTGCATCCAAGACGGAGCCACAAAATCCGGCCTTGACAAGCCATGGAGCTCAAGTCCAATCGTCACGATAGCCTGCGCGGCCGGTGCCGTCGTACATATGGCCCCTGCCCAGCTGAAGATTGCCGTGAAGTAGGTGAGGAGTATTGAACGTCTTCGGGAGCCAGCGCAAGGTAGCCCCAGAAAAACAGAGGTGAACCGCCGAAGAACGCAACACTCGCCACAACAATCAGGACACCGCATGGTGAGTTGGTCTTTCCGTATCTAATTTAAATCGCTGTGAGCGCCGACAAACGCTGATCGTCAACTGATGAGTCCCCGTCAACGAGCCGAGTCACCTCGTTAGGCTCCGTTGTTTCCCGTGGTCGATCGGAGGTGATGCAGATGCCATTGTCAGACGTAGCCACCTGCCTAACCTTCTTTCTGAACGGACTGGCGAATCTTGTGCATTTACCAAGTAGGATATCGTAGAGAGAACGACGACGTCAAGTAGCTGCCGAGTCTCGAGGCTGTCAAATCTTGCGAGAGAGCTAGTGATTCTTGAACCTGTCGTCGCCTGTGGGTGCACCTGATTTAGACTCGTACACACTCTGAACTAGCTGGTGCCGTGAAGAGGAGCGAGAGTAAAGGCGCTTGCAGATTCATGCTCTGTGGACATTGACATTTGGCCCTCTTCGCAAGAATCAGGTCGATCCACTGATTGGCTGGCTCCATCGACGGTATCGTTGCAGAATTGGCACGTGAAGTCTTATCGCTCCTCCTCAAGACCTGACAAGGTGCATCATCGATAAGATGCTCCGCCCGCCAATCCACCCCACCAATTCCCTCTCAGGTAAGATACATGGCTGTTGCTCCCTTCCACCTTGAGTTCCGAGCCCTGACGATCTGATTAAGCGTGACTCACAAAGTCTTGTCTAGTGTTTGCACTAGGGTCTAGATTAAGCCCACACTTATCGTACGCAACAGTCAAACAGCCACTACAAGCACGTCCGGCGCACCTTAAGGTACAGCTGCTTAAGGTAGAGTGCTCCCTCTAGGTGTGTACGCGCACATAGTGGGGGCAAGTACAAGTCTTCGATGACATGCAAAGTACAACTGAACGGAGTCGTGTTCTAGTAAACCAATAGTAGTGTTCTGGTCTTGTCCCACTTACTCAATTGAGTCAAATACCGAAGATAGCAGAGGGGTGCACTTGTATCAATCACCCCTCATTTTGAGACAAGCTACGCCGAGCCTTGCGAGAAATCCTATCGCTAGGTCTGTCACCGCCCCGCCCCCCCGCCGCCCTCCCCGGCGAATAGGAGATAAGTGACATCTTTGTCATCTTGAAAAAGCCTCCAAATAAGGTCTTGGTCAGTTTCCGGAGGAGTAGACTCGCAGTGCTATCTAGCACGTAGCAACAAGCAGTTCAAAATTGATGGCGGTGGTCGATCTTGCTCACATCCCCTTATCATATCAGAAAGACACGGAAAGTCGACAGGATGCAACAATTGCTCTTTACAAGAGCGACTTCAAGGCGTTTGTCAGATCAGTCTCTAGGTTAGGTGTATGTTATGCCACAACAACAATGGCAGTGCTACACATTCACGAGTCTTGGCAACTGTCTAAATGTATGAGACAGTTGCTCTTACAAGTGGCATCATACATCAAAACTGAATTAAAATGGACATTATGTATTTGGAATCTTTGAGTGTCTCTCAATTCGTTCCCTGTCGTGTAACATTGACCTTGATTATTCCTAGCGTCGCAATTTAAAGCTTTGCTGATGGGTTCCCGGGGGAGTACTTGCGGAAAAATTGCTCTGCTGTCATGGGTGTCGTGCTGGTCTTACCACGTCTAACCAAGGATACTGCAGCCTTCAATTCCTTTGCATGCCTGGGTTCCGTGACTTCACCGTTAAAGAACCTGCCCTGGACAGCATGCATTACGTCGAACAACCCATTGACCTCCTTAGTCTTGAGCTCATTGCCTGCCATTAGACTTTGACCGGTCCCCAACTTCTGATACCTTGCTCTAAGTCCCGTAGCTGTAGTTTTATGAGTATCAGTCAGGATCGTAAGACTTCCGTATCCTCAGAGGGCCAGGAACTGACGCCATTGGATCTTACTTACCACGTTGAAAAGCGGCGGTCATGTCCGTGAAGCTGAGGGACTCGGAAACCCCATGAACATACTTTCGATCCCATTTCTGAGGGTTGAGAAAGACCCCATGCACAAAATCGCCATAGTCGTCGGCAACAGCAAGGAATGGAACCGACTCGGGGTCATTTCCCATAGGGGGTGTTTTCCACGTATAGAAGCCATCGTCGTCCTTGATCATCGCGAAGCCACCAAAGGAGGCTGCGTACTTGGGGTCGAATGAATTCTCTAAGAACCAGCCCGCACTTAAGATAGTGGCCGTAGAGAACTGTTTATTTTTAAGGGCGTACTCGGAGATTGCAGCCTTGTCTAAGCAAAGTGGCTTGTGAGTAAATTCTGTTGCATCTCGTGAGGCTTGACTATGACTGACCGTCCCAATTGACCATTGGTACACGACCCTGAGTGAGCTTGGTAGCGGCTGGTAGGGAAGCGTGAACAACGTGCTTTATACCAACAGCTGCGGCCGTGTGAAGGATCAGGCGGCCCATGTCGAGCTCAGACGGCCCGATTTGTTGTTTGAAGTTCTATCTGTACTTTAGTACCTCATCGCGTATTCGCCATTCGAGTGATAAAGTCATACGGGTGCATCGGAGTCGATATTGAGAAACAAGCCCCAGCAGCCTGAAAGTGCTTTGGTCAACTCATCGATGTTCCAAGAATCAGCCTTGACAACTTCAATCCCACAATCGGTCAATCGAGCCGCCTTAGCGCTTAAAGGATCGCGGGTAGTGACGCGAACGTGGAAGTCTGGATTATCATGGAGCGATCGAGCGACGGAGCTGCCTAGGATGCCTGGCGGAT
Source organism: Clonostachys byssicola (assembly GCA_902006505.2). Taxonomy (NCBI): domain Eukaryota; kingdom Fungi; phylum Ascomycota; class Sordariomycetes; order Hypocreales; family Bionectriaceae; genus Clonostachys; species Clonostachys byssicola. Next base: position 115,844 of record CABFNO020001527.1, read on the forward strand.
GAGATTGTTAGTAGGCGGCTCATGTGTATCGACATCTGATGCAAGCCGTCAGAACTTACCGGTTCCACCCACAACCACGATTGTTTTCTTACTAGTCGCCATCTCGCAATGAGAATGGCTGTTGCTATAGAATAATGCTGCTCGGGACAGCTTCACAAGTCGTTCACGTGGTGACCTCGACTTCTTGTGAGTGGTCGTACTGGCAACTCCGGTACCAATATGGAGGCCCGGCTTTCTGTTAGAGAATCCTAAAACGGGACCACGTACGAGAGGGCGGAGCAATCGCCCCGCAATCAAGGGTCGATATTCCCCCCACTCTGACACTTTCCTTGTTTGGATCTGATGCGAAGCTCGATAGAATGGGATTGCGTCAATACGAGTACATCATCTGAAATCCATAGACTCAGGGAACAGTGCACGAATAGAAGCACGGCTTCATGTTCTCGAACGGCCCTGATCAGTTTGGCAGCCTATGATGTGATTGTTGCGTATCCTTGGTGTATGTGTCCCTGGAGAGTGTAGGCGTTATTTGTGACCGGCACCCCCAAACATCAGGTTCTCTTGCATTCTGCTAGTTCGTAAATCTGATTAATCGGGCAAAGCGCACTTCAACTACCCAATCGGGAATCTCAACTACATGTTTTTCACTATGACACATCGCTTATTTCACAAAAGTAGACAAGCCTCGTGAAAGCTTTTACCTAGGTAGTGTGGGGAAGACGTTTCGTCACAATATCCTTCATACGCAGACACAATTATGGCTATTTACAACACAGATCATTTCTCTTTCACGAGACCGGCAACCTTCTTCTAACTATACTCATTCGTCTTCAACTTCTTGTTCTTTTTCTCCCAAACCCTGATCTCCTGCTCTTCCACGCAGTGACGAACAACGCGAGACGCGGTCAGCCATCCAAATTAATTTGAATAATGACGCCGCTTTTTGCCATTTTCGCCGTGGTCGCGGCTCTTACCTCGGCAGCCCTGTACAATGCCGTGTATAACCTCTTTCTTTCGCCATTGTCCAAAATCCCCGCGCCACATTGGTCATGTCATTTCTCGAAACTCTGGTTCTCGTACGTTCGATTAACCCGGCAAGAGAACAAAGTGGTGTATCGGAAACATATGGAAAAAGGCCGGGCACTACGACTGGCGCCTGGTGTACTAAGTCTAAATGCTTTCGAGGATGGACTCAAACCGGTCTATCTGGGGGGTTTCCCCAAAACCGAATTCTACAGCAGGGCATTCAACAATTATGATACTTTCAACATCTTCACATTTCCAGATAACGCAACGCACTCTGCCAGGAAGCGAATGATATCGAACACATTCTCCAAGTCCTTCATTTTAAATTCCGCCACTACTCGGAGCTCTGTCCGCAACATCTTGTTTGGAAGGCTCCTGCCCATCATCGAAGATGCTGCGCGAAATGGGAAACCACTCGACATGCTTGACTTAAGCTATGCTTACTCTATGGATTCGTTTATACAATGGCAATTCGGCAAACGCCTTGGAAGTAATTTTATCCAAGACCTAGGAGAAAGACGCTTTTACTTGGACGGCTTTTTCGCCGCCGCACCCTACACATTCTGGCTGTATGAGTTCCCGACACTCAACAAGCTGCTGAAGAAAGTAGGCCTCATCCCTAGCAAGGTCGACAGTGGACTTCAGGATGTCGAAGATTGGAATTTGGAAAAGTGCGATAGTGCATACAAGCTGCTCGAATCGGGGGAGGCACTTGATGACGATGACAATCCAATTGTTTTCTCACATGCCGTCAAGAAGATGATCGGAGACGACCCGATGCCGGCTACCAAGGGCGACTATCCACTGCGTTTGGACATTGCCAGCGACATGTTTTCGCACAACGGAGCAGCCCATGAGACCAGCGGCAACACCCTGGGCTTCTTATATTATGAAATGTCACGCCGACCAGATGTTCAAAAGAAACTTAGGTCTGAGCTCCTTACCTTGACTCCGCCTCTGAAGTTCCCGCAGCACTTGAGTGAAGGGCAGGAGCTTGACATACCGCTGCCGAAGGATGTGGATGCCCTACCTTATCTTGAGGCTGTTATCATGGAGACGTTGCGACTGTATCCTCCTGTGCCCGGTGCTCAGCCCAGGACAGTGCCCGAGCCCTGCAGCCTTGGAGGATATGATGAAATACCCGCTGGCACCACGGTGCAATCCTATGCCTACTCGTTGCACCGTACGCCCGAGGTATTTCCAGATCCAGAGACCTGGAACCCCGACCGGTGGGTCAATGCTTCGCCAGCAGAGTTGAGCAATATGCGACGGTGGTTCTGGGCCTTCGGTAGCGGGGGTAGGATGTGCATCGGGAGTAACTTTGCGTGGTTCTGTAAGTTGGTTATTGATTTTGTGAAGCATGCATTGCTGCCCAGGAAAGATAAGCTGACAGAACATTTGTCTAAAGCAATGAAACACAACGTCGGAAGTATCTACACCAACTATACAAGCTCAGTGCATAGTGTCGGGAGTATGGAACTCATGGATGCATACCTCGCTGGACCCAAAGGGCACAAAGTGGAAATACAATTCTCTCGTGTTCAGTGAGAGCTTGAACGGTGAGGTCTTGTCGTCCTACCAGCCGCGGCATCTTTTCGCAGATAGAGTGCTGCATCATCCATAGCAGGACATATCGGGATACAGGCCTAGAGATTGTGATCAAGCTATCGGATAAGAAACAAGAGGAGAAAGTTCGCTATCTCGGGTTATCGGCTAGTGCTCGGTGTGCCGTCGGCCCCACGATTACGGTAGCATGGATGTGTATCGCTTGACTCATGTAGTGCGACGGCGCCTTTTTAGTCTCTTAAGTGATTTGATAAGAACCGAGACGCCTCGGAATTAGAAGCAACCAACAAGATGCGGGGTCACTCACCTGAGCAAACCCGCCGCCCCTTTCTCCACTCCCCACTCCCCAGGACTGACCTCTACGCTGAAGAGTTGCTGAATGATGATTTCCCTACGTACGGGTTCTTGGCCCCAATGCCTGGACTTGACTAGTGCTATCTGATTAGGTCCAGCAGACTTCGGGACACAGTAGTTCGTTGTAGCTTACCAAAATGATCTCATCAGCCGTCCAGGGATGGGTCGCGGCTCGGTTATGGATGGCTACCTGCACGATGGTACCCAGACTGGGGTCCGATTACTGGGGTCCGATTACTGGGGTCCGATTACTGGGGTCGAAATATAGGACCACAACTCCTCTCCCGGCCTTCAATCTCACCTCCTTGCACACTGACCCTCATAAGTCACATTCCATGTTGACTTTGATTCAATATCGAGTTCATTCCATCTTTTAACGCTATAGAGGCAAAACTGACCGAGAAAAAGCGATGGACTCTAATACCAATCTCGACCCCAAGCTTTCCCGGCGCACGCCCCTATGCGGCACCTCTAGATTCAAAGTACGATTTTCCCCGGTCACTTTCGAAGGCGCCAGGACACGCGACTCCGCCAAGTCTTTTGAGGGCAAATTCCCAATCAATCAGTCAACTCCTGCCTCAGAACAGGGCAGAGAGAACAAGGGGCGTAGTCGACTCGGATGCCGGACATGCAAGGCCAGGCGAGTGAAATGTGACGAGACATTTCCCGTTTGCCTGCGCTGCCAGCGGAGGGGCGATTTTTGCGAGAGCCCCTCGCGCAAAAGATCATGGCAGTCCGAGATGCCATGGCTTGTACCTAACATCCGCTCGCTGGAACGCATCGCTCCGAGTCAACAGACCGGTGGGGAGCTACTACGATACTGGGTGGAGAGTGCCAGTTATATCATGGCCCTCGATCCAGAGAACAACCCACTGTCTTTCCCGGTACTCAAATACTACAATCAATCTCCTTCGCTTATCCATGCTCTACAAAGTATCAGCGCAGGACATCAGTATTTCTTTGAACCGGGAAAATTACGGAGGTGTTTTGAGGAACGTCTCTTATCAATTCAACACGTTCGGAAGGAGCTGGACACACAGACAAATGACCCTTCGCTCGCATTCCTCACAGTTTTTGTCCTGGGGCTGTCATCATACTGGATCGCGCTACCTGCCGACGACCCTGTATTACTTCATCATGCACAGGCGCATCTGCAAGGTGGCCGTGCACTCATCGATACAATGCTAGCCATCCCAGTTCCTCAATTCAGCCCTCAGATGTTATTTGCGTTTGGGGCTTATCTCTACTGGGACATGGCTTGTTCCTTTGTAATTGCGCCGGCTGATCTAAAGGCAATAGACGGCTCCGACTTCTCATTTGCCGTGGAAGCTCTCGCGCGCATGTACCATCCTATACTGGGTTATTCGGCAGAAATAACGTACGTACTGGCTAAAGTCGGACGATACTGCAGAACCGTAGAGGATACTGAGCAAAGAGATACCTCTCTCGAAGAAGAATTAGAGAACCAACTCAGATCCATCAAGCCAACCCAAATCAGTGCGGAGCTTGGTCTTCTTGAAGAGGCATATCGTTGCCATGGCTTGATCAACATCTACGCGATTTATCGGAGGGGGCGAGTTTCGACGGCGAGCCCAGAAGCCGCTCCATCACATTCGACAGAAGAACAATCAATGGCAGACCTGCCTGCAAGGGAGCCATCAGACTCTTGGGAGCTAGATGAGACAGGCCTAGCTTTTTTGGAAAAGGGTTTCTACAACGCCTTTGACGAGGACATGGCAAAGCAAACTCTTAAGTGGCTAGATTACCTCCCACTAGGCGACTATCAACCCCTAATGTTACCCTCTGATGAGCATCACAGCAGCTCTGAAAGCCTATTGAGCGATGGCGACTGCGACACGTCCACGGAGACCATTTCCGATGATGACTTACAAAGCACAATTCGCAAGCTGGCCATCCAAGCAGTCCACGCGTTGACGCAAGTACCTGAATCCCATCCAAGCATTAACTTACACGGCATACCTCTTCTCACAGCTGGATCCGAGCTCTTGGCAGCAGATGTTGAGGAGCGTAAGCTTGTCACCAAGAGGTTCCGGGCCTTATACTCATTTAACCACATGACGGCCAACTTAACCGCCTTAGACCTGCTCCAAGAAGTCTGGGCCATTCGAGACTTAGGCGGTGCGACATCATGGCTCAAGGTCATGAGATCAAAGGGATGGCACTTGATGCTGGGGTAATATAGCTTGTAATGAAGTCTGTTCAATCCGGGGTCGACTTAGGAGAACTTGGTTCAGCTAGACTACCCCTTTTACACAATTACGTCTTGAGCAGAGCAAGCACCCGAATGTCAAGACAGAAAGCTAGGTCAATGAAAAGACTCTGGAGAACAATTGATAAAGCTTCTAACCCTAGCTCCTGCTCGTCAAATGTTTAAATTCCATCACACCACCAAAAGATGTCAGACCATCTTCGACATGCTTCATATTTCGATCATACGCCAAGAAAAGATTAGATCCCGAAGCGAGCTTCCAATCAAATCAGTGTGATAGGTTCGTTGTCAATGAAGACGGCGACGTTGGCAAAGTCGGGTCCAAACTCAAAGTCGACCGTCGTTCCCTTCTTCAAATAAATGAACTGGCCCTTATTCATCGTAAAGGTGTCTCCTCCGTGGATGGACAGCTTAATCCAACCCTCCGTCACGTAGAAGAACTCGTCGCACGGGTATGTCAGCGTGGCCGTGCCAGACTCCTTGGCGGCGCCAGCCATGATCTTGCCGTCGGCCGAGCGGAAGAGAACAGATTTGGACCCGGCGTACTCTGGGAAAGGTTCCCAGGGGAAAGAATCCCAAGTACCATAGGGCGTATCGGCAGGGGAAGCAGAGCCCGTGGTGTTCGGTAATGAAGGAGGCATGATAAAGTAGATCCGACCGCTCGTTGATGAGAGTGAAGGTGTATAGAAAGTTTTAGTGATACAGGGACTCTAAGATAATGATGAATCGAAGGGCAGAAGGCATTGGGGCCAGAGCTTGAACGATGCTGGCAAGACAGGTGTCGACAGATAAGTATGATAAGTCACTGCTTTGCATATGGGTCGAAAGTTGAGGTGGAGTGAAGACCCTCGGTTATGCGGTGAACATGGCAGGATGGGTTGAGATCGCAAATCAACCTGATTAGGAAGTTTCTTCGCGCGGCATCGTAGGCTAATGCTTCTCTTCCCCACACGCCACACACAAGCAGCACTAAGACGATGCGCATCCTAATAGTATGGAGACTGGGAGTCATGCATTGGCTCATACGATGACCTTGCAGTATGTATCCAAAGGAATAGGTGCTAAGCTCCATACAGGTCCAAAGTGGGGGGCGAAGGCGAACGGGGGGAGGCTCGACACTAGGCAGAAGAGAGGCCTTGTATTGCATTATGCCGCCTGCGAGTTACCAAAAGGTTTTTGACAAGCTATGGCGGAAATGTGGCTTACAGGATCATATCTAAACCTTCCTTCAGGGTGACCGACTCGTTAAGCGAATTTGAGAACCAGATGTAAAGGGGCATCTACGTAGTTTGTTTACGTAAGGTCCACTCTATGGTCGACTGTGTACCATTCAAGGTCCTCTTATCTTCACGATTGTCCCTCCGGCATTATTTCATTAGGATGGCATTGTCGAAACGCTCTCGGCTACGTGAGCCACAGCCGCGTCATCAAGTCCATCGAGCCCATCGATATAGACCCTGTCTTTGTTGTTCTAGACATTATCCGGACGTCTGGGAACCTGGGTGATGATGGGGGGCACATCAATCTCGCCCAGGTACTCCGCCGTCTTTTCGCGTCGTTCCTACCTAGGCCAAGGTGAGTCTACTCCCAGCCCAATTAAAATTGTGAGTTCTAGTCGCAGACGTCCGCACATATCGGAAAATCTTCCCATAGTAGGTTCTCCATAGCGATCCTAGCGTGCACAGACGAGCCTGGCCAAATGCAAAAAATCGGTCCAGAGATTTTACTATATGAAGCTTGCTCAGCGTCTTGTCAGAACTACGTCTATACTACCCTATCAACTATTCTATTATAGCCTGGAATATTTAGCACGGCTGACTTTCTCTATATTTAAGAAGTATTCAAGTTTAGATCACCTTTTTCTAATACTTAAGATAAAATCTTTTACTTATATATAATATATTGAAAGTAAGCCTGAAAATTAAGCTAATTCTAAAGAATATTATTACTATATTAGTAGTTCTATAAAAGGATATCTATTATTTTAATAAGTACTAATTATTAATATTATATAAATAAAAATAATCTTATATTATAAATAAAACCTTTATTAGGCTGTAGGAAGTTATATATAAGGTAGATATATATATCTACTTATATATCTAATAGAAGCAGACTTTACTTTAATAAAGTAAAATCTTAAAAAAAGATTCTTATAAAGTTATTAGTAAATACTCTAGTATATATATATTTTTATTTTATTAGTTAAAATACTTTCTTAATAGTTATTAATAATATTATCTATATATCTATTACTACTAGTTCTATAATATTTATATATTAATATAAACTTATATAATCTAGCCTATTATAATCTAATTAACTACTTAGAATAATACTCTAATTAGTTTAATTTTAATCTACCCTAGACTACTATCTAGTATAAGTTATTTAACTATTATATATATAGCTTATAATAATTTAATTATACTACTTAGAATAATACTCTGATTAGTTTAATTCTAACTTACCCTAGATCTCTACCTAGTATAAGTTACCTAACTGTTATATATACTAAGGATTAAATAATCAGATTACTCTAATATAAAAAGATAGCACAATAATACTTTAGCACAGTGCAAATAACAATTCCCATCGAGGTAGGTCCATGGGAGAGCTCCACAAGACTGCCTATTTTGGCTGAAAAGCGAGGGTGCCCAGCTCCACTTTGTTTAACCCCCGTCCAGATGTCAGAATCAAGATATGCCACAAAGCGCGGGCGTTACATTAGTATAGAGATGACGAAACCTCTGTGCTAGATGGTGCACTAGCTTCTTCATGGCCGCCTCGAATTATCTAATATTCTCGGCTGAGATCTTTAGAAGACACAGGAGTGGTGCACGGGGTCTAATCTTGACCCCTCGCCAATTGAGCGAATACAGTAATACTTGATCAAGTAACAGAATATGTACACCAAGCTACCCACCCAATAGTGGATCTTCAGCACTGTTCGCTGCTATAATTGTCTTCACGTGGAAACATCTTGAGATGCGAGCGTCTACTCTATTCGAGTGTACGGGCTAGAAAGTTATTGGCATTCCATCCGCTCTTCCTTTTAATTGAGACGAAAAGGTTTTCTAGGCTTCACTCCATCTTGTTCGCAGCTAGTGTAACCAACCTTCAAAATGACAACGCCCGTTGACATTGAAGCTCTTGTCGTAGGTGCCGGCATGGCCGGTATCTACTCGACGTATCGTCTTACTCGACTTGGACTGAAGGTTCAATGCATCGACTGCGCCAGTGATGTTGGCGGCACATGGTATTGGAACACCTACCCAGGAGCTATGAGCGACACGGAGTCATACCTTTACCGTTATTCGTGGGACAAAGAAGATCTTCAAACCTATCCCTGGCCGCGCCATTATCTCTACCAGCCCGAGATCCTCGAGTATCTCCGGCACGTGGTTGCAAAGTACGACCTTAGAAAACATATGCGCTTCGAAACAGAAATGCAGGCAGCAAAATGGGACGACGAGTCCAAAAGGTGGACAGTATCTTGTTCAGCCGGGCTAACTTTCCGTGCTCGGTATCTTGTCAACTGTTTGGGGCTCTTGTCAAAGCCAAATTACCCCGATATCTCTGGGATTGACTCGTTTACCGGAACCCTCGTCCATACTGCCAAATGGGATCACCAACTTAATCTCAATGGCAAGACAGTGGGCATCATCGGTAACGGATCGACAGGTGTTCAAGTAATTACAGCCATCGCACCGAAAGTCCACAAACTGGTATCTTTTCAACGACATCCACAATACTCTGTTCCAAGCGGGCAAGGACTTATTCCAGAAGGCTATCGCAAAGGAATCAATGCCGACTATGACAATATCTGGCAACGAGTGTGGTCATCTTCAACTGCGTTTGGTGTTCCCGAGGTCTCTAGGGAGACGATGCAAGCCAGCCCCGAAGAGCGACAAGAGGCTTTCGAGACTGTTTGGAAGCAGGGCAACGGGTTTCGATTTATGTTTAGTGCGTTCGGAGACTTGACGACTAATCCTGTTGCCAATGAAGAGGCTTGTAAGTTTATTCGTGGCAAGATTGATGAGATTGTCGAAGACCCGCGCAAAGCTGCAGCATTGAAGCCAAACGAACCTTACGCACGACGTCCGCTTTGTGATACCGGCTACTATCAGACCTTTAACCGAGATAATGTGGACATTGTTGACCTAAGGAAAACAAGCATCGAGCGAATAGCCCCGGAAGGTGTCCAGACAGCCGATGGAACACTTCATCACTTCGATGTCTTGATCTTTGCCACTGGGTTTGATGCTATTGAAGGCAACTATTTGCGTGTAAATATCACTGGCCGCGGAAACAAATCTCTCCAGGACCATTGGCATGAAGGTCCCACAGCTTATGGAGCAGTCTCATGTGCAGGATTCCCCAATATGTTCCTCGTTTCTGGTCCGCAAGGCGCGTTCGCCAACTTCCCAGTGGTTATCGAAAGCGAAATCGAGTTTCTAGCAGCTTGCATCGAGCATACCGAGAAGCTAGAAAGCGCGGAGAGCATGGAAGTGTCCGAGGAGGCTGAGAAAGGTTGGAATTCGTTATGTGATAAGTTGGTTGAAGGGTCACTCTTCAAGGGTACGGCTAGCTGGATCTTCGGTGCTAACGTCAAGGGGCGGAAGGCAAGCACGAAATTCTACTTTGGAGGATTGAATAAATACCGGGATTGGTCAAAACATGAAATTTCCCAGGGCTTCCCAAGTTACCACGCATCTTAGCTATATAGTTAATATAGTCTGCTGAGCATTGTGAGCCTGTTAGATATTGCCAACATCGTAAAAAGAATGATACATGATATGTTTGCAAGTTCTTGTAAAATAGATCTATTAACCTCTGTCCAGTTACTGGATCAGTCTGAAGAACTTGCTGTGCCTAGCAATGTGTGATAGTCTTCTCGTAATCTGTCTAGTATGTTGCTAAATCTATTGATCTTTCTAGAGCTGCGGGGCAAGATCCCGCTGATTAGCAGCTACTCCCCTTCCAGACCACCTGTAGTGCGAGGATCGGCCGCCATGGAGGTTGGTGGTGATGTTCTGCGATCCGGTATATTGTCCTCCACCGTCTCGGGCTCAATACCATTGCCTTCGTTGTTTAAGCTGTCCAACCATGTGTCCGCTTCCTGTAAATTCTGTTGCAATGGGTCAGGGGGAATACAGGAGGCCCAGCTGAGGCATTCTCGGTCAACGTAAGCTGTTGGAGGACCTTGCTAGCGAAACTTATGGTGGATGTGATGTATGACTATACTAGATTCCATCGCACCTGGCTATGCCTACCTCTATCTATGTCCTGCAATTGATGGCAAGCTTCTTTAAGGTATGTGGCATGCTTGTTGATGTGTCTGGACCATTGTTTACCCGTGGTTATTTGGGAGCTATCACTGCTCATTAGCGTGTTTTTACATGTCAATTGGCTGCGATTGTCTAAGAAGAGGCAAGTATACTACGAGCAAACTATAATTTCACGCGTTTTCGAAAATTCGTTTTGAGCAGTTTGTGGTGTTTCAGTCTAACCTTCGGCTTCACAGGGTTGATTTGACGAGCTTTGGCTTTTGGGTATCCGAAAGTGAAAGTACTTTGCTTCTCTAATCTGAAAATCCCTGAGTATCTCCGAATTTGCCCCGTAGCTCGGAGTAGCAAAGTGGCAGGTAGTGTGCATGGTTGGAAAGCGTTTAGTGTGCACCCACGGACTCGCGTCGCAGCCAAATCGGGTAAATGGACAGCAAAGCTACACATTGTGGAGGTTAAGAGGAGGGGCAACTGAAATTCCACACTTCCATCTAGTCCCGACTTCGGAAGTTTGACAAGGTGCGACTAAATGCTAGGTAAATTGACTTTATCTAAGCCAGAGTTTCCCCTCAAAGTCAACCCATTGACACTCGCTAACGATACTGTAATTGCAAAACAAACCGTTCAACAGCTGTCTCGTTTCCGACGTCTCCGTTCTGTCACTGCTTATATTCTTCTTTCGACACTTTTGCCATTATTCTATTCTACGTGAGAATAGAATTCGATTCACCAGCTTCGACCTCTTTGCGGTTAGCGAAGAGAAGAAAACAAGTACGGCCTTACGCCATGGACTCAACCAATGGTCCAGTCACGTCTCAAATCACCGAATTCATTGCAAGACTCACTCTGGCCGATGTCCCATCCAGTATTCGAGAAACGGCACTGTTGGTCATACTAGACGTCCTGGGTTGCCTCAGGGGTGGCTCCCTTACATCTCTGGCACCCAAGATCAAAGCTGTCTCCTCAGTCTTCGGTGGTCCAGGCCAAGCATCATGCGCTGGAAAGGCTGGCGCTGTTGGTTCGTCCCAGGCTCTTTATGTCAACAGCAGACTTGCCAACATCCTGGATCTTGATGAAACATGGCCGATCGGCTGCCATCATGGCATTGGAGTGGTCTGTTCAGCCATCGCTGCACTCGAGACGAGGATCAACGAAGGGCAGAGTTGCAGTGGTAGTGACTTGATCCTCGGGGTCGTCGCAGGATATGAAGTTGCTTCTAGACTTGCCACTGCAATTGGTCCTATCGTCAGGGTACGAGATGGGAAAATCCAGGATTACGCCAAAGTCTGGGGTGTCGCAGCACCCGTTGTTGTTGGCTCCTGCGTAGCCTTTATGAAAACGCTGAACCCTACCAACGCGGATACTTCAATGATAAGTCATGCTCTCGCCATCGCGGTTTCAAATATTCCTTTGCCAATTGGCAATCGATGGTCAGACGATCTTGAAGTAGCCGACTGCAAGTATGATGACGCTGGTTGGTGTTCTATTACTGGCATGCATGGCGTTCTCTCGGCCATGGAGGGGTTGACCGGATTCGCCAACATCTTTGATGGCGACGTGGGAATCGCAGAAGCTTGTGGTTCCGAGATGGCACGCAAAGAGTCTCTAACGGAGGACTTGGGTAAGCTGTGGTACATGGCCGATGTAACATTCAAGCCATGGCCAACTTGTCGATGGATTCAGGGTCCGCAGACAGCTTTTCGAAGGCTCCTGGAGAAACATCATCCCAAGCTTGAGGACGTGGAGGAAGTGGTAATGTTCACCAACCCTGTTGCAGATGGTTTACTATTCCGCAACCCTGCACCTACCACTTTCTGTGGCTATTCATTCAGCTATTCATGCGCTGCCACAGCCATGTTGATGAAGATTCCACCAGGCCACAAGTGGTTTGATCCTGAGATCGTAGAGTCAGAGACTGCTCTGAACCTTAGAAAGCGTGTTCGTGTCGAACGGATGCAAGGTTCGGAACATTTTGCCAAGGACATGGTCCGAAACGAAGTACGTACTCTGCCTGGTGCAGTGAGCTTGAGAACCAAACAAGGTCAGGTCTTCACTGAGAAGACAAGCTTCTCTGATGGCGATCCGTGGGATCCGTCTACTCGATACGATCGCGCCAAGGTTGTGGACAAGTTCCTCGTCACAGTCGGGTCGTCGGATGCACAAACGCTGGTGGATTGGATAATGAATCTGGAGAATGCGATAAACTTTGAGCCGCTCTCGGCTTTTATTCAAAACGACAAGGAAAGAATCAAGTCATAGTTCGCTAGAGTCTGCAGAAAAGCCAAATATAATTTTGCTCATGAGTCGTGAATGTCACTGGTGTAAGATGCGCGGGCGTAAGGTTAGACTTCATGTTCTAGGGTCGAACTTGCAGCCAGTAGCGACACCGCTGACACATTGAACCCAGCCATTATGACTATGCAAATAAAGGTCTGGGGGCAGGCAAAGTAACGATTGCTCAAGGCATCCTCCTACATGTGCTAGAACCCTGGACAGGTGACAGGGCCGCTAGGCCTCGCTTGAGGGCCGAAAAGGCTGGAGGCTAGGCAGCGTAAATAATCACAGGGTCGCATAAGTCTCGGCTTAGTGAGAGTTTACTCTTTGGGACAATAGGCGATGCGCATCCCGACATTTTGGGTATCTCCATTGGACCTCAGGACCCACACAAGTCTCGCATGACGACACACCAATCCTACATAAGCTAGAACTCGTTGTTATCTGGAAGCTAGCTTGAACAGGGATCCCCACTGGCGCCGTATTGTACGATATCTGGATATCGCGGGGGTGGAGTGTTTGCTAATCAAATGGCGGACTAGGCTTTCCGCTGAGAGATAGTGGCACAAACAAGTCGGTTTCGTCGGCTTCAAAAGGGGTTCCGTAGTAGAGACACATACGCTCAGTGCTGAGCACCAAGTATCACATAAAGTCTGGGTTGAAGAAGCCTTCTGTCTCCGATGAAATCCCCCAACAGCCTTCATCACTCACACATGGAAGCACATTGTTTTCTATATCTCAACTCACTTTCCCCCTTGGCCGACGACTGTGCACGCAAAGCATAGTGACGTATTCGCGCGCTACATCATGACCTCTCCTAAGTCTCAAGACCTTTCTAGGTCAGGCAAGGATGATGTCGTTGGCAGCATCATGAGTGGCAATATCATTCAGGAAACTGCCGTTCTCGATAATGCCGATGGTCTCCAACGCCGCCTTGGGAACCGCCATATTCAACTTATCGCAATCGGCGGATCCGTGGGAACAGCTTTATTTGTCTCCATTGGAGGTGCTTTAGGGAAGGCAGGCCCTCTTGGCTTATTGCTAGGCTTCATGATGGTGTGCGGTATTGTGAGCCTTGTGAACAACTGCATCGCTGAAATGACCGTCTTGCACCCGGTCAGCGGAGGTTTTATTCGTATGGCTGGTAAATGGGTTGATGAGTCCCTCGGCTTCATGGCTGGGTGGAACTTCTTCTTATACGAAGCTATTTGCATCCCATTCGAGATCACTGCCATCTGCTATATTCTCAGCTTTTGGAGAGACGACATACCAGAGGTCGCAGTTATCTGCGCTTGCATCGCACTTTATGCGTGAGTGTGCCCATTAAGATCCTGTCAATTCATACCCAGCTAATATGTGAATAAGTATTATCAACGTTGTCGCAGTCTCGGTCTTTGGAGAAATCGAGTTTTGGCTCTCGAATGGAAAAGTTATCCTGCTCATCATGCTGTACTGCTTTACCTTTGTAACAATGTGTGGCGGTAACCCTCAGCACGACGCTTATGGCTTTCGACACTGGGGAGAGCCTGGTCCTTTTAACGAATTCATGCATACCGGGGCATTGGGGAAGTTTGAAGGATTCCTCGCAGCTGTGTGGATGGCCGTATTTGTGAGCAATTACTCTCCGTGGTGACAATGACGGTGGATGTCAAGAATTAGCCACGCTAATCTCTGAATGCAGTGTGTCGCCGGTCCTGAGTTCATCGCTACCGTGGCTGCGGAGGCCAAACGCCCCCGCATTTACCTCAAGAATGCCTTTAAAACGGTCTACTGGAGATTCATCACTTTTTACATCGGCAGCGCTATTTTTGTCGGTATCGTCGTTGCCTCCAGTGACCCTGCTATTGTCGCTATTGTCAAAGGCACATCAAGCGACAGCAGTACCGGCGCAGGGTCTCCATATGTCATTGCCATGCGCAATATGGGAGTTGATGCCTTGCCGCATCTTGTCAGTGAGTCAAACATGGTAGCGTACGCACTACAGACTTTGCCGACTAACGCCCTATTAGACGCACTCCTTATCACCAGCATCTTTTCAGCAGGGAACACATACGCTTACTGTGCATCACGCACACTCTATGGCTTGGCCCTGGAGGGCAGGGCGCCGAAATTCCTCACCTACTGCACCGCAAAAGGTGTTCCGCTCTGGTGCTTCGTTGTGACAATGTTATTCCCTTTTCTCTCCTTCCTGTCCCTTTCTGACGGAACTGCCATCGCTTTGAACTGGCTCATTAATCTGATCACTGGGGCAGTGTTGGTTGACTATATTATTATGTGTGTCACTTACCTGTTCTTTTATCAAGCCATAACTGTTCAAGGCGTGGATCGCAAGACCTTTCCCTATGTTGGTTGGTTCCAGCCCTACGGTGCCTGGGTGGCTCTGATTGCCGAAACTGTTATTCTTATCTGCTATGGGTACACCAGCTTCACTCCTTGGGACGTCCAGAGTTTCTTTATATACTATGCCATGGTTATCCTTGATATCCTCTTGTTCGTCTTCTGGAAGCTTCATAAGCGAACTAAGCTTGTTAAGCCAGAAGAAGCTGACCTGGTCTGGGAACGCCCGACTATCGACGAGTATGAAGCTTCCTTCATCTCTCCGCCCATTGGGTTCTGGACGGAAATGGCCCAGGCTGTGGGCCTGAGACAAAATGTGCGGGAAGTTCGCGCCGCCGTTTCGGCCAACCCCGCGTGAGCGAGTGCCGTCATCACTCAAGTGAGGTGCCACATACAAGAGCTCCGAAAGGTGGAAGCGGTTATGGAGCTGTTCAAATCCATGTATGTGGAACACTGATAATCAAATATATCTACTGTGATCTGATCTATCATCAATCGTGTCTTGCTAGTGATTTAACACCTTGGTTGTTTTCTAAAATTATGTGACTGAAGCAATCTCTTATGGCTGTCTTGTTGCCTTTAAGAGAAGGTACTGCGATATCGTTCTTTGTTATGGTGTATCCTGACTGTTGGATATAGTGATGGCTGCGGGTGTGTTAGTGTTAGTGCTCTGGCTAAGGGGCTACTGGTACTCACTGGGTTGGTTGCTGAAAAGACTTGTGCTTGGTGTATTGAAGTGTTTGGATTGGTGTAAGATAAGAAGCCGGGTAACGAGGGCAGCTTTAATAGTTATTTAACGCGCAGCTCGTCCTGACGGCAAGTAAGTCATCGGTATGAAGATTTAGAGAATTTTCTGCTGTATAACTACAGCCTTAAGCTAGTAAAGCTTCCTTTATTAACCTTTCGTATTGATTGTATTGAGTTTGTTGGGTCTGATATCTTCTTTGTTTTAACATTCAAGCTACGTCTCCTCCGGGCTTATGACCAAGCATTCCTGGCCACATGCGCAGCGGATTGAATCGAATAGTCCATTTCTTGAACTTTCATGGATATCTAGTACAAAGCCTCAATATCCTTCAATGGCCCCATCTTCCCGCAACTTTGCAATCTCGCACAGAACAATATATCATCTTGACTCCCTTGATCATTACTGGATGCTGATTTGTGTGTTGGCCAAATCTCTTCTCCCTGAGCTTGCTCGCGCTCATAATGAGAGACGGTAGCTCTTCGTACTCTATCCCAGAGATTTCCCTTGGAAGAGATGTTATGCTCGCTGTTTGACAGTGTGACAGCGATTTTCTTGTCCATCTCCAAAGCTTTCTCCAGTATCTCGTCAACCAACTTGGAAGCTTCCGGTCCCGCTCGGCTACTTTTGAAAACATCGTACCAAATCGAGGTCTTCTTTACGCTGAGGGGTATGGTTTTGCGAATAATCACGAAACCTGGTCTATGATAAGTGAGCCTCTTGTATTAATCTAGTTAATCAGATCGGACTTACAGTGTTATGAGACAGCTGTTTGGGAAGCCCTCACTGAGGCCGATTTGTTTTCCATGCCCTAGTGTCTGGGCGATTGACTTTGACACATCCATTGCTAGTTTCCAATTGCATGCCGAAGATGCTTGCAGACTATACTCATACTGAAGGTCACTGCAATCAACGTCAGAAGGCGGTGAAATCGGGTACAAGCTCTGAGGTTCGTCCTTCCACGCGACTTCTGGCACGTCTTGCCCATCCATATTAACCCAAACGAATCCCATAGAGTCCAGTCTCACATGCACCGCAAAGAGACCGTTCTTCTCCTTCTGGAATTCAGGCAACTCTTGGTAGCCAGGGGCTTTCGCAAGCTTTCCATTGAGACCGTACGACCACCCGTGGTATTTGCAAGAAAGTATGCTTGCCTTGCCCTGGTCGCCATCCACGACATTGTAAGCACGATGTCTACAGACATTGTGAAATGCGTTAATACTTCCAGTGCGATCTCGCACGATCAGGATAGGATAGCCTGCAAGGTCAAATTGCGCCCATCGGCCGACTTCATTAAACCGAGATTTGTGGCTAATCATCAACCATTCCCGAGAAAATATACCGCGCCTTTCGACGTCATAGATGCTTTGGGATGTAAGCCATGAGGAGCTTGGAACATCTTCTAGACTGACAGGGGATGCTTGAGAAGGAGAAGCGACAGGATGCAGGTTTCGTGTCGCCATTGCTGAGATCTCTGGAAAATGACGGATGTACTTGGAAAACAGAGAGAGAGGAGTAGAGGAGCGTAGATGTCTGTGTACGTGAAGGTCGAGGAAGGTCGAAGGGAGGTCAAAGAGATAAGCGAAGTGCCCAAATGCTGCCGTCAAAAGGGTTCCACTACCTGTTGACCAAATCGTGACCTAGTAGTGATAGTTATTGGGGCTTAGATGCATGCAGCACGAACTGTGCACACACCCCTCAGGGTGGAGCCAATCAAATGTTTCCTATTTGAGCCCTTTCACGAGAGGATACAACGATGCACCGATAGTCAGTATCACGATTCACATGATATGATACAGCGTGCTACACCATCAAAAGTACAGGGTTTGTGCGGGGCAATGGCCTAGGCTAATCCCTTAGATCCATGATCTATGTACTGCATACAGAATATACGCTGCGGGGGAGAGTGAGCGAAACAGAACTTACTGGAACATTGTCACCTTCGTCCGAGTCTCGACCTCCGACGCTAATGTGAGACTTGTGACCCGTTTTCTCGTTGTGGAATATAGACTGGAGTCGTCGGACCCGCCTCAGCAACGATAAGGTGCCGACTAGCAAGATGCGCGTGACTCATGGTGGCGACAAGCCTATCCATGACAAACTGGGATGGCTCGCGATTGAAGAGGCGAGCCACAAGCTCTGGCTGTATTGATCAGGTTGGTGAGTACATTTGTCGATCCGAATCGCTGCCCGCAACCCCACAAACAGCATATCTCTCAGGCACGGCGAAATGTCGGTGTCAAAGGAATCTATGTATCTTCACAAATACGTTTCTGGCGGCTAGCCGAGTCGTCTGTAGGCTCCGAGAAAGAATCCATCCCTTCTTGATAAGGCATTGGTCACTCCACATGTCAAGACATCTACCAGACTACAGGCCCTGTCCATATCCACTTCTCGTCGCGGCCCATTCTCGCCATACGCAAGTAGGGGGTTTGGCATGTTGCTCGTCCGTCTGCTCCCTGCTTACTATTCCTTATGGTTCAATCCAAAATCTAAGTTTACCTGCTCTCACTTCAGCTTCGTTTATTTACACGTCTAAGGCGCAATTCCCCTCCACCGGGCAGACAATGGCACAGGACTTGACACCAGCGCAGGTTCTGTTTCACAACACCAGAACTGATCTGTACCTCACAATTCGCGGCAAGATCTATGATGCGTCTGGGTTTCTAGAGGAGCATCCGTACGTACTCATGGGCACTCCCCTCGCTGTCTTAATCTGCTAACCTGTGATCCTGTTCCAAGTGGTGGCGAGGAATTGCTACTGGATCTTGCAGGAAGAGATGCGACAGAGGCTTATGATGATGCTGGCCATTCCGAAGAGGCAGATGAAATTCTAGGCGACATGCTAATCGGCCAACTGCTGACAAGTGCAGATGCTGCACCGATGTCCCAAATTGGAGAGAGTACAAAGGCAACAAACATTGCGCTGAAAGTCAAAGAGGCCGCAAATAATGTCACAGTGAAGGTTAAAGAGGTCGTGGTCGGCGCGATCAAACCTTCAACAAGGACCTCGCAGCCGTTTTTAGTACCAACGGCATTCCGGGAGACCGAGCTTATTGAAAAAACAGCCATCTCGCATAACGTCTCAATGTACTATTCTCCGGTTCATGACTTTTCGTCTCACATGCTAACGTCCGTTCGACAAAGTTATCGATTCAAATTGCCGTTACCAGATGTTACGCTGGGCTTACCCATTGGGCAACATGTCTCTATTGGGGCTGAGCTACCGCAGACAGACGGCACTTTGAAGGAATTCGTTCGATCGTATACTCCTCTCTCAGATGATGAGCCTGGATCCTTTCGCTTGCTGATCAAGTCATATCCGACCGGCAACATCTCGAAGCATATAGGACTTCTAAACCTAGGTGACAGTATTCGTATACGAGGCCCAAAAGGTGCATTTCAGTACAGGACCAACATGGTCCGTCATTTTGGAATGGTTGCAGGTGGTACAGGAATCACCCCGATGCTTCAGATAATAGAGGCTGTTCATCAGGGTCGTCAGCTTGGCGACAAAACTCAAATCGATCTCGTTTTTGCGAACGTTGCTGCCGAGGACATCCTTCTGAAGGGTCGTCTAGATGAGCTAGCAAAGATGGACGATGGTTTCAGAGTCCATTATGTGCTTGATAAGCCTCCGCCAGGATGGAGTGGAGGCACCGGATACGTGACAGGGGAGATGATTGCCGTGAGTTATCTGCCTAGTTTAAATCACTTGCCATTACTCCAGTGAGCTAATTCAAATAACTTTCTAGAAGTGGCTTCCAAAACCTGCAAAGGATGTACGAATTCTACTTTGTGGACCGCCTCCTATGGTCGGCAGCCTGAAGAAGATAACTGAGGCTCTGGGTTTTGATAGAGCATCTCCTGTCAGCAAATCGGAGGATCAAGTGTTTGCCTTCTGATCATCAATTAGACTCCTATTTCTTGGAAATACAAAGTGACAAACTGTAGACAGGGCGACTGGATGCGTTGCTTGGTGGGTGTCTAAGATCATAATGTTATCGTAGCCTGACTACCTCAAATTCAAATCCACCCCTTACATAGCTCAACACGAAGTGAAACAAGCTTTACAATCAAGAACAGTCCCCAGTGTTCAGGCTATTCAAGCTAAGAAATCGTACTGAAAACTGCCCTGACAGGCTTTCAGGGACGAGGTATTGAATACTATCTTCGACATCGATCTCATTCATATTTAAAATATTCAGGCCTTGTAGTAGCCGCATCATTTTGACTGTCCAAACACCGAAAGGGGCGAGGAACACTATTTGATCCCGGGCGATGTAAAGTGGCTAGAACAACTTTGTGATTTGAATATCTAGATACCAATCTCACAGGATATATCGCACCAAAACTTAAACAAGGCAGATGCGTTGAGACGTCGTACAACAAGGAACCACGCAAGACGGATGGCGGCTTTAACTGGTCACTTGAGGCAAAGCCTGAGTGGAAGGCGCTGCGAGGCGATCCCGCGAGGCGGCGCCAGAAACCATCTTGAAGTTGTGAGTCGCTCTTCCAGCCGGCCAAATCTCATGCGCCACCTTGTCCTCAATCTCCACATGCTCTATGACTGCCTCACGCGTGAGCTGCTGGAAATAGAGAGACCCTATTTCGAGACGAGGGTGAAGGTCGCCATTAACGAAGACACCCCGCTCGATATTGTTTTGCGCAGCAACACACAAGGCTTTGTCCTCTTCCATTACGCGCTTGATCAAGACGTGGTGATGGTTGAAATCTTCCACAGACTCACCGTCTACCCGGAACACCTCGTACGTGACGATGGTCTTGCTTGGACTGACGGGGATGAACCTCTGGTTGTAAATTAGGTTTTTACTAAAAAGGTTGTTAGCGCGCAATTCCACAAGCTTGGCCTTCGAGAGACTCACGCAATGGTAATGGAGACATTGGGCCAACAGTAGCTGGAAAAGAACCCGATACCCTTCTTCTTATTCTCTTCAGCCACTTCAGGCGACGCCGGTGGAGGTGAGTTGTGAAGCATCCAAGCTCGATTAGGCTCCACGCTGTGTGATGAGATGTCCATCATGTCTGGGATGTCAGGATGGGTGGTTTTGCAATGGTAGCATTCGTTCCAGTTGTCAGCAGCAAGCTTCCAATTGTAATGAGCTTCGATAACCCAAGTGTGGTCATAAACATATGACTGTGGTTTGTACCAGGCCGCATGCCGTGGCTGACGATCGATAGCCTCAAAGTCATTTTCCCATGAGAACTCCGGCTTCTCACTTTGGTCCAAATTGACCCAAACGAACGCTTGCCGGTCAACGTGTACATGGGCAGAGCGGAATTTTCCGAGGTGTGCTTGAAAGTCGAAACCCTAGAGCGTTGAAGGTTTAGTTATATGTTGGGAAGATACAAACAATACGTCAATTTGGCTAACCTCTAGTCCCTCTGTGGCGCCATTCAATGTCGCCTCACCGTTGTCAATGCACACATACGCTTTGATACCCGTGCGTTCGTGGGCTACAACGTAGTTATAGTCTGTAATCTGGTACAGGACCCAGTTTCCTGGCTTCGGCACACGGCTTGTGTGGGTGGTGAAGAGCCAACGCTTTGAGAAGATCGCACGTTTTTCCAACTCAAACATCGCTTGAGATGTGTACCACGGAGCCGGCAATGCCTTGATGGGGGCAGTCAAGGGTTTTGCGTCCGTCGAAGTCATGGTTGCAAATGGAATGGAAGCAGAGTGATGGAGTTGCTTTGAGAAGTTGGGTTTGAATGTTTTCCAATCACCCTTTGGGAGGTTTAGGTTTGTGAACACAATCAAGTAGTCCTGAGACCTTCCCAAGCATTGATATAGCCAAAGAGTCAGCCTGATTGAAACCAGTCAACGCCACAGGCTATCCTCGGTACTGATGCTTTCACACATGTCTACCTGGTCCAGATACACAAGTTGGGTGATGATTTCCCCTTTCGGATAAGTTGAAAACGTCCAAGGGTTTGCCTGGCTGACACTGGAAGATACCAACGATACATCATACTAGCATAAATTTCCCCTTTTGGACGTTACGCGAGACCGAGTGAGGGGACACTGTGGAGTCGTGGGCTGCGGGGTCCCCCTAAGGCTCTGTTGACTCGTGATGTAGTACAATTTAGCCTCAATCTGTCACTGAGGTATTCGTCCACAGGTCCAGTCCAAGCTGACATTCTATCCATATTAGATGTAGAGTTTCATCCATACTTCTCGCCACTACGTCCTGCCCCACTTCGTTATCACCGCTTTCTTCGCGCTAAAATCTAAGTAGACCACTGTGCTCACCCGTGGAGTTTACTTATCGAATGTTGCCCCTCCTCAGTCGCCTGGACCGGCTTGCTCCAGAACTGCCTGATATTTATTACGTAATTGCCGTAAGTGACAAAGTAGCGGACCGATTACTCGCCTGTCAGCAGCTTGGAACATGGAATCTGCTCAAAGAATACTTTAGGTGTTATGATATGTGGATAGGGCAATGCCGAAACCCTGCCGGCGTGAATTAAGGCCATGTATCTACAGAGGTTGTAATTTTGTGCCCCGAGACAAGTCTCCAGCATCAATAGTTCACGTCTCATTGACAAGAGCTGTATTTAACATCTCCATGGATACCAATCCCTAGACCTTGGATCGAGTGACCACTCCTTCGAACGACCTACAACGAGTAGTTATTGGCACTGGGAAGGGTGGGGTTCTCCACTCCCAAAAAGATTCCCTAATTAGGTTATCTTCAGGTAAGCCCCAATTTGCCTTAGGCAATGAGTCGGCAATTTGCTGCTTTTGGCAAGGCAAGAAGCGGGGTCTTCAAGTGGTGCCTGGCGGGTCACGATAAGGACGCGAGAGCTTCGGTGGAGTGGCGTGTTGCGCTGAAGCGTGCGCACGCTGAATCGTAGCTGGGCACCGAAAATAAACATGAACGATTACCACATATATTGCTCTTGTTCGGCTAAGGCAAATGATGCATTACCAAATCAAGCGTTGAAAAGTTGGACAAGACGCTTTAGATTGTTACACCATCCTGAACTTTCTCTAGAAGCCACTGGCCTTCATCAAAAATGACAAAGGTCACCATCCTCGGCGCTGGGTATGTTGACCACCAGAACGTGCCTCTATTCTTACTGATAATGGTACAGAATCATCGGCATGGCCGCTGCAGCAAAGCTGCCTCGGGATTACGACATCACGATCATCGCCGAACACCTCCCCGGTGATTATCACACGAAAGAATGGGCTAGTCCTTACGCTGCGGCAACATGGGTTGGCGTTCATAAGTCGACCCCAAGGGAACAGCAGATGCAACTGGAGGGTCTTGCGGGACTTCGGAGCCTAGCGGCTACCAGTCCCGAATCGAGCGTACGACGAATTGAAATGAAGGAGATCATGGATGTAGGGTCTCCCGAAGATGTTTGGTACGCTGGAAAGGTCCCCGGGTTTCGCTTTCTTGAGGCTCATGAGCTGCCTCAGGGAGCGAAATACGGCATGGTATATCAGACTGTCGTTCTCACCCCTCAGGTATTTCTCGTCTGGATGTTTGAACGCCTTAAGGCGCGTGGGGTCAACTTTGTTCGGACCAAAGTACAGTCACTGGGAGACCTCGAGAACTTGGGACACGATGTTCTCATCAACGCTTCCGGCTTCGGTGCCCAGACACTGAAGGACGTCCAAGAGAAGCACATGATTTCGATGAGGATGCAGACAGTGGTTATCAAGAATGACACATACGATCGTCTCTTCATCCGACGTGGCCCTAATGGATACTACTCGACGGCCTTTGCGAGGAAAGATGGCACAGTCTATGTTGGCGGTGTACTTCTGAGGGATAATTCGGATCTGACAGTCCATGAAGACCACAGAGCTCAGGTAAGTTCATTGTCTGTCTTCTTTTGAGGGGTTGGTAATTGTTGCAACTTGAACGATGACTGAGAAAAGTCTCTAGGTCTGCCGCAACGCCCATATGAACCAACCGGAAGTGTTCCCCTCGCCTGACCCTAAAGAGTGGCCCATTCTCTACGACCATGTTGCTAAGTACCCCATAATGGATGGAGAGAATGGCAAGAATGTGCGATGTGAGCGTGAGATCATTGGATCGCAGAAAGTGATACATGCATATGGTCCACATGCAGGTGGTTACGTTTTCAGTTTTGGCCTTGCCCGGGAAATCGCCAACTTGATGGATGATTTCCTGTTGAAAATGATGCCGACAGTCAAACTTTAGACCATCACTCCAAGGCCAGTCGTGCAATCAGCCTTGACATTTATCCCAAAATCGCAGAGGATTGATCAATTATAGCCATTCTAGGTCGCCTTTTATGTGAACATGTTTTTTTAAAGAATACCGCAGCATGATTAAGATGGCGAAGGGATGAGATGTATTCTATCAAATAGCAGAAACTCCAATGTAGATTACAGAACTCCGTTAATTGATCGGTCTCTCAGCTATCGCACATTCTGTGCCCTTCCGATGCTAAAAACTATGAAAATAAACACCGTGTAAAGGAACCCTTTCGAGATAAACTCTTAAAAACACTCTTTAATCTTTTCGCTTAGTTCTCGTTCTTTCGTCAACTACTCGCTCAATTTACGCTTCTTTGTCTAGCTTGTCCTATCAGAAGGCTTCTTATGAATCTTGCCACAAGTAATACCAAGAAGAATCACTTAAATAATAATCATGAATTCTCCCCTAGGGATCAGTTTTCTTTGTTTCCTTGTATCTATGCATAGCATCACCTATGACTATAAGTCAGACTGAATGATTTGAAACCTTCCGCGGCCTGAGATGTAGCCCATGATAGATAAGCTTAGAGCCCCCCAAAATAGAAGTTGATACTATGTTTTCTCCCAGCTATGATCTCGCTGAAGATCCAACTCTTGGTTGTTGAGAAGACTGATCCTTCACATAACTTAGCGCAGAGCTAACTCTCTTCGGCTTCCGATGTAATCTCGACAACAGGATGACGAGGATGGCTTGTTTGACTATTCATGTCGTCGCCGTTAAAATCCAACCGTTGCGAGGCTATAAGAGAACCCCCAGCGTGCCCGATACATGCCATGACAAGATTCATCTCACTTTCGATGACAGGTGGAAAATTGGCAAAAAAGCCCTGGGGTCCAGAGATCAGAAACAGGTTGGGAAATCCTGCGCAAGTTAAACCGCCATACGCCTTGAGACCTTCCTGCCAATGGTTTTGCATGGTCTCCTCGCCTCGCCCAGTCATGCACACTCGCATGTAGCTGCCTTCAATGGCTTCGAATCCTGCTGCGCAGACTAGTATATCAAGCTCATTAATCGACCCATCAGAAAGCTGGATACAATTCGGCATAAGGTCTTTGGGAGACGGCTTTTGAAAGGATGGTAATGCGTCACAGGAGATGAGGGTACTCAGGCCGGTGACCTATTTGACTCGCTTACTTAGATTATGTCGCAACTGCGATCTGTTCCCAGAGGTGACATGAAGAACATGTAAGGGCTTTCGCAATGGCTATGGAGATCCGAGGGTGAGTAATACCCGTTCTTTCTTTGCATTTAGCTACTACTCCCGGCCTGCTGCATCAGGCATTTTGCCGATATCTTTCCCTCTGTCAATCAAACGCCATGCTATCGCGGATAACAACCCAGGTTAGACAACTTCGCAACAGGGAGTGAAGAGGCAATGGGGAAGTCTTGTTACATTAATTACTCCTCCGGCTATCCATTGGGAACTCATGATCCCGCCGCTCGGGTCGTCATCTACTCAGGCAGATTTCCTAGCGGCTATTGCCCCACCATACTGCACTGAGGGGAGCGTCCAGGTGCGGCCGGCCGAGTAGGCGTCTAGCACTGAAAGCATCAACGAAGAAATTGCCCTCTTTGACGAACAAGCGGCGACCCTGCGCTATCACACGACCGCGACCTACCACTAAACTTGGCGAAGCGTTCTTCCACCATTCTTTCACTTCCAGCATGGTCATTGCTAAGCTTGTTTGAAGCAATGTACATCGGCTATTCTAGGTTTGATGTGAACTTGATTCCCTCGCGTCTCGTATCGGATCATGGTGGAACAATATAGTCAAAATTTGACCACTTCTACATCCCGATTGGCACCGTCAATCCCAGGCTCGTATTGTTAATGTCGACGATCTGGTACGTTGTACGATTGCACACCTACCCTATATGGCATCAGAATCATGACGTTATCATCTCGCTCAGCGCCGACAAAACAGACACATAAGGACACTGTTGATGTATGTTGCAAATTTGCAAAGCCAATGACTAATTCGTATTCTCCCAACGGCCAACTTTTGCGATGTGACTCAGAAAGACGGTGAAGATGGAGTTAGTTGCCATAATCAAAAGCACCGAAGCACCAAATCATTCTGAGCGTTGCACTTGAAACCGTATAACACGTCTAGAGTAAAATACCACGTCACATAGAAAGGTTCTGAGTTTGAGAGGTAATACCCGAGCCTTTCGTTGCCAGCTTCGACTTCATATTACTAGTCAGATTACATGTCTTCACCCTTGAAGGCATGTACTCTGATGAAGCCTTCAATGGTCTGCAATTCAGTCTCAGCCATGGGGTTACCCCTAGCCAGCGCCCCCGCCTTCTTCAGCTCTATTGCGGGTGCCTGATCGACGGGGGATCCATTACAATAATTGCCTTTGACACACTTTACGTAATTTCCGATCCCGTTAACCTCGTTAGCCTTCTCCGGGGACGAAGCCACAGCTGGTGCCTCGGGAACGAGGTAGCGTGCTGCTTGGGTTCCAGTAACGCGATTGTAGGCGTCAGCCACTGACTGAAAGCTGGTGGGATGAGAAACAGCCCAGACAGTCTGATTGTTCCATTTAGCGGGGGAATGGAACACCCCGTGGACGATATCTCCGTAGTCGTCACGAATGGAGGTCCAAGGTGTTGACTCTGGAGTGTTGCCCATGGGGAAAATTTTGATGGTCAAGTAGCCGTCATCATCTTTACGCCGGGCGAAGCCTCCAAATGGCACCTCGTAAACAGGGTTCCAAAAATTTTCCATTTGCCATCCCACGTTGACATTGGTGAATGTCTTAAAGCCAGCAGCTTGGCCGTATCGCGAGATTTCGTTTTTTTGGTTAAACGTGCTGATTTGGCACTTCCCGTCGGTGATCCTGGCCGCTTCAGGCAAGCCCGCGAACACAAAGACCTCGACATTCTGCCTGCGAGCAGCGTCGATAACAATCTTTCCCATATCCGACTCGCGAAGTGTCGAGCTTCCGGTGAAATCGGGTGCTTCGGAATTGGTGTTCATGTACACACCCCAGGCTCCCGCGAACGCCTTGTCCATTTCATCTGGGTTCCAGGAGTCTGCTTGCACAACCTCGATGCCAAGCGATCGAATGAACTGGGCTCTGTCACTACTCGTGTCACGAGTAGTGACCTTCACGTGGAAGTTGGGATTGCCATGTAGAGATTGTGCAACCGATTTTCCTGTGCGACCAGTACCACCCACCACCACCAAAATCTTTTGGGCATCTGTAGCCATTTTTGTAAGTTTCGGATTGCAAAACGCGTTGAAAGCTATAGATAGTTCGAATCGACTGTCCACTTAGCTATGACTGTCTGGCTCGGCGAGTTTTGAGGACAAGTAACAGGACTCTTCACCAATATATTGCCTCGGTATGGCGGCTAGCGATTGCTGGGACAAAGATACTGCATATTGCCACCACCTCTCGATAAAGCCGGAGAGGACCAGTTACCAGCCCCCGCCTGCCTCTGAATTTGCTCGCTTCATGGCTTGATCGGGAAACCCACTGCACTAGAACCCCCTGTCTAACTCCACTCGTATCTGCATCAAGAATGCTATGAAGCGGGTACGTGTAGCGCAGTCATGTTTTCCCCGCATGAAACGAGTCCACGATCGCGCCGTCGCACAGATCGACCTGGTGCTAGTTATTCGGGATGATGTGGGAACCTTGTCTAAGTAGCTTCGGCAGCTGGCCTAACACGGTAAGTAGCCCCCCACCCCGCCCCACGACTTTCTGGTGTTACTGCTTTGGAACTGGATGCGAGTCTGTAGTGGACAGAATATGTCGGAATAGTAATCCGTATGGTCGTTGGACAAAGGAGGTTAGTTTGAGCCTAGATGCTTCTCTATGTAAGTGCATACCGCTCCTAGGCTTCTCGATGGGCTCGGCTGCGCAGCTACGGAGGAAAAGACGCCGTTGTGATGGCTAGCAGAATGTAACGGTACAAAAGTTCCTAACGCCGATGATCTAACGTCATAACGTTAGTCACTTGACTCGACCGTGGCACCCACAAGACAGTCTAACAGAAGGGAAGCAATACTATATGAATCGTGTGTGTCTTGATAAAGATTGGTGGAGAATCATTTATATTGACGGCCTCCTGAACTGACTTTTGAAGAACAAACTTCTAGCAAGATCTAGTGACTGTTGGAGATGAAAGTCAATCTCAGGCATGGCTTGATGAGCTTGTGCAACGAGCCAAACAATTGAATGTTAATGGAGGCTTTGAAGAAGGTGCTGATCTAGGGCCAGTCATCTCGCCTGGATCTCGACAACGGATCGAAGGATTGATTGCCAGTGCTCAAGACGAGGGAGCTTCGATCCTGTTGGACGGCAGAGGCTATCATCCCAAGAAGTATCCTAACGGTAACTTTGTGAGTCTCATCAAGGTCTATCATTCCTCAAGCGTCTGAGTAGCACTAACAAGGCAATGCTTGATAGGTCGGTCCTACCATCATCTCCAACGTCAAGCCACACATGCGCTGCTATATTCAAGAGATATTTGGACCTGTTCTCGTCGCTGTCAACGTTGCGACAATCGACGAGGCTATCAAACTCATTAATGATAATGAATACGGAAACGGTGTTGCCATTTTCACTCGCAGTGGCCCCACAGCGGCACGCTTCCAAAATCACATCGATGCTAGTCAAATAGGAGTAAACGTGCCAATTCCTGTACCTTTGCCCATGTTCTCTTTCACAGGCAATAAGAAGAGTATTGCAGGAGGCGGCGTCAACATTTCTATGGAAAGTCAGGACTGAACTTCTACACACCAACAAAGACAATCACGAGCCTGTGGAAGGAGGAAGACTCCATTGGTACTAGGGCAGGTGTAAACATGCCCACTTTATGAGCGAGGTAGCAATTCTGGTGTTACGGAGCTGAACAGGACTCTTCTACAGAGGAGCTCAAGAATTGGACATTTTTCTCTTGTTACGATATCTTGTGAGCGATAGAATATCTTGACGAAGACAGGTCAAGTTACAACGGGACAGCAACCGGCAGTTGAATTATTCACAGTCCATCCAATACGCCCTGATATGCTGCTTGACATCCAGACCCAACCTTATTCCTCAGGAAACAAAATAAGAGATCATATTTATTGACAACGAATATTTGCCCTTGGCGAATTGTGGCTGACACACTCCATCGCCTATGATTGTGATTAACCCAGCATGAGCAGCCAGCTCCTGCTTAACATCAAGTCCAGCCATGTTACCGTCTGCCCGGCATCCCGAAGAGCCCACAGGTCTTCCAATAGGTGTAACGATGCAAGATTTGCTCGAAGATGATTTAGAGAATACATGGCTTGAAATCGTTGACGGACTAATTCACGTTCAACACAATCTTCCGCAGTCAGCTCTGAGCCAGCTGTCAAAAGCGGTATGGCTTGAATATTCGTGCAGGGATGGCTGGATGGGATCTGTGTCAGAGTTCGTACGACGTGGAGCGCGTAAATTCGAGTACTCTGTTCGGGCATCACTGACTGCGCAGTGCTGTCGAGATGTGATTCAGCATTAAACAGGTCTGTAATGGCGTCGTAACCCATTTGGTCCGCTTCTCGGTGCCTGTCGGGACGCCGGTAGCAAATAGCATGAAGGTTTATCAAGCCATGATACCGGAATGCATCACTTATCCAGCCGAGCTCAATGTTTTCTCGGTTTGGCTCCCATTCTGTCAATTGTTCTTCAAATGTGGCCTCCAGAACAAGATCTCGAATACCAGTGTCAACCACCATCCTACAGTATCGGCCAAGGCT
This sequence comes from Clonostachys byssicola, assembly GCA_902006505.2. Taxonomy (NCBI): domain Eukaryota; kingdom Fungi; phylum Ascomycota; class Sordariomycetes; order Hypocreales; family Bionectriaceae; genus Clonostachys; species Clonostachys byssicola. Next base: position 145,669 of record CABFNO020001527.1, read on the forward strand.
TCCAAGAAGATAGAATATCTCGATGGCATAGCCTCCAATGGGGTGGTACTTTTGAGCACATCTTGATACCGCTGCGAACATTTCTGGGGTGTTGAGGGGTTCATGTAAGTGGGACGGCACCAGAAAGGCACATGCCATGTCCCAGTAGAGATACGCTTCTATCATAAATTCGCAGAACGGAGAACTCTCCTCCTGGTGCAGAATCATGTTAATAATGGCCCGCGCACCCCGAAGATGCTCGTACCCCCACTCCGGCCCGGGGTCATTGATCCATGCTGTCGACAGTCCGAGTACGAACACTGTAAGGAACACCGGGAACAAGTCTTCCGCTTGTCTGGTCGTGAGCTCTTTCTGTACGAGCTTCAACGCGCAGCTTCGTTCCTCAAGACATCTCGCTAGCTTGGACGGGTCGAAAAATTGCTGGTGGGCGGCGCCTACGCTCTGAAGAGTACGAATGAGTGACGGGGCACGCTTGGCGTGCTCAAGAATCGGAAAGGACCATGGGTTGATGTCCGGGTCGATGACCATGATCTGACTCGCCTTCTCAAGCCAGTAACGCAGAAGAGCCTTATCGGCACCGTTCATGGCTTGATCGGTGTCCTCGACTGAGGACATGATCGATTCCGTGTGACTGGTCCCATTCTGAAGCCAGGGCGCCTCAACCTGCCACTGTCGCGGCCGCGGTATTGACTCGCAGATGGAACCACGCCGCTGACACCGGAGGCAGACGGGATATGTCTCGTCGCACCTGACACGACGCCGCTTGCATTCGCGACATCCAAAACGGCTTCTTGCGTGTCCGTGTCCGGGAGCCTTTGAGGTTGTCGCGCAGGAAGATGGTTCTTTATGGTTTTTGTCGTGCTGCGCTGGTGAGTTCTGGCCTTGTGGGTTGCGCTTGGACATCGGAGCAAATCGGATTTTAAATCGAGAGGTAGTTTTCATGGCGATAACGGGACAAGAGCTATGGGAATTGAGGGCTTTATGTCGTCTCTCGGTGATCACCGTTGGGGGTGTCTTGCGAGTAAGTCCACAGAAAGGAATCGCAAAACAATCGGGACCCGGAATCAGACCAATGCCCAGCTAATAATGGTAAAAATGATTATCGAGATGCAGGAGCTACACGTTGGCCATACAGTACGGATTACTACGTGTGGCTAAACCCCGCAATAAGATAGCGTCATAGAGGGATACTGTGTCTTAGTACTGTGTAGTCTATCATGGCTGCGCCTCGCTCTGAGAAGAGGGGGAAATGCCAGGCGGCTTTCGCGGTGGACACAAGGAACAGGCTCTAAGTCTGCCCAGTCCTGGATCAACTAGACTGAAAGAGGCGCCGGGTAGGGTAGGCCTAGCGAGAGGGCATTTACACTGACTACCTTGGTGGCCTTCGTTACCTACATAGAAGTAATTAGCAGACTTTGTTAATTTGTATGGATATATATACAATTACCAGGTCATATGCATGCTTACCAATGTATATACACTGTGTGTCCTGTAGCGAGTAGGGACCTCGTATCCTGTCCCAAAAGGGAAAGGAAAGATCCTGATCGGAAATAATAGATATCCCACTGGTCAGCTATGCCTCGTTAGCTGCATCAGTGGGTACCTAAGCTGTTAGATTGACCCAGGTGTGCAACGTAATTAGCGCTAAATCTCGGGAATGCTGGATATAATGATATGGAATCTGCCGGATAAAGGCGGTAGACTAATATTGGAACCAAGTATTATATAATTCAGACCTACTAACTAAAGAATATAAGGTTTATATAGATAAAATATATCTTATTATATAAGAAAGAGATATTATATAACTAGTCTAGCTATCTTTAGTAGTAATTAGATAGCTATTGTTCCGTCCGATGTCGCTTCCGTAGCTATAACATAGAATACCTAATTCTACCGCCTTGCCGCCTTGCCGCCTTGCCGCCTTGCCGCCTTACCCCTTGCCGCCTTACCCCTTGCCGCCCGAAATCGCAGCCGATAGTGAGTCATGTGAATCTTGGTCCGCAACATGGTCCGCCAGTACGTCTGTTTGAACGTTTTGAAAACGGAAATAGAGCAATGAACCTATTTTATAATATGAACAAGTGGATATGACTACATTATCTCCTAATCTACAAGCAGTCCCGTTTCGCTTTTCAAATACTATCTATATACTCAGGTTTCGTATGAATACCTAGCGGCGGACGATTCGCTACCCTCGGGGGAATACTCAGTTTATCTTCCGCCGTCAGTGTTAATACTAGAGAAGTCGCTAACCTCCAAAGACGATTGTTCTTGCGGCTTCCCGCCCGCCCTACCAATAAGCACCGAGGGTCTAGACTAATATTTCAGCCTTTGATTTCCGCCAATTCAATCCTTTTCAGCACAACCTCTGGAAAGTCTATGGCACTGTAATATTAGGCATTATGAATATGTTAAAAGCGGGATATGCGGACAATTCTACCGCCCAGTCTGTTGCATCAAAGGCGGACACAAGCTACGAAGGGCAGTACACATCTTTAATGGGCAAAGTCATTGCTATTTCTGGCGCTGGCTCTGGCATTGGTCTCGCTACAGCCAAGCTCCTGTGTTCTGCTGGAGCGCGCCTATCCCTTCTCGACAATGCGAAAGAGCCTCTTGAGAACGCTGCCGAAGATATACGAAAGAATCATGCTACACGTCTAGACGTCAATAGCAGCTCCTCCGATATCTTGACTACTGTTGCAGATATACGAACTAGCGTGGCGGTAGAAGCTTGGATAGAGAAGACTGTGTCGCACTTTGGTGCCCTCGATGGAGCCGTGAATCTCGCTGGCGTTATCGGAAAATCCGTTGGTGTTTCCAATTTAACAGAGATATCCGATGAGGAATGGCTTTTCGTGAATGAAGTCAACCTTCATGGTGCATTTTACGCAACCCGTGCACAACTTCGGGCGATGGTAAAGCTTGGGCAAGGGCCACGAAGTATTATCAATGCGTCAAGTACAGCTGGACTTGAGGGTAACCGCAAGAACTCCCCTTATGTGGCTTCCAAGCACGCCGTGATTGGGTTATCGCGCTGTGCAGCTAAAGAGTTCGGACATTTAGGAATCAGGGTAAATGCGATTGCGCCGTAAGTGGATGACCTGAACAGCGAATGTTGTGTGATTAAGACTAACTTTACTATCTTTCGATTTAGTGGCCTTATCAATACCCCAATGTTACAATCGCTACCAGCTGAAAGGGATGGGCATAACGACTTCCTCCTCAAGAATAGTCAATCATTAGGCAGGAGGGCAGATCCAGAGGAAGTGGCCAGAACTATTGCATTTCTGCTAAGCCGTGATTCCTCATTCATAACCGGAGCAGTAATTTCAATCGACGGCGGGCAAATCTGTTAGCGCGAGGAAACTAGACCTAGTCAGTCTTCCTGTCTTGTAATGAATTTAAAAGCGGACCTTAATGTTCCTGGAGCACAATTTGAAAGCGAAGCAGGTTGTTGGAACCGAGGCATCGTGTAATCCAACATGCTTAGTCAGAACAAATGCGCCTCGTTTGAATGAAACTACACAATTTTGCCAATCCATTGTGCGAAATCCAACATATACCTACCACCCGATCGGGTTCAATCTGATACGGGGCTTAACCTGTTATAGCATGAAGTTCTTATCCGACACCTTCGCCCAATCGCTTCACAGGAAGATCTTGCTAGCTTCCGACCAGGATATCGCGACAGATATTCTAGGATTCGATCCCGATTGCTTTAGCGCAAAGAGCCTCTTGTCCCCAGCGAAGATTAGATAGCTTGTTGGGGTCAATAGACGCCCGCAACGGCCACACGTACCTAGATGCTCATTAGCGATAAGCATTCAAATATAGGGGTCGAGTCGACTGCGTTTTTTGTGATATCAGTAACGAACTTCTGACTCTACCCCTAGATTCAATCACGGCCTTTGCCTCGGTGAGCACTGCAGTTGTACTATCATGTCTGCTTCAATTAAGCGCTTGTCTCTTGGGCGGTCGCCACTGGGGTCAGACCCGGAGAAAATACACAACCCGTCGGACCCCGATGAAAGAATGGCACCTCTGGAGGGCCACATCGAGTTTGTTGAGCGGCCTTTCTCGACACTTACTGCCATTGGAATTGGCGACAAACTCGGCTTGCGGCGTTCTTAGCATCGTGGCCAGTGTGACAGCTATGGGTGTCTCTCCACTGTTCTTTTGGGGCTACATAACTATGGCTTTCGTTGGTCTAGCAGTAGCCGTCAGTCTCGGTGAGCTGGCATCGATGCACTCTCACCCAGGTGAACAGTACTACTGGGTCGCGCGTCTGGCTCCCGATAATGCAGGCTGTCGTCGATTCCTGACTATTTAACTGCCATTTTCAGCTGAGCAGGAGCTGTATGCTCGACAGCCTCAGCCGCCCAGGCGGTCGTGAATAATGGACTTGAACTTTATAGTCTGTCCGATCCCGCATATGTTGCGGAATCCTGGCTATGTTTCATCTTCTACGTCTCGGCAGCGACCGTTGCTGCCTTATTTAACCTTGTGGAGAGTTCCAGGGATATAGTGCAGACTTCACGAAGGAGCCCATGGTTCACGGGAAGCTTGGTTGAGATCTAGACGTAATTAATCAGCTAGTTGAATAGTTAATAACTACTGACTCTTTTGTCTTCCACGTTGGAAAGGCGTCATTCGTGTTCTCACGCTTACAGCCTGTTCAGCATCTTGGATTCGTCGTCCAAGCGTTGTACGCGGAACAACCTATCTCTTTACGGAAAAACATATTTAGGGGCTTATAAGGGCATCGCTAATTATAGAGTTGATTTATAATCCTGAATATAGAGTAATCTGCTGGTAAAACGCGAATTGAAGCATTTGTTTTTGTTTCTATTATGATGGAGGTGGCTTAGGGTAGACACGTGAGCTAAAAAGTAGGTGATCCCCGGCTTATTACTTATATAATAAGGGCCTCATCTCGGTGTGAAATTAAGAACCTCATTTGAAGCCCTGCCACAGGTATCCACTAGCTTTTTCATAGTGAAGAGATAGCCAACTTTGCCCTCTACATCCGCATTCGGTATGAAAGTTTACTATACCTAACTTGTATGGTGCTCAAGAGTCCAGGCTGAGCTACCCCGCAAAGGCGATGGCGAGCTAGAGTCATAGGTTGAGAAAGTGGCGGCTGATCTGCACCTCATCGCTAAGCTCGCGTAGCTCGCATGTGCGTGCTGCCACTAAACTTCCATGAAGACTACAAAGATATGATGCAGTAACATGGGTACCTATATTAAGCTTTGTTTAACAAAGCGAAAGTTGTAATTACTCTGCGTCCAAAACTCGTTATTATCATTCCCCATCAATTTCTTGGAAGCTCAAGTGTTTCTGAATAACCTCAACCTGAATTCGCAAAGATGGCTACTTCTTCCCAATATCCTATCAAAAAAGTCACAGTGACTCCTCCATCTTTGGAGGAGTTGGCTTCCAGCATCGCATCGGGTCTGCCATCCAATTTCGTTGATGCCTCCTGCACGGTTGAAACCCCTCCGGATCTCACCCAGCAGCCGTACAACCTGGCAGGCCCAGGCTTGACGGGCAATGCGCGTGTTGTAGACATTGGAGGGCCTCCGTACCTCCTTCCGTCTCCAGATGCTTCCAAGAAGTTCGATCTTTTGACCATCTCTCGCCAGACGGATATGACTCCATCCACAGGTCTCATCATCGGTGCCGGCGCTGGACCTATGGACATTGTGGGCGCTGCCGAGTGGATACCCAACTTTGCATATGGGACTGCTGCTGGTACGCATGAATCTGGCTTGATGGCGATCCGAAACCGCAATCGATATGCCAAAGTCAATGGCTCAGACCGTCTTTATTGTTGCCCACTCCAGCACAGTGGCTTCAGCTTGATGTCAAATTTGTTTTGCTCAGATGGAGTTCGCGGCCCCTGCCTCCATATCAAGGCAAGGTCCCGAACCGGCAGCCTCAACTTTCCAGCGGCGATTCAGGCAGCTCTTGGAAAAACATTTGGGGACAAGTTTATTTCGCTGGGAGGTGTCTTTTTGGTACGCAAGGGCACAGTCTACCTGCATATCGCCCCCGACTACCCAGCAGAGCCATTCGGAACCTTTGCATCTGTCGATAAGTGGCTCAGATACTTTGATGTCCCTAGTGGTGAGAATGAGGGGACACCCTTGGCATGCTTGAGTGTCCTGCACAGCGGTGACGACGGTGACCTTGACGTCCGACCTGAGCACACCCATTGCTTCACCGCTGATAGAGTTGAGGAGGGAGAAACAAGGAAAGGTGGCCACTACCACTACGATATAGAGGAGACAAAGGATGTGGTGGAGTATGAGGGTTGGTTCAATGTTGCTGAGACAGTGTATAGAATTGATAAGCCAGCCGTATAATACCTTAGTGGCTTGAGGTTTATATCTAGTCTATCTAGTCAACGACAGTAATTTGGATCAAGGTGTTTAGTAGGTGATGTTTCAATTTTGACTGATTGTCTTTCCATTACTCGTGGTCATAAGCAGGTTCTTCACCTCTTCCTGTCTTTTCACGAAGGAGAAATGATAGACTCAAGTGCTCCAAAGTCTTTCCTCAAATGATCATACACTGTTGACTGATGTTTTTACCGCAGAATTTTAAGAATCTCTCTTCACATTGTGATTTTATCATGCAGGCAACAAAAAAACAAAACCTCCTAATTCATGAAGCTTGCGTCTCGTAACCGTTGTTTGCCACTTTTGGAGTCAATATGAACTAAACTACGCTGAGTAGCCCATTTGCGTCGCTTCCCCGCCATCAATTCCTTGAGAGTGTTCAGACTTATCCACCCGACGATGTACCCCTAAACCGAATGACGTGTCATCAGAGGTTACAGTTCGTTGGTGGACCTCAGGATGCTTCGGTCCGTACATCTGGGCCGCTTGGCGGTATGCTTTAAACGATGTATGGTTTGGTGTAGTAGAATCATCAAACGTTGCCGCGGGCTCTAGGAGCTTGATATGTTTATCATTGGATGTTGATAATTGGGCGGCAGAGACTCGCTTAGGGAATGCTGGGTAAGTATCAGCAGACTAGCAATAAATGGCTAGCAGAAGTAATAATAAGCTTACAGCATCTCTTGGGACAATCTAAGTATTTTGAAACGGGAAGACCCCTCGAGAAACGAAATTTTGCGGAAGGAATCATGATGATTGATCAAACCAGTAGCTTGTAGGGTCTCTCTTCGGTGTTGACTGGGGCCAGGATAAATGTGAGGATCGAAGAAGGTGATTCAAGATTTGATGGGGATGCCTTCCCTTATATAATCTCCCTCCACTTCCTCATGGCTCACCGTACACTTCTCTATACCTGTTGCCCATTCAAACCCTGTCACATCACATTATTCGAGTTCTACCTGCCTGATTTCGTCATGAGGAACTTCGGAATGCCATATGAACAGACACATCTATGACTTCGCCAGAGATGGAGATGATACGGTGCAATTGATTGGCGTTCTCATGAAGTATCAATAAACCTGGCTGCGTAGCCAGTATCCCTTACAAAGACGGCCTTCCCATTAAAATAAGACTAGAACCTAGAAAAACCTTTATTTCAGGCTCTATTCCAGGTAAAAACTCAACATTGAGCCAAAAATGCACTGTCCTCTCAGCATCTTTATTGTTCCACCTCACCTGGTTCTCATCGCTTGGCTCTTCTCCACATGACAATGCATATACTCGAATCTGTTTCTTGACTACCTTGAATGAAGACTTCTTCATAAACTTTATATCCGCTTGCCAGCCACCGTTCAAATACTTCCAGGTGAGCCATTTCCCACTGCATGCGAGCCTGTCCTGCCAAAGGCGGAAACCAGCCCACGGTATGATATTATTTATCTCTTTCTCTTTTTCCGCACCTAGAGGGGCTAAAGATAATACCTCAGTGTCCCAATGTGTAAAATTATCCGGAGGCTCTTGGACTAAAATCTTGCGAAGTTTTGCAGTCGCCTCGGCCATCCACTCTGGGTTAAAACCGACCATGAGGGACTGGGGAGGGTATTCAGACGTGAATCGAGCTTTGATCACAGGCGGAAGATTTTCTACCGATTGAACTTGACGAAAGGTTCCATTAAAGACTTCTTTGGCCTCGGCACTTCCTTTGATTTGTTGCACGAACATGATGGTGGAATGAGGACATCTGCGTGGCCCGGGAAGGATTGCAGGATGTAACGGTGCTTTTGATTTAGTTTGTCAACAATTGGTCTGGGCTGGCACAAGAGCAGAACTCACCATAAGGATGTCCCATTTTAGAGGATTTCCGATTTATCGGTAACGGATCTGCATTACTTGTCCATAGGTGATTGAGAATTTCCATCTTTATGATAAGACCTGGTTTTCGCATACCCTGTTTCTGTCGGTGACCTCTAAACGAACTATTCGACTGGGACTAAAGCCAACCTTAGAAATGCCATTTTGGGTATGGGTGAGTTTGGCACCAGACGACATTTAGCCTATGACGTAGTGTGCTCGCTTCGCTCGCTTTTTCCTTCGGGCGAGTGTCTTCAGGGGTGGTAGCGTTGCTGAGGTAATCAAGCTAATGGGCGGCGGGATACCGCCGATCTGAGAGGTGGGGGACGTGGCAGTGGACCTAACCCACCACGACTGAGATCTGCTGGGGGATGGACGACTTGCTCATGTATGATTTCTGAGGGATCTAAGGTTCCGGAATAAGGATCCTGTGCCGCTCTTCGGGAATGGCCAGCTTGCCGCTCTTCCGCCCTCGACGATGACTCGTTGTGGCGTCTCCATGATGTTATCAATGATCATTGCTCACTGGCTATATCTAGATGTAGCGCGTTTGGTATAGAATGAGAACATGTAGTTGAGTTCAAGATCATTCTTCCTAAAACAAAGCTCACTATACTCTCGAAAGCAGTTCACAATGGCAACCCGGGTCAACCAGCGCAAAGCTACTCTGAACGACGGTCGTCAGATTCCCTACGTTGGCTTGGGAACGTTTCTCTCCGGCCCCAATGAAGTGACGAACGCCGTTGTTCATGCGTGAGTCCTAAAGGTTGCAGTGGCTTTTTGCCCAATCGAATGGCTGACATGCTTTTTCTTAGCTGGAAGTGTGGTGTGCGCCACTTCGACTGCGCTCAATTTTACCAGGTGAGAGCTCAACCATGATATCGGAACCTCGTGAGTGGACAGGTGACTGACTGAGCGCCAGAATGAGAAGGAAGTCGGCGAAGCGCTTAGGATCCTGTCAAATGAGCCAGGGTTCAACAGGGATGATATTTGGATCACTAGCAAAGCCTGGAACTCGTAAGGACTCCTTCTCATGAGGCAATGAGGAAATGCTCACTATTTAATTAGTCACCATCGGCCTGAAAATGCTGAAAAGGCTCTGAACCAGACCTTGAAGGACTTGGGAACGGACTATGTTGATCTCTACCTCGTATATATTTCCTACAAAGGACTGCGTATGAGACCTAATTCTGACGAGACGTTAGATTCACTGGCCTGCCAACTTCAAGGCTGTCGAAGACCCCAACTCCCCTACAGGAATCGCTCTCGAGCCTTCAGTGAATGGAAACATGCTCATTGACACGGAGTTGAGCCTGGTAGATACGTGGAAGGCCTTCATTGAATTTCAAAAGCAAGGCAAGGCGAAGAGGTATGAAAAATCATAATATGCCGTCGAGACCCATTCGAAATAGTCTGTTCTTACCTATCCGCAGTATCGGCGTAAGCAACTTCTCCCCCGCTCACATCGAGCTGATATCGAAGCCCACGGGCGTTGTTCCAGCCGTCAACCAAGGTACGGCCGGTTCAATTCATATTTCCCTCCTCTCAGAGCTTTAACACTAACGCTGAAGTATACAGTCGAGGCCCACATTCTCCTGAATCAACAGGCTCTGCTTGATTACTGTACGCCCAAGGGCGTTCATATTTCAGCTTACATGCCATTTGGCGGCGATATCTCCCGCAGCGGAAAGGAAGTCTTGGGACACCCAGAGGTGGCAAAGATCGCCAAAAAGACGAACACTCAGCCCGGCCAAGTTCTGGTTTCATGGGCTGTAAAGGTAAGTAAACACAGATCCATGGCGACACCGATTTGACCAGGAAATGTATGGGATGGGGCTAACCCTCACAAACTTAGCGAGGATTCTCCGTGATACCGAAGTCTGTGAAGCCGGCTCGAATTGAGCAGAACTTCCAAGCGTTCGAGCTCAGCGACGAAGATTATGATAAGTTGGTGGCTTTAGGCAAGGAGCCGGTGAGAGGTGGTGGCTTGCCGTTTACCTTTGATCCTGCCTGGGCAGTCAACGTGTTCAACACACCGGAAGAACAGCAAGCTGGACTCTTGGAGCCCTTTTAAGGAGACCTATGGAAAAGTCATAGAGCTTAACTATGTTGGATGTTTCATAGTGCAAATGCTACCTAAGTCACGCTAGATGGGTAGTATTAAAACCATATCTGAACCTAGAGTCGGTTGACCTTGCCCGCCTGCATGATCATCCCTATCGTTTTCATGAAAGTTATCTAAACACCACCATCTCTCCGTTGTTCTTTTGAGCGAGACGTTTAGCGAGCTAAGCGAAGGTGGAGAAGATGCGGGGGGCTAGAAGATTTCCCCAGATACTTCCCCGCATCGAGGCATGTTGTTGCTCCCCCCTAAAATCCCAGTTTCGCTTACCTTACCGCCCATCCGACCATGTACAGCACCTCCCTGACTATCTTCGGCTTCCCTCCCACTTACTACGGCCATGAACTACCCTCGTCGGAGAGCTCCTATAGCGTGCAACTTCTGTAGACAGAGGTAAGCCTACTATGGGGTTGGAGCATTGTTCGCAGTCGATCCTCTGTCAAAAGTCTCTGAAATTCAATGTTGTCCTTCTAGGAAGCGAAAATGCAATGGCGCAAAGCCAGCTTGCAGCCTCTGCGCTGCAGCTGGGGCAATCTGCTCGTACCAGGATTCAACCGCGACTAGTAACTCGGCACCCGGTAACTCGGACCTGACAATGGTAGAGAACGGTACTACCGGACCTGCAGAAAGGTTGTTTATCCTCTTTCTATTGCTGCTCACTTGCAAATCAGACTGATACTTAAACCCTAAATCTATCAGTAGCACACCATCCACCGATGATCTACTGCGTCGCATAGAACAACTGGAAGCTCTCCTCCTACGCCAGAGTGAGAATGAACAAGCACCAGAAGCCTCACAAATGAGTCCACCCTTGTCGCACCCTGCTCTCAACACTGAATTGAAAGACAATAATACTTGGCTGCTGAACTCCCTGTCTTCTCTGAACGACCCGGTCGATTTGTTCCCAATCAACCAGAATCTCTCGGGGAACTTTTCTTTTGATGACCAGAGCCTCAAGTGGACATCTAGCATTGCTCCAAGTAGTGGCCAGACAGAAGACGATGAACCGCTCACAATCCCAATTGGGCATCTGACGCCAACGAGCAGCCTATTCACCCTAGAACCTATCCGCAGGCTCGTCGGAGACTATCCGGAGGACTACTTTTTGCAGATTGAAGAGGCGCGTTACTTCCAGCCAGCCACATTCGCTGGAATCTTGGCAGAAGGGCTGGCTAGTCTGGATATCGACAGATCAGACAGCGAAACTTACATGTCGGCTTTTTTGTTGCATGTTCATCCACAGTTTCCAATTGTTGATCCAGATTCGTTCACCACACTTTATCGCCGTGTCATGAACGATGGCGACCACTCGGATGATCTTGATGATCTTGATGTAGCTCTATGCCTTGTCATCATGGCACTGGGGAAATTAATATCTAACAGGCAAGCCTGTTCACCGGGCCATTGTAGCAGGGACGATGGATCTGACTATTTTGCCTTGGCCTATAATATCCTTACATCAAGATGTATATCTACGTTTGGGTTTAACCTTTCACTCGCCTCCGGTCTGGTGCATTCTGCCATCTACATGTGCTATTTGGAACGGCCCTTGCACGCGTGGCGATTTACCCACATGGCATCCACGCAGGTCCAAATGATGCTACCAAGGTCAGTCGCCTGGAGCGAAAGATAGGCACTTAGAGGTCATACTGACATGATAGAGACTACAAATGAAAACTACCAAGCAGCAAGAAGTTGACTGTCTCACAAGACTTTGTTGGGTGTGTTTCCTTCTCGAATGGTATGGTCCTTCACCCCGAAAATCGGCCAAAAGCTCAACTACCTAACCGCCAATGTAGTGACAGTCTTGCCGAATTCCACCTGCCCCGTAGTGGCATCGAACTGATCATCGATAATATGCCATTTCCCCAATTCTCCAGTAGCGGCGATCATGATGGGCTGAACTTTCTAGCCATATGCTCAATAAGACGCCTGTTGAACCGCATTCATCGCGCCATTTATGCGAAACAACCTAGTAAAGGCACGCAGTCCATGGGCATCGGAGCCAACTCTGGATGGACCCTACAGCAGCCCAGCGTGTTCTTCTCTGTGGAGGCACTCGGAAGTGTCTGCGCGGAGCTAGATAGGCAGCTTGATGCTTGGTATGAGTCGCTGCCTATAGATATCAGGCCGGATCTGTCAGAGACCGTGCCAGTCAATTCTCACGACGGCTGGCTCCGTCTCCGGTACTGGTCGGCCAAGCATATCATTTGTCGCCCCTGCCTAGTTTACGCCACTGAACTGACCGACCATGCCCACTTGCCCGCCTATGTTCTGGAGAATTCAGAGAAGTGTGTGGAGAGTTGTAGGAACTACATCCATACCGCCTCTATCATCCTCACGGAGAGGACTCAGTGGACATTTATGACGATCCAAGGGTTAGTTATTGGGCGTGACGAAATCATCAAGTTTTGTTCAAAATACTGATCAGTGTGGCAGGTCTTTGGCATGTGCGTTGATGATTGCTATAGCTTCAGGAAATAATCTCCTGGCGCGCCTTGTGCCTGATGCAGAGGCGCTATTAAGCAAAGTCATCACCTCGACACAACCCTGGGCCGAGCCCAGATCTAGCGCCGAATCAATTGGCTGGATTCTGAATATGGTTCTCCAAAAGGTACGGATGTCAAGGCACCTACAAGTAAGCGGTATTGGAGGCAGCTCTTACGGCTGGAAACCGAAATAAGCATTTAGTGTGTATTTTTCTCGAGATATAAACACTAGCTGTTCCGGTAGCATGTTTGTTCTTGTTCGGGTCCGTTGGTTTAGTACCAATTTAGTAACTTATGAATGGGATAGGAGTATAAAGTCATACGATAGGATTGGATTTAATTTCTAGCATTGACTATTTAATAGACCCAACGATTCAAGTTTGGAACTTGAGGCCTCCATTGGCACAGATGACACTTCCAGTTGTCCAAGCCGAATCGGGGCCACACAGCATCCCGACGACTGCAGCAATTTCAGACCAGTACGCAGGTCGCCGCCCAGCCATCTTTTCCACTGCCAGCTTGACCAGCTTGGGGTCATCAACACCTTCGCGGACTGCGGATAGTGGGCAGGCCAGCTGGAAGGGCTCCATCTGCTTCCAAAATTTCTCGCCGGCGGCGAAGTACATGTCGCCCTCCACAGGGCCGGGGTTGACGGCGTTAACGGTACACCTCTCGGAAAGCTCGCGAGCCCAGGTGCGGGTCATGGCTTCGAGAGCAGCTTTAGTGCCGCCATAGAGCGTGTGCGTCCTGAAACCCATGCTTGAAGCCACGCTGCTGATGTTAATGATGCGACCTGACCGATCGTGCGGTAGATATGGCAGAAGGGCCTGGGTGACGCAGATGGGAGCCAGCACGTTGACAGCATAGATTCGATGAAACTCGGAAACGGGCACCTCCCCAAGCGGGTAGTCGCCACCAACTCCGGCATTGTTGACCAGAATGTTGATAAGGAGGTTGCCGTTGGCATCGGTAAATGCTGATTTGGCTGCGTCGACGATCTCTGCGCCAGCTTTCTCACCTTGGCTTAGGTCGGACTGGCAAGTTACAATCTTCACACCATGCTGAGACCGCAGCTCGTCGGCAAGCTCCTCCATCATTTTGGATGAGGAATTGGATGTGTAGATAGCGAGAATGTTGGCGCCTTTGGTGGCAAGGTCCCGTAAGATGGATGCACCAATTCCTGCGGCGAAAAGAAACTGTTAGCTGGCCACTGGTACTTCACAACTATCATGTATTTTTCTCACCTCTGGAAGCACCTGTAACAACGGCAAGTTTACCCTCGAGCGGTCGGGGAATCAACATGGGTGACGACATAGCTGTTTGGCAATAGCAAAGATAGCAAATAAACTTGGGTTTAACTGAGAGAATACTGCGAGTTTTTTTTTCGGTTGAAATCGAGTGTAGATGTGATAGATACTTCCATAGGCCTGGCCGAGAATTAAATGCTCTCTAGCCATGTTCTTGCTGATTTCCCTCGACACCAGCGGACACACATCATGCAACAGCCACTATTCCCGTTGCTCACGACACGACGTCACATGCCGTCAATACCACCGTTTTCCCGCCCTTTGCGGGTTGCCGCCGCTTCCTCTCATCCCCAAAAGTTTAGCGGCGGGAATGCGGACCACCGACTATCCGCCGGGCATCCAACCGATTTTCTGCCAATATTGATGCAATTTGCGGGGAAATACTGGAACTAGGATAATGTGTGCGTGGCGGCTTTTATCTAGGTCGGGAATACGATACTGGACAACTTGATAATGACTACCGGAACTTCAGAATCTTCGCCGATCTGAGGCAGTACTAATCATCGATCAAACAAGATGAAGGAAGAAAATGTACACGCTCTCAAATATCGCGAGGCCAAGGCTCCTCAAGGCGATCCAGCCTCCCCGGTTGCCAGCTTGTTCCGTCTAGATGATCGAACGATTGTCGGTGAGTATGATATTTGAAACCAGTCGGGACGTTTGCTGAGACTTGGCCTAGTTACTGGAGCCACTGGATTCCTCGGTACGACTGTTGCCGCTACTATCCTTGAGAGCGGCGGGGATGTGGTGTGTCTGGATGTGATGGAAACGCCTTCCTCTGCAGATTGGAGTAAGCTATTCTATTCCTTACTATTTGAGAGGGATCGAGCTAACCGACTTTTCTTTGAATCTAGAAACTGTTGAAAAGGCCGCTGACCAGTACTCGCGAAACCTTTGGTATTATCAATGCGATGTCAGAGATGCTGCGCAAGTCACCTCTGTCTTTAACAAGCTTGTCTCAAAGATTGAACATCCTCTCAGGGGTCTTGTCGGGTGTGCTGGTGTCTCTGATAACGGCCCAGCGGTAGATTTCCCCGTTGATGCATTCCGGAGGCTGCTCGACATTAACCTAACGGGAACATTCCTTGTCGCCCAGGCTGTGGCTAAGGAGGTCATCAAGGCCAATGTCTCGGCCAGCATGGTTCTAGTCGCTAGCATGAGTGGATATGTTTCCAACAAGGTTCGTGAATCAACTGCCGCGGATTGTGCTGTACATCACGAAAACAACATGCTAACCAACACCGCACTGCTTAGGGAGTAGATACTGCCGCATACAACTCATCCAAGGCCGGCGTCCACCAGCTGGCACGGTCTCTAGCGGCCGAGTGGGGATCTCGTGTTGGCACACCCCTCATTCGTGTGAACTCACTTTCACCTGGGTACATTCGAACTGCAGCAACGGCGGAAGCCTTGCAGAAGCCTGGAATGGAGTCACAATGGGTCGGGGACAACATGCTGTATCGCTTGAGCACGGTGGATGAGTTCCGCGCACCGGTTCTGTATCTGCTTGGTGACGGGAGCAGTTTTATGACGGCTGCTGATCTGAGAGTCGATGGGGGTCACTGTTCTTGGTAATAGATAGACATAGATGAAAGCATGTTATTTCAAGGTGGTAGTTATGTGCTATTTGTCGGATCTGACCTATTGCGCAACATACGAGGATTTGACTTCCATTCCACCACACAGATAATCAAATCAATGATCAAAATATGCCGAAGTTTTATTGCTGCAACTTCTTATTTAACATATGAAATTGGTTTGGTCAGGCGCATCCCTCAAAGCGAGGAGTTTGGACTTGAACACAGGGTAAGTTCTTCTCAATACTCGCTGATCATTGGCATGGGCTAGGAATAATACCACAAGAGAAATATTGGTATGTTCTGGGGGAGTTGGTGGTATAATGCACCGGGAAAACTTATGTCGTAAAAATCTTGTCTAGTTTTAACCAGCGAATTCCGGACAACTACTCTAGCCCGACTTTATGATCTCATCCACTTTCAGGAGCTTCGTCCGAATATGCTGAGCGTTTAGCTCATCAGTGCCTGTTGCCCTTTTCCAGGCCTCCCGCTCGTCTGCAACAATTCCACTGGCTAGATGTCTCGGGGCCAACCTTGAATGAGCCACCTCAGCAGGTGCATCAGCATACCACAGCCGTGTCATCAGTGCTGCAGCATCTCTCCAGGGAGCCTCATCTAGTGCGCAGTAGTTGCCTTCGATCAGGACAATCCTTGCGCTGGGAGGGATTGGGATAGAGTTGGCCACCGGGTCCTTAATCTCATGGTGAAATGAAGGTGCATATATAAGCTCCGTTGGTGAGTTGACAAGCGATTGCACCAGGTTGAAGAAACCTTCGCCGTTAAAGGTGAATGCGGCCCCGCGTCGATGAATAGCCTCTTCAGCATTCGGCATGTTGGCTAGGTGCTTGCGAGAATAGTGAAAACCATCCATGGGAATGGATACTGCCAAATCTTCCGCTGATCCTTGAATTTGGTTGATTCTAGATGCTACAGCTGTGGCAAGCGTTGTTTTACCTGAACCGGGGACGCCAGCAATACCGATCACGACTCTGGAATGGGCACTGCCCGATCTGAGGTCATCTGTCAACTTAAGTGATTAGTCTCTGTGTGTCGTCACACTGTAAGTAGGATGCTTGGTCTTTCACATACCCAAAGCCTTTTGAGCTAGTCTGTCAATCTCCTGGGAATCCATTGTGACACTGAACAAGATAATCTTTCAAGGCGTTATGTGTGTGCTGGTCTGCTTCTTGGGAACTGGTAAACGCACGCGCCACAGGAAACTGTCTATTGGATCTTTCGCCTATATGGCTGGGTAATGGACTTGGCCCTAGAGTGTCAAGAAACGTCGTTGCTTGCATAAGGGGTCAAATTGCCTTAACCCCTCAGGGTCCCTCCGACGGAGTTGAGGGGTCCAACTAGCCGCGGGAATACCGGATCGACTTGTTACTATCCAATTAGAGAACTTGAGGGAAATACAATGTAATTACGAATATATCGATGTAGAGAGGACAGGTTGACCCCACACCACAGAGACTGATTCCGCCGAGCCGCCTTTCCACCTCCGCGTAGCCCGCCTAGGCCGCCCATTCGCTACTTGCGCTAGTTACAAGGCAATAACCTCAATAACCTCATAGAGCTAGTAGGACGGTTAACGTTCTCGGGTCGGCAAGGCCTACGAGCAACTCGAACTTGCAGCGTAAAGGGCTACTTAATGCTTTCTATATGTTATTGTAGAATCTCCCAAGGTCACACAGCAAGGAAACTGTACATTGAACTGACCTCCAACAAAAATCACACTCTTTCAGATACGTTCATAACACCACTACGCTTGCTAAGATGGAGGACACATCGATCCCGACAGAGAATTATGCCTACGTCATGAAATCACTGGGCAAGCTTGAGCTGCAAAAGAGAAGTCTTCCCGCTGCACCAGGGCCATTTGAGTAAAGAAATACGCCAGTCCCTAACGTGGCATTTTCACCACTAAGTGCGTTGAACTCTAGTGCTATCGTGGCGCCTAAAAAGACTGGGCTTTGTGGTTCGGATATGCACATTTTCTTTGAAGGAAGGGTTCGTGGACCTCCAACACTCCGTCTTACTCTATTCAGAAGCAACAAGCTCATACAACTCCCAGGCCGGCGAGTCAGTCTTTGACGAGCCTTTCGTGCTAGGCCATGAATCCGCGGGTGTTGTAGCCCAAGGTTCGTGCTATGACATCAAAAAAGAACCTTCAGAGCTTTTGGGATAAACTGACTTCGAACAAGTGGGATCTCGGGTCACATCACTCAAAGTGGGTGACAGAGTAGCCATGGAGGTTAGTTCACTGCTATTCGGCACCAGTTTTCGTTGCGATTTCGATTCTCATCAGTATATAGCCGGGTTTGGCGTGTCTTCGGTGCGAGTTTTGCAAGAGCGGCTCTTGTGAGTATAATGTTTGTGTTCCGCCTATACATCTGGCAATTAACGAGTGAGAAGATGGGCAGTGCGGTTCTATGCAGTTCGCAGCAGCGGACGGATACGATGGGACGCTTCAAGGATTTTACACAATTCCTGCAGACGTGTAAGTTGAACCACCCCAAGCATGTATGGATCAAGTGCTAATCAACCTCTCCGTTCTTGTTGATCCAGCTGCTACAAACTTCCAGGTAATGTATCCATGGAGGAGGGAGCTTTGGTAGGATTGTTTCAGCCCAATATCTGATCAAATTGTTAAACCGATATTAATTATCGAGCATGCTTAGGTTGAACCTCTTGCTGTTGCCGTTATGGCAATTCATAGCGTCGCGAAAATGGCACATAACGCCAACGTTGCAGTGTTTGGTGCTGGACCTGTCGGCCTTTTGTACGTGGTCAATTCTGCCTCTTGGTTTCTAAGGTCGAAAACTGATAAATGACCGAAAAGAACGATGGCGGTAGCAAAGGCTCTCGGTGCTCGTCGCATTCTGGCTATTGATGTGAACAAGGACCGTCTAGAATTTGCAAAGACATATGCTGCGACAGATGTTCATCTTTCAATTCCCAAAAAAGATGGAGAGGACAACTCAACATACTCGAAACGACATGTTAGTCACAATAGTAGAAATCTCTTGGAGAGTGAACTAATATCAAAGATAGGCGGAACACATTATGGAGAAATTCGGCTTCGGCGAGAGGGGAGAAGCCATCGACCTCGTTGTGGAATGTGCCGGGCCTGAGGTCTGTGTGCAAACTGGAATCTGGCTGGTCAAGCGTCGTGGCATGTGTGTCCAGGTTGGTGCCGGACCGGCACATCTCACCATTCCCATGTCCATCTTCGTCAACAAAGAAGTTAAACTCATTGGAAGCCTGCGGGTATGTTCAACTGCCATTTGAGAGCTCGCTTTCTAAAACTAACGAAACCTAAGTATGGCCCTGGCTGTTACTCGTTGGCCATTGACCTTGTCCGCCAAGGCCGTATCAATTTGAAGCCACTTCTGACCCATCGGTAAGGTTATGGAAACGAAATCAATCCCTGCTCCTACTAACCTGAGTTACCAACAGGGTGTCTTTCAATGATGCAGATAAAGCATTCCACATCACAAAAGCTGGCAGAGGAGAGGATGGGAAAATGGTCATCAAGACAATAAGTAAGAATATGAACTCACACGAAGAAAGGACTCAGGAGACTAACACGGCCATAGTTGATGGACCCCCCCCTGGATTTTAGATTGGCCAAGGAAGCAAAGTAGATCAGTCTGTTATACGCGTCCAGTTTGCTCTGTGAGATTAACCGTGAATTGCGACTCCGTGACAAAAACAGAGGCTTCTAGTTCAGGGTGTTGTCGAAGGCGATGATTCGGCCCCCTCACATTCACTTTTGTGTTTAGTAATAATCAGTATGATTCAGCTAGACCTACCAAGGACGTAGGAGGGTTTATTGAGAGGCTTGCATATCTTCTCATCGGTTCGCTCGCCTTTTTATTTATAGTAGACATGACATTTGTTTATACAGTACCGCTTTCGACTCATTTTATCGCATCGTATCAATCGTGGAGCAACGAGTGCAAGTGTTCGTGCTGGCCCCTTTGCATTCAGCAGGCAAGGGGATTCCCTTAGGAACACTGCCATCTATAGAGTAAACACATCGCCCGTCAGAGATCACTTTAGTAGCCGGAGCTTCTTCAATCGAGGTATCACAAGAGCAAACCGATCTCGGATCTCTAGCTGCTCATGACTACCGTCGTTGTATGTGATTTACTAGCAAGCTCATATCTTTTATCCCGATCTCGGAACTCCTGTTCACTCAAATCGGCCTCGGGGATCAAGCCGCCTCCCGACATATCCTGTTAAGGCAAGCAGCACCATAGCGGTCTGATATTAGTGGCGATGATTTCCGGTCCTATCTCATCAAGTGTGGCTAGATTTACCGATCAATAGTAATTACCCTACCCTCCCTCCTTCGGGGGGGCAGGGGGCCAGGGACTAGTAAACTGGCACACGATGGACCGAGCCAAGTCTTGTTTTCCCACACTTACTAACTCCTCTATCCGTAAGGGAAGGGGGCGATTTCGAATCCACACACCAGCGGCTACTGACGGGGAACCGCTTATCCGCTATTGTGTGACCGAAGCCTGATCATAACCAGGGAGGGAAAGCGGAAGTCCTTCAGGTAGCGTCGATTGGATTTGAGGCTAGGCAAGAATGGAAACGAATCCTGAAGCAATTGAGCAGGTCTGATAGTTTTGGAACATGAATGAGCAACAGATTTATATACTATAGCTCGATAGAATATGGCAATTCCCCTTCCATCTAAAAATCATTGCACGCGATTCTCGAATTCAATCTTAACGACTTAACCATTCCACCATGTCTAATCCAAGCTCAAAACATTTCTTGAATGATCCACAAAAACTGGTTACGGCATCACTCAGGTCTCTTACAATCTTAAACCCTACAATCTGCCTCGATGTGGAAACCAAAGTCGTATATCTGGCGCCAGATGAAATCAACCCAATCCAAAAGCGCGTTTCAGTCCTATCTGGTGGAGGGAGTGGTCATGAGCCATCCTTCGGTGCAATGGTGGGGAAGGGGTTCCTTGATGCTGCAGCTTGTGGCTCCATTTTCGCATCTCCAAATTCTGGTCAGATTCTGTCTGCCATACATCGTTTGGCTCATCATTCCAAGGAGATCCTTGTTACTGTGATGAACTATACTGGCGATGTGTTAAACTTCGGGGTTGCTATTGAGAAGTTCAAGACACAGCGTCCTGGCATAAGCGTCAAGATGCTCATTGTAGGAGATGACGCTGCAGTTCCGCGGAGCAGATTTGGCAAGGTTGGGCGACGCGGTACGGCTGGGACAGTTCTCGTTCACAAGGCTACTGGAGCCCTTGCGAGCCTGGGATATGATCTGGATACTGTTGCGAAAACCGGCCAGCTGATCGCGGACAATATTGTTACAATCGGCGTCGCACTTGACAGGGTTCATGTTCCAGGAAGAGCGGAGCAAGCCTACAGCCTAGCCCATGATGAAGTTGAGCTTGGGATGGGAATTCACAATGAGCCCGGTTGCGCTCTACTGCGAGCTTCTGACACGGAACTTCCCGCCCTCGTGAACCGGGCTCTACTTCAACTACTGGACTGCAATGATGAGGAGAGGGGGTTTATAAAACATTGGAGCCGTACCGTTGTTCTCATGGTCAACAATCTGGGCGGCTTGAGTGCTCTTGAACTGGGGGCGGCGACGGCAGAAATTGTTGACCAGCTCAACGACACCTATGGAATCACCCCTAAATGTGTCTTGTCTGGCACATTCATGGCAAGTTTGGATTGCCGAGGTTTTTCGATCACGTTGCTTAACGTTGTGCCTCTAGGTATCCCCCATGATATCCTTTCTCTCCTCGGCTATCCAACTACAGCTCTTGGTTGGGCTGTGAATGCCCCGTTGAAACATCGCCAACGACCTAATAGCTCAGATTCTTCTCCAACCAAGGAAAAAGAAATGGATACAAACGGTTCCACTTCACACAGTGTCGATATCGACATGAGCTTGACGTACTCCGCACTTCGCGCCGGGCTCAAAGCGGTCGTATCGGCAGAGCCCGAAGTTACTCGATATGACACTATTGTAGGAGATGGGGATTGTGGAACGACCTTGAGTCGAGGAGCTACTGGTAAGCTTGAGAACTTAAATTATCCTTCAAAATTAAATTTATTAATGAAGTCAATCGATTTAGGGATCCTGGAGATGCTTTCTAGACAAGAGCACGACAATATCGTCTCGCTGCTCTCATCAATATCGGCATCTGTGGAGGAGACCATGGATGGAACATCGGGTGCAATTTACTCTATACTTCTCAATGCTCTGACGCAAACGCTCCAAACAAGACGGAAGAGCAAAACTAGCATGAATGCCGAAGTCTGGGCGCAGGCTTTGAGGGATGCTCTCACAGTCTTGTCAAGCTATACGCCAGCTAGACCTGGGGATAGGACCCTCTTAGATGCACTGGTCCCTTTTATCGAAACCCTCGAGAAAACAAAGAATATTGCCGATGCTGCGGATGCTGCACAGACTGGAGCCAAGAGCACACAAGACTTGAAAGCACGTTTGGGTCGTGCTGTGTATGTAGGAAACGAAAGTGAATGGCTTGGCACTATCCCAGATCCTGGTGCATGGGGCTTGCAGAAATTCCTTATGGGTTTGGCAGATAATCTGAAGAATACTAGTTCATAAATTGTAGCTTCTTTTCAATATATATATATATATATAACAATAATAATAAATGACTGGCTTGATGCTCTATTTTACCAAAAACTCTATGCTTGCCTTTGCCAAATCCCATAATTTTACCCTAGAAAGGTGAGCTACGCTCCACGACATCCAAAGAAACTCTAAGAAAGGAGAGTATGATCGTGAATCATTCAATATAGGATAGTTGCCTTAACTGCGAGAAAAGTTGTTTGGTTGAGGGCTAAGCGCATGACTTTCCATGCGACTCTATTAGCCTGCACACGGCACAATAAAGCCAATCAGAATTTAGTGCCACCAAGCCCAGGCTCTTCGTCGCTTAGTCTCCAGAATGTGCCCTTCTAGAGAGAGGTGAAGGATTGTACCACCTTTCTTCTCCTTGACACCTCCAGATCCGCCTACTTGTTCCCGCCAGCCGTTCCTGCACATCTACTTCGCCAGTGCTCCGGCTATCCCGCAACTCGTAGACCCATGTGCCTGAATAGTACACCTCAAAATGTGAACTGATTACCCATGCGGAAGGGTGGGATAGGGGGTGGGTGGCCCAGTTGACAGACAAGGGATTGTTGGCGGAATGGCGGGCGGAAGGGTGGAGCAACATCTCCGCCTTGCCGCCGTTACAACTTCACCTCTGACTTGTTCGGCTATACTCTCAGCCTCTGCAGATGGACCCTAATATTCCCCGCATAATTTTATTGGGACAGTTATCCTACTAAATTATATCCTAGTCATTCATTTGTATGGAGATCGTGAGTTGCCCATCATGCATAAAGATTGAAAGCTACGATTATCCTGAACATTCTCTCCTAACCATCCAAACTCTTCATCTTATCACTGCTTGAAAACAAAATCGCAAATAAGAAAATTGAGCATTAAAATGGCACCTAAGACCCTTGTCGAAGCTCTCGAGCTCATCTGCAATGTCGACGTCGACGCAGTTGATCCAAAGGTGGCCAAGGGCCTTCCCTTCAAGCCTCATAACCGTACGTTCCCGCTACAACAACATAGCCGCTATAAGAAAATAGGTGATACACAGAAATGATGATGAATCCATGGCTGACTGACATACAGAAACCTCTAACCAGGTTATTATGAGCAACACAATGTGCGAACCCGAGTTTCATGACATGCTTGTGGACAAGGTTAAGAACTACGGTGACAAGGGATGGGAGGAAGTCTTCAACCGCGTGGTATGTGGGCCCTTCCCATATTTCCTTACTTTTGACTTTATGCTCTGCTCACATCTGGTTTGACTAGATGGTTCAATTCTGTGCCAACAACATCGGCAATATCTCGAATAGGGTTCTTGTTCAGGTTTCCCCTGCACGCATATACAACACGGACCAAGTCCTGGAGCAATGCTACGCATACGATGCCGCGTTCAAGGATGCCGGTATCTCTCGAGACAGATATGCCATTAAGATTGCAGCAACTGGACCCGGCATGGCTGCGGCATCCATTCTGAACAAGGAAGGGATCCGAACCCTGGCTACTTCTCTCTTCAGCTTGCCACAGGCAATTGCAGCAAGCCAGGCAGGGTGTCTTTACATTAGCCCCTACCTAAACGAGGTTGCTGCGTACTCGGATGACTCGCTAATGTGCAAGAGTGACGATCCAGCCATGGATGTGAGCTTTTCCTTCCACTTCTCTCATTCCCATTGGCGCAGCGCCAAATTGGCGATCCTCAACTGATTAATCTCTCCTACTTTTAGCACCCCATGGCGCCACGTCTGATTCAAATCCTTGAAGCCTACACTCAGCTTTACAAGGAGACTGGCAAGGACCAGCCCGTTATTGTCATCGCCAGGTAATATCCCAAAGAATTCAAACAAACCTAATTTTAACTTCTAACCTGAAATAGTAACGCCAATGTTGCCGAAATTCTCGCTACAGCTGAAATAGGATGCCAGCACATCACAATCCTAGCCCATCACTTGGAGGAGCTGAAGAACACTCCCTATGATGCTGCAGCCCAGGAGAAGTACCCTTTCTTGAAGAATGCCCCACCAAAGCTAAAGGCACCTTATTATAATGTTCAGAAAACCCCCGAGCGTCTCAGGGGTCACAACAACATTGATCCGCTTGCTGGTCCCGAGTGGGACGGCAAGTTGGCTGATATCCACAAGGACTATCTTGCTAATAATGGTGCTGCTTTGACCGCTGCTATGGATGTAGATGCTGCAGTGCAGAGGAAAATGAAGGACGTTTGTGATGCTTTCGATGGCGGAAATGCCAAAGCCAAGGCCGCCATTGACGCGGAATTGGCTAAGCTGAAGGCTTAGTTAGCTCACATATTTGTCCCTCAGGAATCGCCATCAACTCAAGTTTTCAAATTACTATAGAGAATGTGAATGAACAAACCCGAATTTCAAACCGGCCGGGCCATTACACAGAGTGTAACTTCCAGCACAGTAACTCAGCATATGCGATTTACCAGCTCATCTCGAGTGTAGAATTGACTGCCAAATCACCTCGAGACTTTCCTACTTTCATGCTACTGTCCATTTCCCCCACCCGCTATACACTCTTTGAATGAATCATTTGGACGAGTAAGAATCCTGAACTCAATTTCTCTAAGTGGTGTAATCTACCTCCCACCCAGACAGACAGACTCCAGGCCAGTCACATGATGTTCGGTTGTAAATTCGCATCAGATGCCCTACACTAGGTATAATACAAACATGAATTTATCAAATGTAAAATTAAGGAGACAGAGCAATACAAGCATAGCATAGCAATTTGAATTTAAGTGGCTACCGAATGACCTATCTGAGTGTGAGGACTCCTGAAAAAAACCCTAGCCACCATGAGCTTTACTAGACCACCTAAGCTCGTATTCCGACAAGTTTTAGAAGTTCAGGAGTCTCAGTAGGCTCCACAAAAGGACGATCTCGGTTGGCAGGGTCGACCGAGTCATCCGGACGTCTTGGGAACGCGTCATGATATGCCAGCCGTTCAACAGGGACAACATTTTTGCACTATCACTAGTCAGTGTCTCATCTCTCGAGAGTTAAGCGACTAGAAATTGGGAGAGCGGAACATACCGGCCAGTGAGTTGTGCCCTTGCGATCCTTGTAGAGCTGGATCTTCTTAGCTAGCTCAGCCTCTGACATCAGTGTGCGAGGGCACATGCACACGTATGCGCTGAACCGCGTCTCCTTCCCAACAGGGGAAGCGTTCCAGTGAATAGTCCTCGAATCCCATACTGTAGCATCGTTAGAGAACCCTTTCAACGGGTGGGTGAGATCTACGTGAGCTTACAGATGAAGTCGCCAGCATTAGCCTCGACTTTGATGGATTTGCACCCCCTGGCCTTGTACCAGTCGAGCTCACCGTCGCCTTCTTTTCCCTGTTTGAAGAAACGGTAGTTGTTATTGCCGACTCCGGCGTCCTGGTCCTCCTTCCAGCCACCAGTTTCTCGAAAGTACTCCTCGTGAAGCAAGTGGGACTTGCTTAGGACACAGAGACCGCCGTCGTCGGGTCCACTGGGACCTAACTGGGCAATGCCCTGGTATAGCTCGAAATGATCAACTTCACGAGGATCCTGATCAATGTGGGGCCAAGCGGCAGTAATCTTCAGGTCAGTTCGACCGTACTTCTCATTGATAGGGAAGGAACAATTCATTCCATCAAAACTGGAGATGAGATCATCGGTGCTCCAGAGCTGCTCGAAAAGGCGGCGGATGCCTGGTTGCCTGGAACAGGTCAGGTTTAGGTTGTGTGGTCTCAAGATCGATGTATTAACTCACGTTCGAATGGCCCAGACAAATTGCTCGTGGTTTACGGCATATCGGTTGTACAAGCCCCCCCTGTTGGGACAACATTAGAATACTGTACTGAATTAAGACTCGGCCGCATAGGGGGTGGTGCACGTACTTGGCGGCGAATGGAAGGTTCCAGCCATTCCAGGTAGACCGATCATTCCTCTTGAAGCCATGTGGGAACTTCTCCAGCCAGGCAAGGGCCTCTTCCTGGAACTGCTTGCATGCTTCTTCGGGGATCACATTAGGGACGACAACATACCCCTCCGTCTCGAGAGTCTTCATCCAGTCAGGTTTAGTGGCAGTGGTGTCAGACATGGTTTCTATTGGTCCGATAAGGTTGTGCTTTGAATGTAGACAAGGTGTGATGCTTAGTGCTCTTGTTGAATGGATCTGATGATGTTCCAATTTTTTGATGATGGCATGGGCTTTAGTCTTGATTTATAGGAGGGAGCGGCCTCTAGGATTCTATCGCATATGTAATGAAGACACAATATATTAAGAATCGGAAGGATGAAGTGTCCACTACTCCAAAGTGACACAGTGAATAATCGCGAGGAGCCTCGCAAGCTGAGGGGGGCACGAGACAATCTGATCCGGCAGGCTGGGGAAGAGGGTGAAGCTACGGGCCAATCGGATCTATTTCAGTGGCCCTCATAATGCAATGCCGTAGATGATACCATGAAATGGGCGAGAATAAAACAGCCAATATGCTTGATTACTGGCTGGAGCTTAAGGCCAGGGATACGTATGTTTTCATGATGGTGAGCGAGGCATGCGAGCGAACCGGTGTAAGCGACGACTTGGGCCCGCCCTAACTAGGCCGGACACCGCCCGAAGCCCCTTTGAGGAAGTCCTGATCGCGAGCGACGCGAGGGCATGGAGACTAGGAGGTCGAGGGGTATGGGGTATCCAATCGTGGGTTTCCCCGCATCAATAGTAGTGACAGCCCCATGGGGTAAGTAGCCGGGGCCAATCAGAATGAACTTGATTCCACCCTCAATTTGAGTTTGCCAAATCTCCTTGTTCACGGTTCTAACGCATCGCTCCTCTGTCGACCTTTTAACTGAGACGTGGTCCTCTCATCTATCTCGCCATGCTCCTCGTCTCCCATACCTTGCATCTGCCTTGAAACTCGAAAGCATCTTCAACCTCAGAGCTGCAGTTAAGCCTTGTTATCGCCCCTTAACCTGACTCCTGTGCTCATTTCTTCAACCAACAAATTATCTCTACAATACAACATGTCTTCGGAGTCGGGAACTTATGCTGACCTCCCGAGTGAGACATGTCCATGAATTATCCCCAAGAGCTGATCACTAACTTTGAATCTCCAGACAACACCGACAAGTCATGGTGGAAGGACCCTGGACTGAGAAAAAACGTCTTTCACATCGCCGGACTTTGCGTCTGTCCATTTTACCTTGGATGTGAGCACTCTTCAATAGCTGTCGTACTGATTACTGGATACTTACAACCTTCCTTCACAGATGACTCGGCTCTCCTCACTGGCCTTCAGGCTCTACCGTACTGGAAAGATTACTTTGGCCATCCCACAGGCACAACGCTTGGTCTGATCACTGCTTCTATTTCCTTTCGTAAGTTTAAGTCCAAGTCTTTGCAATGTCAGAAGCTTGCTAACAAATTCCTCTCTAGCAACCGTTATCACTTCATTCTTCGCTAGTTGGGTCGCCGAAAAGTATGGACGCCGATGGGCAGTGTGGATTGGAACTGCTCTCATTGTACGTTACCCCTCGATTTCGAACTCCGAATGCGAAAGTCAAATCAGCCTAATGTTTGCGAGAAAATAGATCGTTGGAGGAATCGTCAACGGCCTTGCCAACAGTCTGGCCATGCTCATCATTGCACGAGTCATTATCGGTGCTGGTGGTGGCATGACCAAGGTCGTGGCAGTTGCTCTTCTCCACGAAATAGCCCACCCACGACTGAGGCCACTTGCGGCATCTATATTCTACTCGCTCTATTACAGCGGCTCGATTCTAGCTGCCTGGTTGACCTTCGGCACTTTGTACATCAAGAGCGACTGGTCCTGGCGTTTTCCGGCGCTTGTCCAGGTTCTAGGGCCCGTCATTGTTCTTTCCATGACAATCACAATGCCTGAAAGCCCCCGTTGGCTTGTCAAGTCCGACCAGGCAGCTAAGGCTTTGGATATCTTGGCCAATTACCATGCGTACGCTTTCCAATTATCGAATGTGACTGGAGCTAGAAGAGCCTATGCTAACATATATACCACAGAAATGGAGACAGCCTAGATCCGCTGGTGCAATACGAATATCGAGAGATTGTTGATGCTATCGAGCAGGAGAATTTGAGCAATCGAGTCTCCTACCTTGACTTCTTCCGCAACGAGCCTAATCGACGCCGACTTGCTGTTTTGGTGGCCATCTCTCTGGGTCAAAACTGGATTGGCAACGGCATTATTTCATATTACCTCTCCCCAATTCTAAATACTGTTGGCATCACTGATCCCACGCAAATCGTGGGTATCAATGGCGGCCTGCAGATTTTCAACCTCGTGATGGCACTTGGGGCATCAATGTGCATTGAGAGAATAGGAAGGAGACCTCTCTGGCTAGCCTCAACATTTGGTATCATGTGCTCCAATGCATGCATCATGGGTCTCTCCGCTGGCTTTGCTATCAACAAGACACAAGCTCTTGGCGTGGCCGTTATTCCCTTTCTTTACATCTTTTATGGGTTTGTAATTCCATTGCAAAGTTCAGATCGACTCATCTCGCTAATAAATATATAACAGGTTCTATGACATTGCCTGGACACCTCTGCCATATTCTTACAGCTCTGAAATTCTTCCCTTCAGCATGAGAACCAAAGGTATGGCCATTTTCGTTGCGACCCAGAACATCGGCGCGGCCTTTAACCAATTCGTGAACCCAATTGCCCTTCAAGCCATTGCATGGAAGTACTACGGTGTCTACTTGATTGTCGAGGCGGCTTATCTAGTCTTTATGTGGTTCTATTTCCCAGAGACAAAGCAAAAGACGATTGAGGAGGTGTCTGTTATTTTCGACAAGTATGGAAAAGGTGGCAAAGCCAAGGACCTCCAGGTCAATGCCATGGACCAGGCACGGGCTGCGGGAAAGGACACTGCAGAGCATGTTGAGTTCTCTACCGGTGAGGGAAAGAAGTCGACAGAGCAGAAGTAGAATGCAAAAACATCCGGATGAAGTCGGACCTTAGCAATTGCCTGTCTAGATAGGAGTACTTCTACAATGCCGAGCTAAGATGATTGGTTTCTGGGTAGACTAAGTATCTCGGCAAGCCAGATTACGTCTCGTCTCCATAAGAGGACGCTTCTTCTGCAAGCAGTCAACTTATGTCGTAATACTCATTAGTTTCCAGTCAATCAATAAATTATATCTTTATTGCGCACGATTAACTAGCGAATGACTACCATCTATTTCGTGATTGTACCAGTAGATTCTGCATGGGTCAGACCAGTAACGTTCAATTCAGAATTTGTCAAGGCCTAATTGTTGCCATCACGATAAAGATTCCCTTAGTCCAAATATGTACTCGCCCTACCCCCATTGCTTCTGCTTCTGCTGTCGTAATGTAAGGTTCTCTTCAGTTTTGATTCTTTCCAACGCCCGTAGAAACTGAGGCCTACTAAACGAGTCAGAACAAGAGTCATAAGTTGCACAAGTCTCGTAGCAACTTTACCTGGTTGATACTCGCTGCCACCAAGCTTTGATGTGTGGGCCGACCTTGTAGCCCATCACACTTCGGCTTCCAGCACAAAGTGAGTGAATCCCTGCCAACATCATAAACTATTGTATTAGTTAGCGCCGCAAGCCTAGAATAGGTTAGATCTTGGGGAATACGAGCAGGTATTCATACATCTCCAATGCCAAATTTCTCAGTCCCGGTGAAGTTGCAGCCCTCATGCTCGGCTAACCACTGTTCGGTCTTCCCCTGAAGGTTAGTTGCGGTGTATAAGGGGATATCTTGTGGATGGTCTTACCTTATCAATGAAATTTTGAGACTGAGGTCTGTCAATCTCCCATGAGTACCATGAGGAGAACCGCTCCATTCCCCTTAGCTCTTCAGGAGTCGCCTCCCCGATTCGCCCTTCCACCCAGGCCTTCCCAGCCACGGCCACCATATCTTCCTCCTGCAGCCATGTCATCCCAGCAGCTTCTGCAGCATGAGCCCAGTGCACGGACCAGTTAGACTGCTCCCTCTCAATGTGAGAGGGGGCAGAGGCCATGATCTCCGGGTGTGTGAGAATGCGGTGGAGCACGTATCCTGACTCGCCGAATGATTCACCATCAATCGACAATGCTGGGCCCTTGCCAAACAAGGAATGTTTGAAAAGTTCAGGGGGTGCAGCACCCATGAGTGTAGGCATGCGGAGGTACGTCACTACATCATACGTTGACTCGAGTTCCTCGAGCAGCCAGACTAGTATTAGAATATTGGGTCTGAAATCAGCACTGGTTTCTTTGTTTTCTCAGGTTCGGGTTATCGGTGGGTTTGAAACGTACAAACTCTATCGGAGCGAGATGGCGACTCGATATTGTGCACTGTGATTTGAGGCATACTGGTTCTGCTTTGGAATGGCCACTGGCAATGAGCTCAGAATATTCCATCGGACAATCA
Organism: Clonostachys byssicola; assembly: GCA_902006505.2. Lineage (NCBI taxonomy): Eukaryota > Fungi > Ascomycota > Sordariomycetes > Hypocreales > Bionectriaceae > Clonostachys > Clonostachys byssicola. Next base: position 176,466 of record CABFNO020001527.1, read on the forward strand.
CCAAAGCTACGGGCACCACCGCTCTATATCCAACCACGCTTTAATGCGGCGTTCAAGAGATGCGATTCCATACTTTACTCCTATCCAATCAACGAGTCAGTGGTGGAATGGTCTTCTTGGTGGGGGAGAAGTCTTTTCGCGAGCGAGCCGAGCTGCGGCTGAGTGGCCCCAGTTTATTCGTCTGGGTATGACTAGGGAATTGTCCAATCCCCGATCCCCCGCTTTCGCTCGCATATCTCGCTATTTCCCCAGATTCCGTTATTTTCCCCAAAGCCTCCCCGGTTTACCATATCCCCCCAACCTGAGCACATTGCTTTGATCGCTCATGTCTGACGAGTCAGCCGCAACTGCGCAAGGGCCTTCCCCATGCTCAAGTATTCACGTCTTGGAAAATGACACCACGACAGGGGGTGCGACCAATTCAAGTCCTAACTTCAACAATCCTGATGAGAACGATGGCCCAGCCCATTCCAGTAGGGACTCTGTGAGCGCTGGTGGTGAGCCAGCACCCAAAATCCGGAAGCGAAGACGCGTTCGAACCGGTATGTTGATGTTGATGTGGATTTCTCAACTCCCCTCCTGTCCTTCTCTCCCAACCGACTCTTCACCGTCTACCATCGCTCTCCAGCAGTTGGCTCGTCCCAAACTGAACACTGGCATACAGGCTGCCTTCAATGCAAACGGAGGCGTGTTCGGTGAGTTCCGCTATTACTCCTTTCCAATCTCTTCCTATGGCATTTCTCTAATGACAAGAGACACAGCTGTGACGAGCATGGCCGTCCTAAGGCTGGCGAAACGGAGACAGCCGGTCGTTGTGACGCATGTGACCGTCTGGGACTTGTTTGCACCTGGCCAGCACCACCAACAGAAGGTAAGTTAAAAGTCGATATGTCATTCCACCTTACTGATCCGTTCCTGATCAATCAGAAGCCTCAATCCATTCAAGTATAAGGCGTGGCGCTGGGGGAAAGCGAAATGCATCTTGGTCACCAACCGAAGAAGGCCGCCATGGAGGTGAACCCTCCACTCTGTTAGTATCTCTTTTGTTCTTGGCCAAATGACCATTCAGCTCATGCGAAACTCCAGCGGTAATGACGCCATCGTTCAACTAGGATTTGACCAGATCACGCGAGCCATGGTTGATGCTTTCTTTGAAGAAGTTTACCCATGCTCAGTGTTTGGCTTCCTACGCAAGAATCCTTTCTACGAATCTTTCGAGAATGGATATGTCTCTCGAGGTCTTTTATTGTCCTTGTGTTCCTTGAGCGTTAAATATGTGCTCCCAAAGCACGAGGAGCAGTCTCGAAGATGGAGTGCTGAAGCCAAGTCACATGCTCACAGAGATATAGAAAGTGGCCAGGTGACGGCATCAACATTAGGTTCGCTCATCTTGTGTTTCCACCAGGAGTTATTCAATCGAATATTTGGCGCTGCTTGGATGACTTCCGGGGTGGCGATAAGGTGAGCATCAACCCTTCCTCTAGTCGAGTTTCAAAACTGATTATCTGACAACTATTAGGTTAGCTTTTGCATTACGATTCAACTTAACCCCCAACACTGCTCCCCCTGGAACCCTCCCTATGGCCTGGGCGGATGGAGAGTCACGCCGACGAATGATGTGGGCAGTATACGCCATGGACATGTACGTTTGCGATGGATTTCCAGAGTACTCCAATGTACCAAGATCTTCTTTACGAATCCAACTTCCATGCGATGAAGAAGCTTTTGTATCAAACCAGGGATATGAATCCCATACACTTGGTGGCTACTTTGCAGACTCCCCCTGCATGTGGCAGACACCCCAAATACATCCCCGGTCTGCGACAAGTCCTTTTGTGCAGTACATTACCATTTTTAGCATTCGGACAACTATCTTAAGGTATGGTCGGATTTCGCTTTACTGACAGCGGTAGAGTCTGATGAATAACTATTGGAGCAGATATGTACGTAAGAAGTCGTCTGCATCTCAAGATCTGCCCTGGCAAGACAATTCCACTGTCTCTAAATGCGAGAACGCTCTACGGTGGTGGAAAGACAATCTCCCAGCCGAACTTGAACTCTCCGACCCGGAAAGAGTGTCGTCTTGGTCTCTGGCCGAGCTGTCGACAGTTCTTTCATTGCATCTGTGGCATTCCATGTCTTAGTATGCTCCATCATATCCTCTCTCTCTTACCATGCACCGTCCAACGCTAACCAACATACTAAGCTGTGACCTCGGTCGTTTGACTATCTTCACGTTTATCGAATCCGCGCCACCCGAGATACTCCTCAGCGCTCCTCAATCTTACGTCAGTAAAGCACAAAACCGATGTGTCGAGCACGCATCCAGGATGCTTGAATTATGTAGTTCCGTTCTGGAAATACGTCCAGAATTTGTCTCTCGCGATCCATATATAGCCTCTTGCCTATATCAAGCAACCCGTATCATCCTTTGGGACATTTTCCGACACCCGTCTCCCTCAATATCGATGAGAACATTCGCTGCAGGAATCTGCCAGCCTGCCCTGATCATGCTCCACGGATTGGCCGATCTCTTTTCCTACGCTGGCTCTGTGGTTAGTCATTTCTCTAAATCTATACTCCTCCTATGAGATAAGATTTCTGACACGAAGCAGATGGAAGACACATTCAGTCTCCTAAGGCGATATGGGATGCAGGATATAATGGCCAGTAGGCTTCCCAAAAATATCGCCAACGCGCTTCACCAGCCAAGCAGAATTTTCAAGCCGGGACCTGCCATATTCCTAGATGCGTCTGAACAGTCCGCTCTTCGGGAAAGCCCCGAGCCGACACCCATGGCCACAGACCGTGGCGAAAGCGAGCTCTTCAGACCTCCCTTCCACTCGAGAAAGGATGTGCGGATCGAATTGGACCCCAACGACAGCGAGGCGTTGACCCCTTCTTCTGCTTCCTGGACCACGCCGTCGCAGATGCATTGGAATGATGGCGTGATAGATGCTCAGAGCAACGCAAGCTATGCGCACGCCTATGGCGGTGCTTCTGCGGCACCCATGGATGAAACACTCCAAGCTCCCGCCCACGGTGCTGATCTGTCCCTTCAATCCTTGCAAGCGCCAGACAGTCAAATTGCAAAGGGAGATTTGTTGCCCAGTGCAATAACCTCCCTCACACCGGGGATATTTGGTTCGGATCCCGCCAAGGATAGGGAGTCGCAGTTTCTCGGTGACGTCAGCCGATTGTCGTGCTTTGACCCTTTGGGCCAGTCGTGGCCCCCGATGTACTCGGACGGCAATGTTGAGATGTGACTTGACGCAGGTAGCTGATTGAGAAAAACCAACAGGAGACCAACGCGTATGAAGCGCCCTGTTGGCCCAGGACACTTTTCCGATCTTGCCTTGGTGTTGGCAATCAGCGGGCGAAGTTTGTATTAGAATACCAGCTTGTGCTTTAAGGGGATCATGCTCCCGAGCCATACCACGCGTAACGAAGGCATCCTGGGGTAAATTATTATGGAACTATTATCAATCATCAGCCCAGTTATAGACGCCAGTGCCGTTTTGCCAACGTACGTCTACCTATTGTAGATCAGAGTTCGTATAGTGTCGATATTAAACCATTATAAGAATCAGATCACACGTAGTGGATTAATAAGAGTAGATAATGCCTCGTACAATAAGGCATAGGTAATTTATAGTGAACACTTTAACCTGGCCCCAGCCAAGACAGCGATAAAATCATCCTACAGATAGACGGCTCGCCGTAGGTAGACAAAACGGGTACTTGTTCCAGATTCTTCGTGCCGATCAATGGTGGCGCAGCACAGCACATAGGCTGACGTACCAATATCGAATCACAGTGGTGCCATTTAAATTCCCATCACCCATCCAAAACATCACCAACCCAACTCTAGTAAAGAAACACGAAAAACGAAGCAGCGAGAATAAACTTCGCGATTCTCGAACCCAGAATCAAATGCACCGAAATCCCTTCTCGATGCAGCACAAATCCGGCGGCAAGGGCTCTGCCCACTGCGGCTCTGTCGCCGTCTCCATTGTCGGCATCGTATTTGGCAGCGCCATTGTCATCGTCGTCTGCTCCTTCATTTACTGCCTGATCAGGAGGCAGCTCAACCTGCGCGACAAGTATGCCCGCTGCAACGGGAACTGCGAATGCGAAGGCGCCTCTCGACCGCCCCCTACCCGAGTTCCTCGCCGCCCTCCTCCCGCGCCCGAACAAAGCGATGCTGTTGCCGGCCCGAGCGTTGACCCTCCACCGTACCTGGGCGATCAGAACGAGGAACGGCATGGTCTGATGAGCCATAACGATTATAATAAGTCGACATAGGTAGTGCGTGGGAATGTACGGAGTTTGTCTTGATCTACGATAACTGCAAGTGTCTGGATTTCGTCCGCACCCACGTTTGAAATGGCACTGCGATGAGACATACACTCGATTCAGTAGAAGAGTTTCAGTAACGAAAGATTGTTATGAAGTTTAGAGTTACATGATAATTACGAGCTACAATTGTTTTGGTTTCCGTCGTTTTGATACAACATTCCGCGGATAAATCTCTCTGCTTTGTTCCGAGAAAGCGATGACACTGTAAACTTCAGAATGAGGGAACTTTTGCCAAAGTATTAATTTGTAAGACAGCGGTCTTATAAGCTGCCTTTCCCCTCGAACTACAGACTAAAGAGACGTTGTCAACTGCCAAAGAATTCTTTTGAACCTGGATTTCCCTCCACGCCTTCTTCAAAAAAGCTTATATTATACCGTCCACAGTAAGGGTGCCAGACTTGGTGATCATGTATTCATTGATTGCATCGTCCTTCCCTGCCTCCTTTCCGTGGCCAGAGTACTTGATGCCGCCAAACGGAGTCTCCGCCGCAGAGCAATTACCTTAAAAAAAAAAACAGTCAGATATTGTTGGTATAAATGTCCACGGAGATTTTATGCATGCTGGTATAAATATCCACGGAGATTCTATACATACCGGTATTAAGTCCGATGATGCCAGCCTCAAGGTTCTCATACAAACGCCAGATACGGTCAACGTTCTTCGTGAAAGCATAGCTAGCAAGCCCCATCGGGGTATCATTAGCCATCTTGACTGCCTCTTCCTCGGTCTCAAACTTGTAGAATGTAGAGATGGGTGCAAAGCATTCCTCGCGTGAGATGAGCGCCTTGGGAGACACACCAGCCAGGATGGTTGGCTCGAAAAAGTAACCCTCTTCAAAGCCCATCGGGGCCATGCGCTTCCCACCGGTGACGAGACGCGCCCCGTTGAAGAAGGCGTCCTCAACCAAGCGTTCAGCCCGATCGACGCTCTCAAGCTTGGTGACGGGGCCGAGGGTGGTTCCCCTCATAGCACCGTGGCCGACAACTAGCTTGGCCATTTCCTCATGGAAGCGTCGGATGAATCTATGATACACCCCGCTTTGGACGAGAAATCGATTGACCGTGATGCGCGCTTGGCCAGCGTGGCGGAACTTCAGGCTGACTATATTAGATTATATAATCCCCAGCTCTAATAATATTTATACTTAAAAAATAGTATATTATATTTTATATACTATATTCTACTCTTCTGGCGTTCTTGAAAACTCGTGACTATAATCGCTCGCATCTTATACCTACTATACTATAGGTATTTACCTATCTAATCTAAGTATACTTGAGATTGGCGAAAACAGACTAGTTACTGTCTTTCTGTCTAGGTACATTGGGTTACCCCCCATGCAACTCGCTGCAGCTTCGCAGTGAACGGGTTAAGCTCGTCGACACCTGTCTCGGTGATAATAACGGTCCCTCCAATGGTCACAGCCTGGTGCCCAAACCCACAGCTCGGCTCAAGAGCAAAAGTCATGCCGGGGACAAGAATCAGCTCAGCATTCATCGTCGGCATGCCCAGCCTACCCTTCTGGTACCTGGTATCGTCTCCAAAGAAGGCAACAGGTCCAGTGAAGCCACAAAGCGTAGGGGCGAGCGGGTTCATCCCGTGCAGCTGTGGCCCCTTTGTCCAACCACCAGCGTCGTTCACTGGCTTGGACATGGCCTCGGCCACGTCACCGAAACGAACGTTTGGCCCCATGACGCGCAGGGCCTCGTCGTAACAGGCCCTTGCGATGGCAGCACAGCGCTCAAGGTCCTGGTGCACGTCACCGACAGCGACGGTGAGCTGGTGTTGCGACTGGCGCATACCGAAGTTAGTGAAGATCTCAGCCGTGACCAAGTCGCCGTTCTCGACGGCTCTCGGGGGCTGCGGTCGCCAAGCCCATCGCGGGGGGCCCCAAACCACGGATCCGGGGCCTGAGTTCAGGTGCATCCAGGAAGGGACTGTGCCTTTGGCGATGGCTGTGCCCATGCCCGCTCCAAACACGTCGTTCTCGTGTGCGCCCGGTCGTATCGCAGCCACCATGGCCTTGGCCATTTCCTCGCCGATAGCGGCGGCATGACGGACGACGGCGAGCTCCTCGGCACTCTGCACCATGATGGCGTTGGCGAATGGCCTCAGCACGGACTTGAAGGTGACGCCGGGGAGCTGAGACGTGGTCTTGCTCCAGAGCAGGAAGGGAATCGTCCCTTCTACGTGGAAGGGGACAGCCGGTTCAATGCCCAAAACACCAATGGCACTCTTTTCGAGCAGGAGTTCCGTAATAAGCCCAATGAGCGCTTCGGCGTTACGTCCTATCCGAAGACTCTGAGGAGATAGCCACATGGCATCTCCTTTCTGAGACGACTCTTGGTGGTCCGTCAGGAAGTTAACAAAGGGTACCAAAGCGTAGGGCTCAGCAGCGTTTCGAGGAAACACCACCGTCGCTCCAGGACGGTCGTTTGTAAACCAGGCATCGTAGGCATACTGCCCAGGGCCTGCATCCTCGTGCTCACCAAAGATGATCAGAGCATCGACGCCTTGCTCCTGCATAAATCTCCTTGCCATGGACCAGCGGCGGTCTCGCTCGGCTAGTGAGTATGTGGGAAGGGCCCCGTTGGTCATATTTTAGTGAAATTATGGAGAAGCTGGTAAAAGAGTTCCTTCTTTTCTTGGTGATAAACCCGTTGATCTAGACTCTGGTGAATAATTTTGAGGAGCAGCGGTTTACCGGCTACTTTATATGCAGATATACCAAGCGATTACTATTCAATAACTTTCATCGTTGCTCCGAATTAAGTAAAGCACAACGTTATTCCGTGTTTCGGATATACGTCTAAGCAGACCGGGACGGGCTTAAGACTCAGGTATCCCCGTGTGTTCCGTTTCTCATGTTCCCTAGTAAGGAGCATCTGCAGGTGGCTCACAACTCGGAATGCAAAGCGCGGATCCTTCCTCATTTTGGAAAAGGACTTATGTTATATACCTTGCTCACACCTGTGGCGGCTCGGTAGCTTCCAGACCAATTTTTCGCAATTGACAGAGCTTCCCTGTTCCTCCTTCTCCTGTTTGATCACTCACCGCGACCTTGATCTCTTTTGTCGCGCTCTCGGCCACGCGGAGGCTGGAGGCCATCGAGTAATAAATTGGAACGAGAGTACCACACTTTCAGGGATCTAAAGTAAATATTTCTATTTATTTTTATAAATAAATATTTATCTCTCTATCTCTTATTATTTCTTCTAAATTAAAAAATATTAAAAATAAATCTTCTTAGATATATTTATATAATTAATTATCTAATAAGAAGTAATAGCTTTTTATATGAGTCGATAAGCGGATAGTCCTCGACTTAGGCGAACCTCGTTAGGTAATTTCCCCTTCTCCAATTATCACAATTGGTTTCAATCGTTTGTTTCTTTGACTTGTCAATCCATCTTAGTTGCTTTGCCTCTCAAGCTGTTACCGGCCATAGGATGCCTCGACGACAAGGCAGCTATTGTGACAGGTATGATACTCATCTTCCTTTCCCACACGGGTCACTTAGCTAATCATACCCACGGACGACAGGAGCCGCGTCGGGTTTCGGCCACCCCGAAAAACGCTGAGACTACGGTAGAGAGACTGCCTTCCGAGAAAACAAACGAGAGCTCTCTACCAGTAGAGAAGCCGACTGTCGCCACTGTCTATTGAGAAGCACTATGCCGAAGAAGGTGCCAAGGTCATTTCCGACATCAACTGCCAGGCTGGTGAGGGGCTCGCTGCGACTTCAGATGCATTCACGCTCCAGGAAATGAACGCGACAAAGGCTGGTGACTGGAAAACTGCAATCCATAAAACTGTCCAGCTTTGGGGCAAGTTCGACATCCTCGTAAATTGGAATATAGGGATCAGCTATATGAACAAGGTAAATCATCCCAGTGGTTCTCTTGCTCGAGGGTACTCGGTAACAGCCGCATGCAGAGGACCCATGAAGTGACCGAAGACGAGTCTGAGAAGGTCATAGCTGTCAACGTGAAGAGCGTCTTCTTGGACAGCAACGCCTTTATCATCCAGGCTGAAAAGTAAGGAACGGGTGGCTGCATCGTCAACATCGCGTCCGTGGGTGCCCACCGTCCTCGACCTTGCCTGATCTGGTACGATACATCCAAAGGCGCCATTGCCAATGTAAGTCCAGTTCTAATGCATGTTGAGTGGAGTTGCCAATATTGGAACGATAATCTAACTGAAGATAAATCAGGCGATGATGGGGTTGGCTGCAGGATATGGACCAGACGGCATCCGAGTCAGTTCCATCTGCCCATTGGCGACCATGACGGGTTTGCTTTCAACATTCATTGGCAAGGAGATCACAGCAGATGTGCAGATTGGACTGGGAGCAGTGCCACTTGGAAGGATGGGCAAAATCGGCGACGTGACCAATGCAGCAGTCTTTTTAGCTGGCCGGAAGCTTCCGTTATCACTGGCGTCAACCTTGACGTGAATGGCGGCCGTGCTATTTGATCAGCTAAATCAATACACTGGTGCAGTCCTCCTTGAACTGGGTCAATCACGGGCTCAGCACAGATGATGGAAAGGAGGTAACGAGAGAGGCAATGTAGCCTGAAGTGTCAGACATAATAAGGCAAACCCTAGTCACATTTGAAGACATAGGCAAGTTATCTTAGGTAGAAAAGTCTCTGAATGAAACTGAATTCGTTTATGTCAGAAAGAGTATGTGTCAGCTTAAAGTAGATGTCGAGATATACCCATAAGTGGAAACGTAGTGGTTCTAGTGATTTTAAACACAAAGTCTAACCTCCTTTTCCACCCTTTTCTTTGTCTTTCAATATCTTCTCCTTGAAAGCACAGAATATCACGTCATAACGAAGACTCTCATATCAGCTAAGTTCACGGAGACTTTTCCACTCAGGGGTCCTTGTACTCATATCATCTGAGCCTCGAGGTCGAAGGATGTTTTTATTGATTGGTTTAGCTGGAACTGAGTGTTGATTGAAGCTTGTGAAAATTCTGTGCCGAATAACCGATTATGGTGTGCTGAATGCTACTCTGCGTGACACTACTCTCTCTCGTTTATTCCGTGTTCAACACCCTCACTTTGTTTATTTTGCTGCCTAAATTTTAGTGTGACACCCTTGATTACCTGATTCATGCAAACCCGGGGAAGATTGTAACGATATAATTGGTTGCACAGCTGACCTGACTTCTTTGTTCAAGAGAAAATGTCTATAGCAAGGGTCGCAGCACATCCCCCGCTCCAATGGCATAATCTGGGGTTACAAATGCATCCTTCAGGGCATCAATTCTTTTAAGCCATCGACACTTCGGGACCTAGTTCTACAGATAAAGGCCAATCACGACCTTTGGCCCATCCATGCCGCACAATTAGACGTGACGCATGGACACCGTTCTGCCAGAGTGACACGCACCTCTTACAAACAAGCTATTGAGAGCTCTTCCCAAAACCAATGGGTGACGCCGTGGCGTAGCTCAGATGGTCTTGGGCTGCTGCATCGAGTCAATTACCCTAGCTTCACATCACGCGACCCTCCTTCTCTCATGAGTTATGGGCAGCTCATGGCAAGAATGGTCAGATATTGGTGATGCATGGGAGGTGTCATATTGTCGACAGTGTCGTTTTAATGCGTTCACGCAGGACAACCGACAACCAATGGCGATTCGTGGTGCACTTTGTGTTGCAAACAAAACAGAAATATATTTAGCTTGCTCCCCCCTAAGCGAGGGCTTGATTTACTCTACCTGAACAACCACAACATCAATTGATCCTGATTTCATTGCCATAGCTTTCAGGTGCATAGCTGCCCCTCTGCACCATGTCTGACGACAAAATTGCTGCCAAGGACAGGCAAGTTGTTAAGGCATACCTTGATGACCGTGTTTTTGTAGGCTAACATTTTCCATCCATCCATAACAGTCAAGTCCCAGACCAGCCGAGTAACCTTGAGGCTCGACGCGAAAGCGTCGCGACTTTAACACGTAATTTAGAAGGCGAGATTAGAAACCCCCTACGCGACATTCCCAAGGAAGAACTACTCAACAACGTCACCGCCTTCCACCAGAACAAGCATCTTCCCGAGGACATACTTCCCTTATTGAAGAAGGGGGCACTCGTCGCGCAAAACCCCACCGAGTTTGAAACCATCGAAGAACTTGAGGAGAGTGACAAGCAGCCTCTGAGAGAGGAGGTCACCAAGAGATGGAAGCATCCTTGGGCCTTGTACTACACGATCATTCTCAACTCGATTGCAGCAGCCATTCAGGGATGGGACCAGGTAAGCAGCTTGCTCTGTAACTACTCAAAACTCTTGATTTGTGCCCTAACAAGATCTCGCAGACCGGCTCCAATGGGGCCAACTTGACATTCCACGCCGCGCTCGGCATTCCCGACTCTGCTGGATCTGCTTGCGGGCCAGTGGCTAATGAAGGTGATTGTGCAAAGAACAGCTGGATCATCGGATTTGTGAATGCAATGCCATATATTACTATATTCCTCTTGTAAGCACCAATTCATGGTTAGTTCTTTGCTTTCTATCGCTGACTTTATTGATCACATCAGTGCCGGATGGATATCTGACCCTCTTAACGAGTGGCTCGGCCGTCGGGGAGTCATTTTTGTCGCTGCGATCTTTTCTCTGCTAGCGCCATTTGGAATGGGTGTCTCACAAACATGGGGGCAACTTGCAGCATGTCGGTATGTATCTATCACCCTGTTGATTGAAAATGAGGAAGTGTTAATGAGATATCGAACGCAGTATGCTCTTAGGTATCGGTATGGGATTGAAAGAGGTTACTGTCCCGGTTTTCTCAGCAGAGAACGCGCCCACGATCATTCGAGGAGGTCTAGTCATGTCATGGCAGGTCTGGACGGCTTTTGGTGAGTTGCAAGTGTCATTGCTTGATTGATTCTCCAGACTCTGACTTTGTCTACAGGTATCTTTCTTGGAACTTGCGCCAACCTCGCGGTTGGAAAGACTGGCGAGATTTCCTGGCGCTTGCAGTTCGCATCCGCCTTCATTCCAGCTGTGCCTCTTGTCCTTGGAACCTGGTTCGCACCCGAGAGCCCTCGATGGTACCTCAAAAAGGGGCGCCACACTGATGCCTGGAAGTCTCTGCTTCGCCTTCGGAACACACCACTTCAAGCTGCCAGGGACTTATATTACATCAACGCACTTTTAGAGCAAGAAGAAGTGCTTGTGAGCGAAGCCGGACTGAAAGTGACCAGCACCGTGTTTACACGCTTTGTTGAGCTTTTCACCATTCCGCGGATTCGCCGTGCAACATGGGCTTCAGGTATCGTTATGATTGCCCAACAGATGTGCGGTAAGTTTCATGAGGCTTAGATAACACATTCTACTCTTTCTAAGTTCTTTTGGGCCATTAAATGGGTCTCTGTGAAAGCTAACAAGCATCAGGTATCAACATTATTTCCTTCTATAGCGCAACAATTTTCAAGGAGAGCGGCATTGACGATTATACCTCCCTCTTTGCAAGCTTCGGTTTTGGTTTGGTCAATTTTGTCTTTGCTTGGCCAGCCGTCTGGACGATTGATACTTTTGGACGCCGGACGTTGCTTCTATTCACCTTCCCGAACATGTTTTGGAGTCTTCTTGGTCAGTGACAGCAAGGATTCAATAACCTCAACTAATTTTGGCTAATTAATTTTGTTAATCTAGCTGCCGGACTTTGCTACTTGATTCAGCCCGACGTCGAAAATAGCACCGCTCGTATTGCTGCCGTCGCAACCTTCGTCTACATCTTCGCCGCGTTTTACTCTCCGGGAGAAGGTCCCGTCCCCTTCATGTACTCTGCAGAAGTGTTTCCTCTCTCACACAGAGAGGTAGGCATGGCCTGGGCCGTGGCAACCAATGTGAGTCTCCATTTTTGCATGTATTACTTGAAATAGCCAAATGCTAACGTGTTGAACAGAACTTTTGGGCATCAGTCCTCTCCCTGACATTCCCTCGCATGTTGATTGCCATGACAGCAACAGGGGCATTCTGCTTCTATGCGGGACTCAACTTGGTCGCCTTGGCTCTCATCTTTTTGTTTGTCCCTGAAACGAAACAGAAGACCCTGGAGGAGCTTGACTATGTCTTTGCGGTCCCTGACCGAACACATGCGCGGTATCAACTGAGAACTGTGCTTCCATGGTGGATTAGAAGATGGATTTTCTTCAAGAAGGGTGAAGTCTGTCCAGATCTGTACAGGGACGCAGCGGCGCACTCGCCGTGGGATGCTGCTGCTGGTGTTGGTGAGAAATCCGGATGAGAAGCCCGTGTGAATTCCCATGGACTTATCAAACATGCTGGGACCTTTTTGGCATGCAACTTGAATTTATGGATGGGTTCAAATGCACGCGAGAGAGCACTATTCTTGCAAGCAGCTAGAGCAAACTGAGACTATTGACAGCCTCCCTCTTAACCTAAGAAACAGAGTACCTAGGCAGATAATGATATGATTCTTTCAAAAAGCAGGCATCATTCAACAACGCGGTGCAAGCTAGCATGAGCTTTCGTGAGAGCAGAAGAACTCAAACGAGAACCACCTCCATCTCCTTCCTATCGCATTCAGAGTTTTCGAACCCAAAACGTTCACTAAATACTCCGACACGAGAATAGGACAACCCGTTCGGATTTTTTTTCCGCACGAGGCCTCCCTGCGTTGATATCCAAGCCAGTTCACCCTCTCCATCATCTTGCACATCCAGTACGTATTGATCACCAAGGTCGAACTCTGCAAATATTCCCAACTCTCCCTGCAAATCGTAGCTCCACAATCTAGTGGAAGCATGTGTGAAACGGCAAGGCAAAGCCAATGTACGTATCGTCAATGCAGCACTGACCACAGCGCTGAACTCATCGCTCGGAATGCGAGTTTGGATTTCGACATCTATAATCCTTAAGCCATCCATCAATATAGTAAATGCAGTATTTGGAAACTCCACCGCGCGCCCAATAGATGCCCATGACCAAGAAGGCGCCACGTAAGTTTTGGGCCTGATGTCCCCGTTGTTCTGACTCTGTTTAGCGTCCGAAGGCTTCCACATAAGGAGGGCTAAGTCTTCCTGCCACAGCCCGGCCATGTACTTCTTCTTTGCTATGTGGCCCATCTTTTTCGCAATTGCTGAAACAGCTAGAAGTCTGTCTTCTTGGCATCCTATCCCTCGACACGTATAATGCATTATCAGGCTCTCCCACATGCTGGTGAATACATCTGGGTCTTCAAGAGCTGCCCAATGCATCCCTTGAACTAACTGGCTGGACATGTGGTGTCGAGTAAAGATACGGGAATCCCCTATCCAGCCGTCAGATTCCGGGCTCGAATCTTCATTTCTATTCTGGACGCAGTGTCGGACGCAGTGCCATCGGGTGTTGTGTGTGCCAGACTCGAGGACACGGGGTGATAAGATCGGCTCTTGGAGATACCATGCTCTTTGGTGGATCGGGTCCCAAAATCCCGGCTCCCTTGCCTTCCAGAATATGGCGCTGCCTATCGTCCCATCTAGGAATAAAAAGGGTATTCGGAAGCCCCTTTCGCCGGGAATATATCGAGTCTGGAGGAAGCCCTCATTCAGGGCCTTTGCACGGGCAGCGGATATTGTGAGGGCTGTTTGTTCATCGATTTCGCCCATTCTCGAAATTTCCTCCATCTTGTCTTGCTCGGAGTCTTGAATAATACATAAGTCGTCAATCCAAATGTGCTCGAATCCCAGCTCAGCGGAAACATTGACTGCATCACGTATTGTGCTCGGAAGACTCGAGTAAGCAATATCCGTCGACAGAGAAACTAGGTTTTATTGGAGTAGTTTCAGTTTCTGATCCCCTCCCCAGCAGTAGCTTAGCGCTATGTAAGGCCTTTTCCGTGACGTGTCTGTTTCAATCAAGCGTGGCGTTGGAGTCAAGGTAGACTTGGTAATCTCTATCAGTCGCCGAGGTACGTTTTGGGACCATTTTGGTTGGCCGGCAGAGGTTTTCGTAGGCTTCGGCATTCTGTATGAGATCTATCACAAGCATCCAACCAGTCTCGGTTCTTCCGCATTGAAGGATCTGAAGCAGGGTCCCAGTTAGGTGGACGATTGGTTATTTCAGAAGTAGCGGCATCTTAACTGGTTAGCAGGTTAACAATAATCTGTTCGAGATGGATAGTACATATTTACCCTTCATCAGCACATAAAATGACCTGCGCCTTCGGAGTAGCTCCGTCGATGTGGTCCTCTAACTCATTGACCCAGTCAAGCACAAGCTGTTCTTCTTCCGTGCCCAGAAGATATCACGAACATCTTATGATAATCCCCTCGCAAAGGGCTGTTAAAAGCAAAAGATTCATTCATCAACTAGAAATTCAAGTTTGATCGTTTATATACGACTCTACCGTCTATGTGGTCCTAATGTTGTTGCTATAGGCAAGGTAGAACGACAACAGGGGATTGCGGAACAACAACAGAACATACAACTACAAGAAAACTAACACACACACATCATTGACCGAAACAATGCACTGGTAATTAGCGATATCATGTGAGCTAACAACGTGATAAAGACTATATCTGCCACTCCTTGAAGGATCATCCTAACTTTGCGTCGCTTTCTTTCTCGGATGCAGTGGCTTCAACCTCATCCTAATTGTCATCCTCATCCTCATTCTCATCCTCATTTCCATCCTCATTTCCGTCCTCGTCCTCATTTTCATCCTCGCCCTCATTTTCATCCTCGGCCCCATTTTCATCCTCTCCGTCATTGTCAGAGTGCGGAGTCATATTGTCTGCTCTCTCATTTGCTGTTTCGATAAAATCCTCACGATGTTTTTGAGCAAGCTTTCTCAGGGCTCTGAAAGCATATACTCCGTCCGCAAAAGCCCATTTGTCGAGTAGTTGAAAGCCTCTTAGAAGGGTGATGTGATATCCCGGGTGGTTCTTGGTGTGAATAGTCGGCGCTGCAACATGGTGTGCATAGAGAGAAAGCATCCCTTCGATGTAGGTAGCACTGAAAGTGTACGCGTTATCATCGAATTCCGGAGTTTCTTTACCAAAGTTCTGCAGAGCATGCATCATCCTTGCGCCATAGGCCCCATCAAGCGTCACCTGCTTCTGAACAATACCGAATTTCCCTTTTGGGCCCTTAACTTGGAAGAAAAAGTTTGTCGCGAGCAGGGCCTCGGCATCTCCACTCGGCGCAATAACTGTGTCCAACTCATCCCTCACCATATCCTCCACTCTTTCGGGCAGGACACCATCGCACATATCTGGCTGAGGGGCGGATAGCTCGCCTTCGGTCATGGTATCCAAGTTGAGGAATGGGATATTCCACATATTGTTGATCTCACTACTGCCCATAAGCAGAGGGGCCACGTTTTTAATCACAGCAAGCTCTGATATAGCCTGAGCGGTGACCTTCTTGAAATTCTTATACTCCGCATCACCAACAGAGTCATCATCTGGTTTCCGTTTCAATATTTCGAATATTAAATCAATATTCTTAGGCTCAGGTGTAAAGTCTCTCTTCGGAGTCGTGTGTGTTCGTGGGTAGATTCTGTATCTAATGCATTTACGCAGAAAATCTGGCTTGGATGCACCGCTTGGGCGTCTCTGTGGTTTCTCTGGGATGCCCATTTCGCTAGTGGATTCTTCGTAATCGAAATAGTCGGCAGGTTCGTCGGTCTCGATGTAATACTAGATGTATTAGCCTAGAATCTGGTTTGGAGAATCAGGAGGGGGATAGAGAGAGGAATGGCCAGGCATAAATACTTACACCTCGAAGGTCAGTGAGATCTGGTCCGCCCCCTCTTGCAAACCGCAATAGTTTTGGTCTTTCTTGTTCAGTGACAGTGAACGCTTGTGCTAGTTCGTGAATGGGTTTTCCGACTGCGCAGTTATTCTTGTACTGGGAGTTCTCACGTTCGAGAAACAACGCCATCAAATCGTCCTTGGGCATGTTCTGGTTATCATCGAAGGAGAGGTTTGGAGACCCGATTTTAGCATTTCTTGCTCTTTTCGGTACGCTCTTGCTTTGATGGTGGCGCGTTTGAGCTTTCCGTTTCCTTGATACCGATCGCGTCGAACTTGCTTCATATTGGGCTAACATGTTGCTTGGGCCTTGATGGATGGTGTGTTACTTATTGTAATTTAATTTGTATTGGCGAAATGGGTGCTCGTCGTAGCAAAACACAGCGCAGGGCGAGTCGGCTTTATGTCCAAGACGGGGCCGAAAATACAGCGTATCTGGATTTTTTGTTGGACAGTGTCGCAGACTCCAAAGATAGGGATGTGCTTTGTGTTGTTCAAGTATTGCAAGCCATTGCCGTTGAAGCAACCTTTGTCAACATCCTCTTGGCTCCGCTAATAAAAAAAGGGGCTTTCCAGGTTCTAACACAGAGTTCGTTTTTCCACGATGAGATTCGATGGCACCGAGAATTGACAATCGTTTGTTTCAAAATAAGAGGTGTGAGGCCAATTGGCGGCAATTCAGATTAAGAGTTGACGCATCACGCTCTGCGCTACCATCTGTCGCTGTCTACACATCGCAGTTCGCTCGTTGTGGGTATTTATGTATCGAAAACACTAGGTAGGGCTGGAGATGCGAACAAAGGAGACAAAGCCAGGATGTGTAAATACACAATACGTAGGTAGGTAGCTTCATATGGCCAACTAAAGGTATGCTGTACAAGGTGTTGAGGGTGATCTACATCAACCCTTTGTGAGAGTCTAAGGCAGCGCTTAAATGTCACGACAAAAATCATTCTCCATGGCTAATGATGTTCCATAAACAGGCACGATGACCGAATTCCAAAGTGCACCTACACATCCACCGCGGGGATCAAAGAAAGAAAACAAGAGCCTCAGCGAGCGGAAATTTTGTTTCATGATCTACTCGACTTGGATCTCTTCGAGGATTTTGAGATCTCCTTTTAGCACGAGACAATGTTGGCGCCGCTAAATTTAGAGTGTGCTTGCACACGTTCACAAGCTCAAAATAATGTGATGAAAAACCGTCCAAGGTAGAAAATATACTAATGGCTAAAGACTCATTAGCCAAGACTCAGTAGAATTTGATTTGCAATAAAGAGCTTTGTAATTTGTGCGTGCAAGTTCTAGCTGGTTGGGCTGCCATCACAGGTGCAAGATTGGGAACCTCTTGAAAAGAATTGATCACTTCATTTTTCTCTTATTTTTTAAGGCTACGGTATCCCCTCAACATGGCCTACCGATGTAGACCTAATACGTCAGAGATACGCACAAACAAGAATCGAATCATTATTCACCAGGTAGGTTCAATGTTACATTGGTCGAGGCTTGGTGACGACATGTTGGGTCCAGGGTAGGATGCACCTTCTAAACACCTCGGCCTCAAAATGTCGGTGCGACATTGAAAATAATAAGGAGGCCCAAGCTAGGCGGTCGCCTTGTTGGTGATGGGGAGTTAAGAAATTCGATAGTGCGGCCACTCACACCGCGTGGCTGTTGACTGTCTCGGAGGGTTAGTAGTAGCGGCCTAGGATCTTAGGTGCGTGGGCCGGGACTCTCCTTGAAGTGGCTGGGCAGGAAGATTGCAATGTGGCATCAAGTAGTAGCCAATACGAAAGCGATAAAAAAACCCAACGGGCTTTGTTCTTCTGTTGAGTGCTAGAAATTCAGGGCCTAATCGTAACTCTGACGTCTTGGCTCATGGCGGCCCGAGCCTTCAGCTGGCCTGGCAAAATCAAGGCAGCTTCCGGAGTACGTCAGTCTGCGCTATGCCAAATTTGCTCCTCCTCAGCCGTACTTTAACCACCTCACTATTACGTAACTGGAGCTGAGGGGAAGATATTTATGGACCCACGATCGATCGATCGGGCTCTAACTTAGGCTCATCCATCCCTTGCTCTTGCTAGCAGCGGGTTCTCCGCAATCAAGTCGCCTGGATAGCTTCAATTGTCGGGCACGCGTCTCCAGCCACCATGCCTCCCGAGCCCTTCCGCTTCACGGGTCTCCCGAGCGAGCTCCGTAACCGCGTCTACAAACTGCTGCTGTGCGACGTGGAGGAGCCCGAGGACTACACCAATTCGGAGAATGTGCCTGAGACCATCGCCAGGGCCAAGCACAATGTGCAGACATCGATCCTTGCCGTGAACCGCCAAATCCACACCGAGGCAAAGGATGTCCTCTACAGAGAAATCAAGTTCGTCAGGTTTGGCGCCACTATGGAGGTGCCAAATATTCACGTGTTGAAATCTCTCGTCAAAAACAGATGCGTCCCGGTCTTTACTATGGACAAGAATGTGGTTGGCAGATTCAGTGGCCACGTCCTGTCCTACACACTCGTGCAACATTTGACAGAGCTTCCCTGTTCCTCCTTCTCCTGTTTGATCACTCACCGCGACCTTGATCTCTTTTGTCGCGCTCTCGGCCATGCAGAGGCCGCAATCCCGGGGTTCTGGTCGGCGGTCAGCCACACCATCACTATGTGCGCTCCGTATCAAATCCCCCCCTCTGCTGCAAAAATTCACCAAGAAACACTTCTCGCGCCGCTCCGTCGACACCTCCGTGGGCTCGAGGACGTTGTCGTCCAGGGCGAGGTCGACGAGGCTCTTGCCACAGCCGTGGCTGACCAGCTCAAATCCTACGTGATTGAGGAGCCTGAGGTACTCCTCGAAAAGGTGAGGGCCCTCAAAGAGGCTGGAACTGTATATTTCAGGCAGGGAGATTCTCGCTTGTGCAGCGAGTCCTGGTCCAGGGCATGCAACGAAATCAGGCGTGTCCGCGGCGGAGCCATGTGGGCGACCCTTGTTTCCGATCCTGAGTTCGTCAGGGACCTGGCTGAGCTCTATTTCATCTTGAATATCAATCTGTCCCAAAACACCATTAAAGATATGGATGGGAGCCTGTTCCACCCGGAACTTGCCCCGCGACAGGCAAGTATGTCGCTGCTCGCACTGCGCAACGCCTATCAGGGACTGGCTGGCTGCAAGATGTACTGGCAGCCCAGCGATGCGCAAATGGCAAAGCTTTTGTTTAGGAAAGCAAAGACCCACAGGCTTTCCAATGATTATGCCGACGCTTTTGAGACTATCGAGCTTGCAGAAAACCTACTGCCTGACGATGAAGCGATCCAGGAAGAGAAGCAGATTATCGAGAATGCCATAAGCGGCATTGAGATAGCTTAGGGGCGAGCTTAATGCCGCTTAGCTTGCTTCTAATGAGCTTAATTGTTTAGCTCTACTTGACACTTCCGTGCCCGATCTTTATCTGGACCACGGGATCGTATGGGTTGGAACTTGGGCTGAAATGGACCTTCAAATGTAACGACAAAACTGCGATGTAATGAACAAAAAAAACACTATGGAATGGTATTGGGTAAATTGTACGGCGGAGCCATGATCACGACTTTATGAAATGGTGCAGACATTGTATGGGCAGCTCACTGGAGAAGGCCCACAAAGGAGCACCGACACAATCTTTTGACATAGTACCTGATTTCGTTGATATTTACACTAGGCATATGAATAAACGAAGATGCCAAGTTCAATGATAATGACTAGCTATATACAATTCAAAAGCGAGGGTGAATGTTGACTATGAAATAACTCAGGACTCATCCATGCTCCAGGACCAGCTGGAGCCCGTTCAACGACAAGTTCTCCCTCCTTAGAACTGCTGTCTCCCACTGGCCTTGCTTATTCTAGGCTTTGTAGGCCTTGGCAAAAGTTGTGCCACAGCTCCCAACAGGGCTAGCAGTCTTGCTGGATGCGTAGGTCACATCAGGACCAGGGTTGGGGAAGAGAACATCGTATGTCTCAAGCGTACTGCAGCCGTTACCAACATTGGCCACGAACATGTTGGGGCGGCTGGCAAAAGGGTCACTAGGCGCGCGCTTCTCAACTTGAGCCTCCTCTTGCTCTTCACCGGCACCAATCTCTCTGGTGCCGGCAGATTTGGCGCTGCTGATGGTAACATGAGCACAGTTCATGTACATCTCACGGTTGCCGAGGTTGTTCCACCACGACCAGGCAAAGAGAGCGCTGCCGGCTGGGGTATCGTTGGGCAAGGTGAATGACCAGCTGGTCTGCAGCGGGCAGTTCCCGATGTAGGAATGGATGACTTTGAAGGTTTTGCCCTTGTCGTAAGAGAGTGACACCTGGCAGCTGCCTCCGTTGTGGGTAGCGGAGCCAGCCACGGTCATGGTGTAGGTTGAGCCGGGCTTCCAGGTGGCAACGGACTGGCCCTGGGATGTGCCGAGAAGCGAGTGATATCCCTTGCAGGGAAAGTCACTGCCAGAGCCGCTCAGAGGGTTTGTCATGGAGTAATCAATGTCTGTGGTGTAGGGGTTATAGCGAGAGCGGAAAGGTGGTGGGCTCATCACTTCCATGTGGGCGTTGGCACCAAAAGCCAAGAGGCCGACAAGAGAAGCAGCAATGGAGATCTTCATGATGATCTGGGTGTGCAAGTTGTGGATATGGTTCAATTGATTGTGTTCAACTGAAAGCTTGTTTAATTTATAAGTGAGACTCTGAGTTGGACAGAGCCTGAGGGTCCCTATTTATAATAACTGCGTCGCTAACAGATGAGACAGCAACCTTCCTCACATATGTATTAAATTCCTGGCTCCGCAACTGAACATGTGATGGTAGTATGAGAAACGGTCACATTATTGCTTCAACAACTCCATACTGCGGTAATTCTTATCGTTTATTTCTAAGCAGTTTTCACCTCAATGGTGATAAAAACGAGTTTCTCCATCTGGACTAGACGTACGACAATGCAACCACCTGGCGCCTTGTAGTCGACTCTGCAGTTGACAGCGTCCCATTTAAATTTAAAAGATGGGTCAATGGCGCTAAGATATCGACAATGACTGGCTTGCGCGGCTTCGGCTGCCGTAGCGAGGAGACTTTGAGGAGAATGGGTGTAAGAGGAGGCAGGCATACGTTCCATCGTTGAACAGCTGAACAGAAAGTGTGCGGCATTGAATTCCGACTAGCAAAAAGGGTTATGGTGACTCTGGGCAAGCTACACCATATGCAGTCTTCCCAACCACTGTGTTTCACTATTGGTGGTGACCCGCCTCGGTGCGCTCTTGTGTCAAGAGGGGCTAGAACACGGCCGACCACTCTTTCGAGCTCGTTTGACCACTCTCAAGTATGATCAACTCTTTCCATAAAAGGGTGGCGTATACCTCTTTCATAAACAAAAAAAAACTCAAGTCTCTATCCATAGCGTAATATATTTTAACACTTTGGGATCTACATGTTCTGACAGGTGAGATGGGACGAAATGATGTAGATCGAACGAATTAAGCTGCCAAGAACTAACACTCAACGTGTTCTCATGCCTTGAGATGCAGGGGAAACAGGGGTTCGGGGTTTAGCAGGCGACTAATTCTTGATGTCGTAGAATGCATAGCCAATCATTTGCCCTGCAGTAATCATCCTCTTCCAGGGAGTAATCAACCTTGAAACCCTTCCACACTGATCCGCAACTAGGTATAAAGAGGCGGCTACACTTACTTCTGGCCCCTGTTGGTCATCTGGCCGAGAATAATGTCCGGCTTGTCCAGGGTGGACACCGCCATGGCTGGGGGTAACGTAACGTCTGGTCTCGATGCCTTGCCCTTGGAGGTAGTTTGTTCATCTATGAGTCTTTTTCTGGTTGTGGGTTATTATCTTCTTTCTGATTACTTACAGGATCGAAACGGCTGTTGGGGGGGTCCAAAGATCCAATTAGTTTCTCCGGCCTCTTGGCTCTTTAAGATTGTTCTGGGATCTCTAGAGGATTCCATCATGAATGGATGAATAGGGAAGGTGGTCCTCTGCTCTTGCGGCATAATCGGTAGGAGACCACTGTATCAGTTCATTGTGGTTCTACAGGCCAGAGACTTCAATGCTACGATTACCATGTGACTCATGTCTCAGGGCCATATGGCGATAACAATTTCAGAAGGTGACATCGACATCGACACCCCTTCAAGTCTAGGCATGTCTAAACGCTCACATCCTCTGGGCCCCTTGCGTTAGCCTTTTTGGGCCTCATCAGAAATCTAAGAAGGATTAAGTCGACCTTAGTTTGGTTAATTGGACTGAACGAGATTTGAAAACGCTCATTGAAAAGGGAGACGACTTGCTCTGATCGTGCTGTCTAAGACTCCAAAAGTCACGACTCTCTGCACCAGGTTCCAGAATGAAAAGCCCTCAATCAACTACGGCACTCTATCTTAGTTGGACTTTTTGTATAAAAGTTGGTTTTGTTCTTTTGGTTCCACGCCACTCGCCCTTTTTATTTTATCGGAACGTTACATGCTCTGTCTAACATCTTGGGCTCATTCATTATGTACTCACCCACGAGCCTAAGCGTACTGACGTTCAGATATGGTCTGGGAATATTGGAAGAAATTGATACAAAACAACTGCACATATGATAACCAAAGACAGCTACTTTGCCAAGACAAATATGAACTCAGCGAAGCGCCCAGTGATAAGAGCGTTGGACTTGGTGTAAGAGGGGTGGATGGGTGGAAGGGAGCTATGAAGCGTAACGTGTTCCCAGCGATTATTGGCACATCCAGAATCAGATTCACCTGTCCCTTCCAATTACTAAGAATTGGGAAGGGCTACAGTGAACTTCAATAAAGTAATCAGTTTGCTCAGTACATCTCCCCGAAAACCATGGTTCGGGTCAAATGATAAAGCCAACTCCCCTTTAATCCCAGCATTTTCCCTGCTGTGTTTACGTTTAGATTGACCTCTGTATGTGACTGCTCGGAAGACTAAACATAAAGCGATACTCAACTCAGAAGCATTGGGTGAATATTAGCTCGAGAATTCATGAGGTCATCGTCCACGATAAGGCTGTGCAGACCATGAGGAAGGTCTCATCGCTTCTCGGTCCCAGGGTCTAATCGCCTATGCAACAACATCTGGTTGGAAAGCTCAATAGTGTAACGTTTTGCCACGTCGGGCTTTCTTCGTCACCTTCCAAG
This sequence comes from Clonostachys byssicola, assembly GCA_902006505.2. Lineage (NCBI taxonomy): Eukaryota > Fungi > Ascomycota > Sordariomycetes > Hypocreales > Bionectriaceae > Clonostachys > Clonostachys byssicola. The sequence goes on from CABFNO020001527.1 coordinate 199,767, forward strand.
GGCAGCATGGTTGGTGGTTTCCATGGCTGTGATTGCATGCACCCACCAGACCCAAAGCCACATGATCACACTCTCGGAGGATTTTGGTGTTCAAACATACCCAATCTAGTTTCCGATACAATCTGGGTTCTTTATTAGATGGAATGGTTTGGTGTCAGTCCATCCTAGCGTCTCCTCCTCTTAGCCTAGTCAACCTAGACATATAGAACAAAAAAGTTGAAAGTGCTGGGACGTAGTTACTCCCCGACCAGTATGGAGGCCGCCCACGGGCATACATGGTTTCATTTGATTGTTACTCCATATCAAATCAATGATTTCCAAAGGTTAGATTATCCCTCTTACATCTTCATTGTGTTGAGTTGTCGGGCCCTGGCAGCTTCCATTGCTGTTGAACTTTATTCTCTTCCTCTTGCGTATCCTTAATCCTGTGCAGAATTTGGGCCTAATACAACCTAGAATCCAACAACTAACAAACTTTTTAAACACGCTAAGGGGGCCACCGATATTTGGAGAAATGTAGCGTTACTAGAACGCACTTTAGAAGTATTCCGGCACCGGCTATTCATAGGATTGCCCTTTTACCTAAAATCACCCAACCTCCTCAGCTCGTGGGTTTGCATGGCCATAGTCATGATCAATGCCCCTTTGTAACATTTACTATAGAAGTAAAGAAAACTGTGGGCGCCTAAGGTAATTGTTTGGAAAGTGTTAATGCATTATGCCTCTTGCCCTTTGAAGGCTCAGCCAAACACCGTGCTACATTAATAAGTCAAGGTATCGGAATCTGATAACTCTCGTCCTAAGTGACGTTCTGTTGTGGCTCCAGGAACTAACAAATCTGAATATTTTATTTTAGGGTGAGGCCTTCAAATTCAAGACAAAGCGAACAAAGCAATCTTCTTCACCAGCAAACACGATGCAGTATCACATGAGTGGTCACAGCATCTAACTTGCATTAAACACAAAGGAGTACGGGGCAGATCCTAACATGACAATTGAAAGAACTTCCCTCATGAAAGTTTTCTGAATTTCTTTAACAACTTGATACATTCGCCAAAACTAGAACTTGATATCTTCTCACACTGCAAACTGTTGAATTTGTCAGCTCCTCAAGAAACCCACGCATAGTTATGAAGAGTTAAGTCCAAACTATTTCCGAGTTCTGTTCATCTTTCCAAGTATCTATTGCGAGCTTAGGCCATTAAATAGAATATTAGGTGTATCCAAACCCTTGATGCCATTGCAACAACGAAAGAGTTGTCTTATATGGATCAACGGGACAACGACGGATGACCATCGCCCTCGGCAGACGGCGCAAAGTCTAGAACTAGGTCCAAGGCTTATGGAATTCCCAAATGGGAGTAGAGTGATATGGAATTGCTCTAGCTCCCAGCCAGCGGGTTAATTGTTCGCGAGTACAACGCTACTACAAGACCGAAAAGGGGAATGATACTCGCTTCTCTTCCACGATCGGCTTGGATAGCTCCAAACACGAACATCATCTTATCCTGACTTCCATTTCGGGTCCATTTTAGGGATCTAATATTCTCGGAGCAACGTCTTCCGAGAATCAGGCGGAGCGCACGAATCAGGGGTAGAACCGGTAGTTGTTCCACAGCCCAGCATGATACGCAGATGAAACCTCGTAAAGAAAATTAGTGCCGGAGACCTCCATCCGAACGTAACACTTCCATGAGAGCTAATGGAAATTAAACATATAAATTATTCGATGAGTCCGCAGAAAAGAAAGCCTAAAATCACCTCATCTTCTCCTCCAGTTACGCTTCCAGTCAAGGACACAAAGTTTATACGTTTTAAGCTTATTTTCCCAACCACAACTATCACTTCTTCTCCACTATCTCCATCTCAAAGATGCGTTTCACAACTGTGACCGCCGCTATCTTGGCCTGCTCCACGGCTGTGTCCGGAACACTTAACTGGACACTCCAAAAGGCGTCCAACCCCACGGCAGACCAGCTTGATGCCTACGCCAAAATCGAAAGTGCCATGACCAAAGGCGTTGCCCGCTACCATCGCTTCACCAGCGCCAACAAGCAAATCCGAGTCTACTACGAACCCAGCGTCCCTACGGCTGAGGCAAACTACAACGGCGATCTGAGATTCGGATCTAACCGCGCCTACATGACGGAGCGCACCGCGATGCACGAGATCGCGCATACTCTTGGAGTCGGGCAAACAGCCGCTTTCAACGAGAAGTGTGCTGCTAACAATTGGCCTTCGGCGACCAGGCTGCTTCAATCATTTGACGGATCCAGCGCAAAGATTAGCTGTGGAGGAGGTCACTTTTGGCCTTATGGTTTGAACTATGAGACGGAATGGAGTGAGACGAACGGCGATCGCCACGTTCAAATTGTTAATGCCATGCTGAACGATGGAATGTAAATACTGAAGTTAGCAATATATGGAACAGCCTCTCTGATCCTCGAAGGAATTTTCTTCAAAGGATGTGACCCAAGCTAAAGTAATTCCAGAAATATTTCTTGATGAAGCCGAGTGATCAATGATTGAGTTGTGCAGCTTACAAGGATGTTTAAAAACAAGTGCCTTTTCAAATTTATCGTAGTAATGTCACGGATCATATTGATGTAATAGCTTTTATTTTTTAACAACTTCACAAAGATAGAGATGTATTGAATGGCCATGCTGGAGCTCCTCGTCTCAAATCTTGATCTTAACTCCACGTCTATATGTCGTTGATATCGACCAGAATCTTCACATGATTATTCTTGTCGTTGATCAACGTCTTGATCCCATCTTCTACAATATTCTCTAGCTTGATTTTGCGAGTAATCATTTGTTCTGCCTCAATAGCGCCTGAAGTTCTCGTCAATAAATTACTCAAGACTGTACCTAAGTAATCAGACTCACCGGTTCGCATATTCTCGATCACAGCTTGGTAGTCTTTTCTGTCGTATCCCAGAACAGACTTGTACACACTCTCCTTGAATGTAATCAGGTTGGGGTTGAACGGAATCTCCTTCTCCCAAATGGCAACATTGACAATAGTGCCTTTAGTTTTGACGGCCTCGCATGCGCTCTTGATACTAATATCGAACTGTCAACATGAAACTGAAACTCCAAAGACTGAGGCTGATGGTTACCTTGCAGGCACTCCGGCACAGTCGAAAACGACATCAGCGCCTTTCCCATTCGTCGCATCCAGGATAAGCTGCTTCACATCTTCTGTTGCAGGATTAACAATGGCTGAAGCACCAAACTGACGCGCAAAGTTCTGGCGAGACGTTGCCACCTCAGACACAATGATGTTTTTGACGCCCTTGGCCTTGAGGCAGAGAATGGCCGCCAATCCGATCGGACCCCCTCCAAGAACCAACGCAACAGTGTCTTCGCCGACCTCTGGAGCAGCGCTCACTGCATGCCACGAAACGGCGATGGGCTCGACCAGCGCACCCATCTCGAGAGTCAGGTTCTGAGGCAGCGGGAAGACGTGAGTGGCGCTCACGCATACGGCTTCGCTGAGACCTCCGCCGCCACCGCTGAGACCGACGAAGCCTCCATCATGACAAACGTTTTCGGCATGAGCTGCGCAGGCAACGCAATGGCCACAGAATATGGTCGGCTGGACGGTGCATGGCTGGCCTAACTCGAATCCTTGCACTTCGGAGCCGATCTCTGTGATGATGCCAGAAAACTCATGCCCGAGGGTAACGGGAATCGTCTCTCCGGTGACTCCATGTGGTGTGGTAGGGCAGAAATTGGGGCCTCCCATATACTCATGAAGGTCTGTTCCACAGATTCCAACAAATGCGGGAGCCAGCTAAAGACCATGTGGTTGTCAGTCATCACTGCAGAACAAGATTACTCAAGGTCACCCACCTTTATCTGATTTGGGCGGACTGCCGGTATTGGGATCTGCTCGACTCGAATGTCTTCTTTGCCCCAGTACCTAGCGGCTCGCATCGTACTGTAGTAGAGGCATGTTCGTCGGAATGCCGCCGTGGTGACACGGGGACCTCGGGCGACGAAGCCCCGGAGGGATGCAGCCGGAAGTCTTGTCATTATTTCTCTAATGATTTCAATGTGAATTAACGGAAAAGGACGAGAAATTCGAAAGTAAGTTGGAAGTTTTCATATACAAGTTGTGTCGTTCGGCCTCCTCCACGTCTAAAACCATTCACATCTCAGTGGGCATATACCGTCAGCCGATGGCGAGAATCATGAGAGGCCCCATAATATGTTGCATGATTCCAGGCATAAGCGGCGCTAATCTACCCACAATTGAGATCGATGACGGCTCATGGGCTCTGATTTTATCGCCATTGCAGTGAATAGCAACGGTGTGAGCTAATCCAGCGCCTCTCTTTAGGCAATGCAAGATGGCGAAATGAGGCAACCCCGGCCCCCTGTTGATACTGATTCACCAACCGCTCTGTCGTAGGGGTCACCTTACTCGCCGTGCTGGACTTCTTGAAACAATATGTGCCTCTGTGTTGAACCTAGTCTTAATACCAAAGTTGCTGTCACCAACATCTAGTATTTTTCAGAGACGAGGGTTGCCAAAGAGCTACTCACCACGACAGCTAGAAAAGAAGGTCACACTACGTCAACCACGAATGAAACCGCCCCAATCTGCTTCATATCTCCGATACTTATAATTAAAAACTCGTCATCTCCCAATGTACTTGGCCTCCTAGACTTGAGCCAATTTTCCATTGTTCAGGGAGATACCGTGTGAGATTACGCCGAGCCCGCCAACCAGACCAGGTTCCTTTACGAGTGAAGTCTTCTGAGCAATCAGGCAACAGTCTTCCAACAAATCACTGCAAACTTAAGTGGTTGGGATATGCTGGCAAAGCTACGTCTGTGGTCAGCAGGAAAAGTCAACCAAGTGTCCTCAGCAGATCCAAGCTTCCCGAAAGAAGCAGCGTCTTTCAGAGCCCAATGAATGTTCCGTCGATATTCCCAGTAGACATCATCTACCATTAGGTTGACTAGACTGCACTCAACGTTTAATTATTTTAGGAAGTGCATAAAAGCTCTGATACACCCAAGAGTTTTTGCGCGTGACTAGTACAAAGAACATGATCCTCCATCTTTTCCATCTTTGAGAACACCGCCGACCTCGGCAATGAAAGCAGCTGACGCCGTACATCGATTCCCCGGCGATTCTACTCAAGTAATTTGTGCTTATTATGCAGTTTCATATTCTAATGGTGTCGAAAAGGGGTTGATGCATCACACTATTGCCTTGGCAGGCCGGTGAAAAGAGCGGCCTCCAGTACACAAGCATGGCTTACGACTAGTCATAAACATTGAGTCAAACCGCATTCTTCTGGTCTCTATACGAACAATTTGGTCACTTTTCTCAAGCCCAGCGGATGAGACGGCAGTGATCCTCTTGGCTTAGGATTGTGGCTTCGGAGCAAAAATGACGGCATTGCATAACGCGTACCCAGACCACGAATGAGAACACTTGGAGCCATGTGCCGCCCGTCTCAGCTATGCCTATCATTTGTTCAGCTGAGATGCTATGCCCCGAATATTGGCGCTATTACCTTATCCCGCATGAGATCGAACCCAATCGCTTCACCCTAATCGCGTTAAGGCCCTCGTGTATGCAAGGAGGCATGGACCGCCTCGAGGTCTAGACTTGTCGATCATTTTCTCAACGCAGTCCCCAGATTTCACCTCAACAACTACCGTCTTATGGTTATAAAGAGATGAATTCGCCGCAGGTAATTCCCTCCTCATCAACTCTATCTTGCTCCTATCATCTACGTTAGTGACAAAGCCTCCTTTCAACAAGATGCGTTTCGCTTCACTTTTCCTTTTCGGCTGTGCGCTTGTTAGCGCAGCTACGACGCCGACAGACAAGATCGTCAAGAAGCTCCAAAAAATCGAGAAGCTCTCCCAAGATACCATCCCTAAAGTAAACAAGTTGACAGTAGAGGATGGAAACCGGCTTAACGAGACATCAGGGAGATTCCAGGTAAGAAAACATACACGCCTTTTCTCCACTCGCAACATTCTCGCCGTGGAGGATATCCTAGCTCATCCAGTTGGCTTTCTAGAACATCTTCAAAGCCTTTGACAAGATTTATGATGTCTCTGGAGAAACTGCCGCTTTCGTCGTGGGCCTACCATCCCCTTTTGACACCGACAGTTCTGCTGCCGTCAGAGACGCTTTTTCTCTTGTAAGCCAACGCTTACGCTCTCAACATAATGCATGAGATGTTCTAACACAATGTCTTCTAGCTTCAAATAGCACATTCCGACTTACTGGGCGCCCTCATCGACAAATCGGATCTTTACTCCGCAAACAACGCAGTTAAGGCAGCAGTCATCGAGCGGGTTAATAAAGTTAGTAGTGAGGCAATCAATATGGTACGTGCCTCCAATCGCCTAGGTTTCTGCTTGAGTAACTTCTTTTCTACTTAAATAAAGAGCTTGGGGATCGCTATCTTAGACAAATCGACTACCGCCGACAGACGGGTCATCACCAAATTGAGGGGCTCGCTTGGTAGGGACATCCAGGCAGTACGCCGTTATTATCGCATACCGGAGGAGTCGCAGTAAAGGGCACTCCTCTTGTAGCACACAAGGCGTGATGACCATACGAGGTACTGTCATGTGAAACTATCAAATATCTCAAAGGGAGCACCCGTACTAGCTTTCCTCCTTTCGTTCCTTAAATAAAGATAGAAACTTAGAGCAGAGCATCAGGCCTTATCTCCAAAGGCCTTAGCTCCAGTCATCACACGTGAGTGAAGGCCAGGGGCGGTATCTAGAAAATCTTCCACGAGTTGCAACAGGGCGATATCTGAGCCTACAGCATGCTCATGTCAGTGATTGAAGAGTACCTAGCTCAGGATGTTCCCTCACCTTTAGGTCCAACGAGACCAATGTTTACTGGAATGACTTCAGTTCTCTCTGTGACGGTAGAATTGTATGGTATTTGGCCAACTATCTGGCGCATTAGCGGTGTTTTACTGATGAGAAGATGCGTCTTACCCGGCACGTTGAAAAATGGCAGCCCTGCCAAAGTGGCAAGGAAGCTATCTTTAAACCCATAGCCTTGTTTTAAACTTGCTTCTTCTTCGAGTGTGCGCCTACCGGATTGAAAGTCAGACGCGGGAAGTTTCATCGAGTGATTGAGGACAAGAAGCAGAACGAAATGCAAACACCGAGGCAAATCTTACCCGTCATAGTGATAGCGATATAACTCCTCCATCTTGCCATTAGGTACAATCAGAATGCTCTGCATTTCATTGGGGTGATTTTGAGGGATTAGCTTCTGCAAAACCCATTCCCTCAAAACGTCCCTCTGAGCAATCGCTTCCTCGTACTGCTCTCGGGTGATTTTCTCTCCGAGATTCCTATATGCCATTTAGCCCGCGCAATTTGAGATAGATACTCTTTGGAGTTTCACCATTTGAATCTGATGTACGGATCCGCGAATGCCGTCTTGTTGAACTTCTTCTTATACTCATCTAAGAAGGGGGCGCAGCTTCTATAGCAATCAAATAATTGAATACGAGCCGTCGTCTGAATCGTGTTAGCCGGCTTCATCTTATCTTTGTCTCACATTTAAGCTTACCTGGCTTAGAAAATCGTCAATTGACTTTCCCCCTGCAATCTGTTCCTCTATAAACTTTTCTCTTATACTAATGTTGACCCTGTTCACACCAAGGAACTCTTCAAGATGTTGAATAAATGGCTCGGTAAAAGCAGAATACTCAGGTAAGCTACCAAACATATCCACAGGATAAAGCAGTTGAATATTTTTCGAACGTTGTAGTTTTGTCACACCACCGCCAGTTAACACCTGCATGACCTTTGTAGCCAACGACGCGGTCCGAGTGAAGGGACCGACAGTGTCCAATTCCCTACTGGAAATCAGCCTGCGTTGTGATGTAAATATCAAACTCGTGAATGAACTCACTTAGAAAAGGGGACAATCCCAGACATAGGAACACTTCCAAGAGAAGGTCGAAGACCAAACAGACCGTGGTGAGCAGCCGGGCCTATGATACTCCCGATAGCTAGACGGCATGTCAATCTCACATCACGGTTTACAATGACAATGCTGGCGTATCTTACTATCAGTCCCAAGCGCAATATCAACCCAGTCATACGCCGAGCATGCCGTTGCGCTCCCGGCACTGCTGCATTCAGGATCCTGGTAGCCGTCACCTCTGGGGTTAAAGGGAGCTTGGTAGTCGATCCAGTCTCGTGCACCTTCTCCCGAAGCAAACTGGACGGTCTTGGCCTTGCCGATAATTAAAGCCCCTGCATCAAGCAGCCTTTCGACGCAGAGCGCATTCCTATCCCTGACGCCGTAGAGTTCAGCGAAGGCTTTACTACCGACACTTGTGGGAACGCCAGCTACGTCGATGTTGTCTTTGATGGCAACTCTCCTTCCTGAAAGAGGCTTCTCCGGGGATGGATCCGGGTAGTAGCATCGGCTTGGTACAGGAACACCTGCAGTTCCAGGATTGACAAATCTGCGATGGTATCAGTGACTTAATAGTGTTTGCAACGCAGAAAGTAGTACGCACATTCTAGGCTCATGCTCAGAAGGAACTGTCGGAAGCATGAACGCCCCATCCGTATCTAGAAATAGTCGCCAAACGGTATAAAAGACAGAGCCCGAGTTTACATATGGTCCGGGCATCCAAGGGTCGCTATCATCATTGCCATGGAGGAGATGCGCGGTTGCCACCTCCCATTTCTTGAACAAATTGCCAAGCTCATCAGTGTCCTCCACAGCCAGGACCATAGGAGCGGGCGGCACGATGTAGACGTGTTTGAGAAAGTCGCTAGAGAACACGTCATCGGTAGCAAGCCAGAGCCTCGATTTTTCTTCAAGAAAAAACGACAAGGAACTCGAGTTCATCGCCGCTGCATGATCGCACAGGAAGATTGTGCAAGGGGCGAACTCGGAAGGGATTTCTTCTTTCGAAGCAGCCCAGATCTGTGTTGGATACGAGGGGATCTTTCGCGATGAAGCTGGCACGTAATAAGGCACGTCTCCAATGGACATGAGGGAGGCCCTTTGGAGCGCCATCTTGAGTGATGGTTTGTTCAACTGGGAGAATTTACGCAGAACACTCTTGTTGTTCAGGCTCACTTCTGCTTCTCGATCCCAGCGCCAAGTTCAGTAGAAATGAGGTTTGGCGGACATGGAAGATGATGCAGATAATTCAATTGGTGCACATGAGCCGCCCAGACTGCGTGAATTTCACAGACCAGATAACCAGATAACCCCGCGCCAGCATCCCTTATCCACGAGTCGCTCGACAAATGGGTATGAAAGCCGCTTCACTCAGCCAGCTCACATCACGGATCAGAATCTATTCAGGGCATAGGTTTATGCTTATTAAATTCTTTTTCCTATTATGGTATATTTTCGGTCCGCCGTTCTCAATCTTCGCCCTTTCTCCTGAGATATACTGAGGGTGTTTATTCATTTTATCATCCGCCATTAAACCAAATTCCAGAGGCACTGCCGTGTTCTAGCCTTCCAACTTGGTGATCACCTTTCCCTTGGCCGATCCAGTGTACATATCGATCCAAACCTGGGGCACACCCTCGATCGTAGCAGGAACCTCCTCGATGTTCAGGTTGATCCGGCCGTCCACAGCAGCAGCAACAAGCTGCTCCATGGCGGCCGGGATTTGGTCCAGGTAGTCAAACAAGAAGAACCCCTTCAACGTAATCCTTTGCGAAACGACCTCAAACCAGTTGCGGAGGGTCATTGGCTCGCTTGAATTGTATCCGCTGACGGCACCGCACACGGCAACCAGGCTGTGTCGCTTCATACGTGCCAGAGTCTCGTCCAAGACCGCGCCACCGACATTATCGTAGAAGATGTCGACCTCATCGGGGGTGGCGGCTTTCAGATCCTCTTTGAAGGTCGGGCTCTTGTAGTCTACGCACGCGTGTGCCCCAAGGTGCTCCACGACCCAGGAACACTTCTCTGCACCTCCTGCAATGCCGACAACTCTCTTAGCACCCAGGATCTTAGCAGCGATCTGAATGACCATGGATCCCGTGGCTCCGGCGGCCGCAGAAACGACAATGGTATGCTCCTTCTTGGCCTGGGCGATATGGAGAAGGCCGACATATGCGGTCAGGCCAGTCCCTCCAAACGCGCCCATGTAATGAATATTGGACAGACCGCCGGGCAGCGGAGCCAGAGCCTGGATATCCGAGTCGTTGATGACCACCTTCTCAGCCCAGGGCGCGCGGTGAGTCTCGTGGACGATGTCGCCGACCTTGAACTTGGGGGACTTGGACTCGAGCACCTCGCCAATCATGCCGGCGCGCATGGGCTCGCCGAGTGGCACGGGGGGCACGTACATGCGGTCGTTATCCACGGAGCAACCGATGTATGTGCGCAGACCGGCATCATTGGAGATGTATTGAATCTTGACGAGGACTTGGCCATCTTGAAGTTGGGGCAGCTCGACGGTCTCGAGCTTGAATGTTGGTTCGGGGCCAGAGAGGGTAGGAGTTCCGCTGGGATAAGCGGCAAGGCTCCATTGCCTGGTGGTGAGAGGAGTGGCCATCCTGCTTACGCCTATATCCAATCGACAGCTATCAGAAGAGAACAAGGGAAACGTGTGTTTTTGAACGACACGAGGGGGCAGGGACTGGTTCGGTCAGAGTTCCTTGATTTTCATTAAAGCACGCAACGTACGATTCAAGAAGCGGAGCAACTGTTCGCGCGACTGACTAACGAGTGACAGCATTCTCTATCTCGACCCACGTCGAACGGTGAAGAAACATGGAGACATGGACCAGAAGTGGTCAATCGGGTCTTCGCTTGGTGGGTCAAACTGTCACCATTGGCTTCCCAAATGGCTTCAGATGAGGAGACCAGGGCCAGTTCTAGATAGACTAAAACCCCCGCTTAGTTTACCGGGCAAGTTGAGGCTCTGGGGCGGATGAATAACGCCATGGTTTCTTGGTCGAGATGTCTTGAGGGTGAACTTGGTTTGAGCAGCCCACACAGTATGCGGGACATTGCCTCGTTGGGTCCTCGAATGTCGCACGACGTGCTGCATCCAATGCTGCATGAACTGGCGCTAGCGGCCTGACTGCTCTGTCGATCGCTGACATTACCTAAGTTCACTTTTATTTACCATTAAAAATCTAGGCAAAAACCAAAGGTCCAGAAAGGGGTCGAGATAACGATATGGAAGATACAGAGATAGTCTTTCATTCTTGCCAAAGATCTATCGTCACCACTGACCTCGGCTTAGTCATACATACAGACAGAAAGTCGCGTAGGTCCGTACTTTCCACTCGCCAACACTTATTCATCTTCATCTTATATAAATCAAATCAGAAAATAGCCATCTTATCCAGCGCCGCGCCTCATAGCGAAACGGGACTCGCTAGCCATCATACGATACCCTTCCGGCTTCGCAGAGAGGCCGAAGCCATGAACTACGTCCGAAGCCACACCTCGATCCCAGTACCGTCAATTCTCAACGTACATTTCGGCGCGAGTGGCCACAAGCCGGGCTGGATTTTAATGGAACGAGTCCCCGGGCGACAGTTGGACGAAGCATGGCCGATAATATCGGAAACAGCAAGAGCACAGACGATCTCCGAGCTTCAATCACACCTATACCAGTTACGCCGCCTTCGCCCACCTGGACCTGGCTGGATTAGTTCCTACTCCGGAGGGCCCTCATATAACCATCGACTAGATAATATAGCTACATGTGGCCCATTCGCGTCCGTTTCCGAGTTTCACGACTTCCTTGTTAGCCCCGTAAAGAATTGTCCACAGCCTAAATAGGTAGCTAAATATCGCAACATGCTCCCCGATAGCTATCACATAACATTTGCGCATACAGATCTCTCAAGGGAGAATGTGCTTCTCGACCCTATAACAGGCTCCATCACCGGAATCGTGGACTGGGAAATAGCGGGTTTCTGGCCTGAGTGGTGGGAATACAGGAAGGCCCTGTTTGGTTCACGGCCTCGACAATGGTGGATTAAAGTTGTAAAGCAGATTATACAGGAGTATCAGCCCGAAACTGAAGCTGACATAGAACTCGAAATGTTCTAGACATAACAGTATGTCATGCCCTACAATCACACCATTCAACCCTCCTTCAGCCAATTTTTCACGCTGTCCCGTGTCAAGTAACTATACACGAAACCCTCCTCCTTCAACATCTCGAATCCTGCCAGAGACCAGTCCTGACAGTTCCATCCGGACGACTCGCTTGTCTCGATCCGCACACTACTCAGAATTTCATGCACCCTCTTTAAATTCGAGTCGTCCACTTCACCAATTTCCAATTCTTCTTTAGGAGAACCGGACTTGACGAGATCCAACTGTTCCGGGCCTGGGTAATAGAAGCCTCCAGGCATGCCACGCAACTGGTGTGCAATGCCCAAGTTTTTGTTGCCGCGCAGGTCTGTTTGTATGAAATATGACCAATGATAGGGCTTGACTTTGCCAGTGGTTGGGTAGGTGCCGCGGTCGTAGGTAACAAGATAGAGTGTGCGCTTCGCCATTGTCGGGATATGTCCTTTGCTAATTTACTAGGTACCTTTTAGCCGCATCCAATGTCAAGAAGGGGTGAAACAACGCACACGCAGACGGTAATTTTTTTCAAGCAGGTCTTCTTTTCTTCCTTTTTTTCAAGAGAAAGAAGAGGAATCGATTTATACTGGTGTTAAGATTTGATGAGACTGGGTTTTGCTAATCGTGTAGCTGTACGGGAGAGTTTAGGTGTAAAGTTAAAAACAACAATAGAAGATGCCAGAACCCGACATCTCTGTAAGGGAATATCGAGTTCTTATGTAATGCAGAGAGAAGCTGACGTGCCGTTTAGCTGTCCTTAGACCCTGTAAATATGAATCCGGAGTGCTCAGTAACCCCACATCAAGGACTCAGCCACGAGGATTACTTTGAAGCATTGGATGATAATATTCTTGGCATATTTCCTAACTTAGATGTCGCCTAGACGTCTATTGCACTATTCAAGCGAAGCACCATCTCTCCCCAGTGCCCAATCGGCCAACAAGCCAGGGTGCCGGACAATCCTCTCCTCGAACGCTGCCAGCCAGAGCCACTCAGCCTTTAACTCGCCGAAGCAGTGGAACCACTCCTCAAAACCAAGCACTTTTTCAAGTGATACAAAAGAGCCTAACAGCCGCCCAGTCGCTTGGTGAGTCACCGCTTCAGCTCTGAGTTCCGAGTACTGTTCATGATACTTGGTGAGCCAGTCAATGTTTTCGTGAGAAAAGTGCCCCATGTATCCCATTCGAACCACATTGTCAATCACCCAAAGCAAAGGCCTCCTCAGCCTGAGAACATCCCACATGGACCCTGAGAGCCGCTCGTGAAGTGTGAGCTGGCGTTCCAGGGCTTCCATCTTCCCAACAATCAAGCCCTGCACATGTGGCAGCAGGTCCTCGCCCAGAGCCTCCCGGTCAAACTCCTGGGCGTAACAGGAGTTGCAGAGCGCGCCGGGCGACAAGGTCATATCGATCATTGGGGGGTCGCGGAACTCCCTCAACTCCTGCCACCGCTCGCACCGGGGGCACCTGGCCATGCACAACTGCCACTGATGCCACATGCGCCTAGACCTTCTCTCCTCGCAGTGGGAACAGTCTTTGGCATGGACCGACACGGATCGCGGTCCCCCAAGTGCCTGTTCAAGGCCGGGATACCAGCGATCCAGAGTCGATCTGAACAAGGCAGTGCGGCTGCTCTGTACGGGCACTGGCCGTTGTCCATCATGATAGGAAGACAGCGGCGGCACGATCCCATACCGATACTGGCACTCGTTGCACAGACGTTCCCACGCAGGGGAGTCCCCTTCCCCGCGCGAAGGCGATGGCGTCCACGACGTCTGGATGTAGCCACACTTTCTCCATCTCGCCGTTCTTGACACCGACCACAAGGACCTGGTATCGAAATGGATGTGTGATAGCATCCGCAAGCAACCTGTACAGGCCCACTTATGGAGCTCCCAGCTCTCCTTGTACACCCGGGAATGCTCTGGGCGAGACTGTTGCTCGCTATACTGACGCGCGTGGGCCTCGTGCTCGCGGTGGTTCTCTATTAATGGTTAGCTACAACAGCAGATGAATCAACGAGGTAGTGCACGGTCCTTACCTATGGCGAGAAGCCATTCGCCTATTTCTCTTTTGTTCGGTTTGATCAGCGAGCGGAAATATTGACTCGTCTGGCTGAGGCTGATGAGGCCGATCGCGTCGAGGTCGGAAACGATGTGCTGGTGCAGCTCCCCGGGGAGCGAGGCCAGCGTCAGCCGCTGCGGTGTCTTGACGGTGTCGTACGCAGCCATGGTTAATGGTTATCGATTAGGAACCCTTCGACTCGAGGCTTTCTTGGATGTTTAAGATGGGTTGGATGAGGTGAAGATTGGGGGAAGAGATGTTTGGGAGGGTGTTGAACATTGTAGCTGATATATATCTATATTCCGAGTTGTACCCTTACCTTCCTTTTTTTTCCTCCTTCAATGCATCCGCCCTGCCAGCTTAATTGTTTCATACTTTTTTCTTCGACGAGATCTCTCATCAACTGGGTAACTATGATTCAGCCACCAAGTGGCGAAGCCCTCATTTTTCTCTGATCAAGTGCATATGAACGTCAACCTTAGCATCCACTATCAAGGTTAGTGCGAGAACAGGACCAACCTTTAGCAAAGCCACATCATCACTTCTTGAATGTTTCGTGTGATGAGATACAAAATATGTCTTGGGAACAAAGGATGAAGGTTAGCAGTGACCCAGATAGCAGGAAGCCTTGGGGATCACATTAATCGCATGTCTGACAAGAGAGGTGGAGCGTGAATACAATGGGGGCAAGTGACAGCAGCCACATGCAGCCACTGTAAACTAACACTGATAATGGCTAGAACCTTACAATGTCGAGGGGAGTAAACACATGCAAAGATGTCAGAGTTCAGCTGGACGCTTTACCTCGGTTAGACTTTGAGGCTTGGGCCTACCGGTACGTCTTGGCAGCCGAAAAGCGATGAGAGCCCAGGGAAAGTACAGTAGAGCTCTGCTATCTACCTGGCGATGATGCCGGTGCTTGTGCCTTGTCTGCCATGGCGAGTTGCGAATTGGAAATTTCTGCGCTCTAGGGGGGCTGGGATCTGTGTATCCGAGACTGATGTGAGACCAGGCTCAGGTAGTCCACGTTCGCGCGTTCGTAAGAGCCCGGTTCAGAGCACGGGTGTGCAGTTAAGCTTGACGACAATCGTATTTTAAGCCTGAAAGTCTCTGGATTAACTGGCCTTCTTCAGTTCTCTTGATCCGAGTTGCCAGTCTATCTGTTGCTGCTTTGGACTCGTCGTACCAAGCATCTAATGATTCCTCATCGCGCTTCAGTTGTCTGGGGATGAGGGAACAGATTGGGTTTCTCCCATTCCTCGGCAGGTGTCGGGTTCGGGGTTTGCAGTCCGGGCCTGCAGTGCCATTATTCCTCCTGGTTTTCTAGAGCGCATAGCCTTGTCGTATTTCTCGCCCAACCGACGACATTTCATGGATGTAGATGTGTCAGCGATGGGCCTGGAGTTCGCTTGGATGTTGAGAAATCGTCGATACGTGACATTCGACTAAAGCTAGCTAATCGTACGACTTCATGTTGCCAAGAGATCATATTGTAGTTTAATAAACATTCTAAATGTGTGCATATGTACCCAACTAAAAAAATGTCGACCGTAGATATCAAAAACTCCTCGTAAGAATAATGTCCAGACATACACAATATATACCAAAGAGCTGCAAGTATCAAACTCGCGCAAGGGGCCAATAAACAGTAGAATAAATGCTGGGTTCCATTGAGACATCGAAAGCTGTGCTGTCCTTACACCGGGTTGGGCCAGATCTGTTGTTGCTGCCACTGCTTGATCTTGTACACCTCGCGCGCAATGCCCTTGACCTGCCCAACCAGGTGCTCGGATGAGGGCCACACGGTTGCGTACTTGGATAATGCGCCGAGATTGAGGCGAATCCGCTGGCCGACGTCGTCATCGTGCCGTACAAACGGGAGCGTCCACCAACTAAGCTGGACGGTGGACGCGAGCGTGATCATGTACGCAAAGAAGGGCGTATGCTTCAACAGGGAAACGCGCAGGGTGATGAGCTTCGTAATCTCGTTAGCAGATTGGATGGCGTGTTTGGTGTGGGTGTTGAGGCCGGAGCTGGTGAGAGCAGGCGTGTTGGGCGCGCAGGCATCAATCGCTAGGGTCGGGGTCGTGTCGAGCTGGGAATGAGGCTGGTGCAAGAGGATTGAGATGGCGTGCAGGGTCATGTAGCCTTGGAACATCATCTCGTCCAGCTTCGTCCCGTTGAAGAGCCCTTCCCGTTTGGATAGTGGCAGGTTCAAACGCCAGCCCGAGAGAAGAGTCTCAATCCTGGAGATGTTCTCATCATTGGGGCTCACGATGCGCGCGGTCATCATCTGCCCGATGTAGCGAGCGCATTGAATCAGGTATGAAAATGACGAAAATTCCTGCATGTCGTCCAAGAAACCGCTGTTTTCCATTTGTTCCAACTCCCGGGGTGGAGGTATGGTCTGAAAGAGCATGTTAGTTGACATGTTTGTCTCCAAAGAAAAAGGATGCACGATGGTCTGCTTACCCCTGCTTGATACTGATCCTCTTCGCATGGAAGGGCCACAGTGGTCGGGACATGGTACAAGTTGAAGGCCGTAGTGCGATGAACCCCCGCAATCAGCGCGTCGATGATGTAAAGATTCCACCAAGTCCTCCTCCAGCTCTCCTCCAGCACCGGCAGCCCCTGCCCATGGAGCGAGGCAAATATGCGGGTGTTGATACCGATCTCAACAGCGGTCGTCTCCAAGTCGTTCAAAATCTTGTGGACCCTGTCTCTCTGGCGCGTCCCGTCGAGGCCGAGGATGAGGACCATCATCGCCTGGATTAGGAACCCGTCCTTCGGAACGTCCGGCTTGAGAATAAGGCCCCAGGCCTCGTTGAAGAGCGTGATGGCATTGACGCTGTTTGCCGTTTCGATGTAAATGGATCCAACCCATCGCATGGCGGCCAGCAGATGCTTGATGGCGCTCTCCTCAATGAAACGAAGGAGAAAGTGCTTTGGGAGTACAAAGGCGTGGGCGCCGTGGATGTGGTGGTAATACGAATCAAGGTAGACATCCCCAAGCGTGTCCAGCTGGAGGCTGTAGTAAGGCGCGGAGAAGCTGAAGCCGTCATCGACAAACGAGTAGCCGTGAGGCAGGCTAGGGTTAAATTGGGCGAAGGGCACCTCACTGGCCTGGAAGGCGAAGGGGGGAACAGGTCCAAAATCAAACGAGTCCGAGTCAAAGACGCCGGCCATGGTTGGCGCGTAGAAGGGAACATAATCTACGGCTTGGGTTGCGGGAGCCGACCCGAGGATGGTGTATGGCGGCGGTGAGGGCCCGATGATGGCGACATCCTTGGAAACATACTCGGGAGTAACGGATTGCAGCGTGCGAAGCTGCTGCTGCTTCTTGGACTTGGAAATGGCAGCGACGCGAGGGCCTCTATAGCCGCGACGCGATGCGACATACGTGCACTCTGTCTCCTGGATGATGCAGCGGGAACACGGCCTCTTGCCGTCGCATTTCTGGTGTCTTGTGCGCTGCACGAGCAAACCACCACGACCAGGGTCAGCCACGGCGCATTCCAGTCCAATTCAACGGAAGATCGACTCACGCAGGTAATACAGGCAGTGGAGATGGGCGGCTGGTCCACACGGCCAGCTGGCTTGGCCGCCGAAGCGGTAGTCGACGGTATCGCGGAGGACGGCGCTGGAGGAAGGGGGAGCTGGTGCTGGGCGCTGCCGGAGAGAGGGGCCATCATGGGCTTGAGGTCGCCGTCCTCGTTAAACGACCCGTCGACATGTTGGTGGCCCGGAATGCGATTCGGCGCCGGGTACATGGGCAGCGGCACGATGCGATTGAGGGCTCGCGATGGATGGAGCAGAGGGAGGCGACGCAATGGCAGGGAGGTGCGAGAGACGACCCAGAGATTGCCGCGATCCTGGACGCAGGGAGAGAGCCGAAAAATTAATTTGTGGCTGAAGTGATCTCACGACGCTTTACGCATCTCGTCAAGCGGCAGGTAGCACAAGCGAGCGCCGAGGTTGTCCTGACAAACCAGTCCAGCGCCCGGAACCCCTAAGAATAGCACCTACAATGGCATGAACCTCCACTACACCAGATCTCCAGCGGTCGACAAGCTAGGGCAAGCCTAGAACTCAGTGATTGCTCGGCCGAATGGTGGTTCAGGGTTGCATCGGGGCTGCCGGGGTGTCCCCATCGCGCCTGCTGATTGGCCCACTAGCGCAACCGGTAGTGCTGGTGCCACCTGTCAGGCCCTGCAAAGCCCCAAAGTCCTTCACAGGGCCATGGCAGTGCCCCTCTGCCTTCAATCCTCATTTGCTCGCGTATGGATGACATTCGGTAGGAGAGGCTGCCCGTGCATCAAACAAGCAATGGGGCGCATACGTCAATAGCACGAGCTGCCTTTTTTTTTTTAGCAACTTCTCGCACCGGAATGATGGCTGAACCGTTCATCCGCTCTGGTGGTACGCGACATCCGGATGCAGTCGAGGATGCAGATGAGGGCGGTCTGAATGCGGCGAGGGAATAATTACCTCCGCCAACTCCGCCCAGATACCAGATGTCGGGGGATACCACCATTTGCGTCCCCTGGAAAAACATTTAATGCAATCCAATCCATTATTTGCCAGGTTGCTCTCTGGGGGTCTGCTCCATTCGGACGCCTGCCAATGCCACTCACCGCAACAAGCTTTCCGTCGTTTCAACTTGGAGTTACAAAGCGGGGCAGAACGGGCAGTCCTGGAAAAGGAGTTTTGAGGAATTCGTTGGGCTCCATCTCGGCACTATATTCAAGGACGCGACCTGCCCAGCGATGTCATCTCTCAATGGCGAAATGACTGAGAGAAAAGGATGAGAGCGACAATGATGGAGTGCAGATAATTGCATAGATGGAGAGACGAGAGAAAAATGAAATATTACAGAGCCGTGTCATTTCGCCCACCACGCTGAATAAGCCAGCCATGGATTGATTGTCCCCCCAACGAATTGATGCCAACCGCTGATTACATAAAAACTTGACCGGCAATCCGGCTGCGATTACAGGAACATCTCGTATCCGTCCACAGGATGAAATAATGCCCAGTTGCATCATCGAAGAAACTCACCCTCGGGCCTTGATACCCGATGGTTTTCATGCTGATCTACATGGTGATCTACACGGCCGTTGTAAATTTTAGGACACGAGCTGATGGCCGATCACCCGTCTGAAACTCCCGGTTAGCTACCCCATCGATCACCCGCCAACGTGGTCTCGGGTTCAACACAAGGCGATTGGTTTCCTGGTGGTAAAGAGGACTATTTTCTCATCTAATACCGAACTTTGGTCCAAGAATCAACTGCGCCCATGGCAATGGCGAAGGAAATTATTCGTAAATGCTTAGTGATTGCTCCAGGCAGTCGAAGATCAGCGCATGTCACTGTGGGCAGTCATTGAATACGAAGATTCCATGCAACACGTCCCACTGCATCGATGAGGAGCCTGTCACTCATACTCTACCGAGTACATGTATATAAGGCTCATATTCGCCTGCTTCTCAGATAGACCAATATCATCACCATCCATCACTTTGCTTCATATCTTGCATAACACAAGCCACTCTCATCCTCAAAATATTCAACATGCGCTTCTCCGTCGCCGCCGTTGCCGCCACTCTTGCAGCCACCGCCCAGGCTCGCATCTACGGCATCTCTGTCCCGGAGACCATTAAGCCCGGAGACAAGGTTGATCTCAAGATTATCAGCCAGGGATATATTCAGAGAGTCGACGACATCGCCATTGCATTCGGCTACAATTCCAAGGCAGCCGCCTACCCTGACACTCTCGGCAACCTTCTCGACTCTTTTTATCTTGGCCCTGGTAAGCACCCTGATACCGCCTATTCTATTGATCAGAGGCTAATTATATATGAACATAGATGAGTCCAACTTGGGGCAAGCAGTCATCGTGAAGAGTGTCACGTTCCCTGATAGCATTGCCACTGGTGAGGGTGTCGTTTCTGCTGGCCTCTACAGTCTGTATGGCGTTAGCAAGGGCCCAACCTTGTCCAACTACAATGTCACCATCACCTTTGGAGACAGCACCTCAACCACCTACAAGAATAGCTTTTAGTGGATTATCGGCATACTTGGCATCGCGAGAAGATTCATAAATTACGTAGATTATTTTCAGCAATTAGTGACATAATAGAAAGACATAACAGTTAAAAAACCCCGGCTTATCTTGATACTGGATGTATTTTTTTGTCCATGATACACATGTTCTTATCCCAGCAAAAGGAATTTCCACCTCATCAGGCAAGCTTTGCATAAAACTTTAAGAGCGTGCCGAAAAGAAAAAAAGGTATATAACGAGTCTCCTCCCTTCATATAGAAGGAGCAAATCAATTGACCGACAAGTCTTGGTTGATGCCATGGACAGCAACACCCACTTTCAATTACAACGACTGTAGGGTAGTCTGCTTATCTGCAGCAGAACAACACGCCACTTAAGGTTAGTCACTGCGTCCGATAATGGCCTAGCGACAGGGGAGTGTTTGGGACCTGTGGCTGATGATGGTGGGGCTAAGTGTGGCGCGCCGCAGCTCGGTCTGCTGTCTTGGGCTTAGCGCAGGCACGTTCTTGGACCGCGATCGCAGAGCTTCTCACCAGCCACAAACAGAGGGGCAGTCGGGAGATTTTGATGCCCCGCGGTCGGAGAGAAACAATCATGACCCAGTCACAGTCGTTCTATATCCCGCTTTCCTCTGTCGCCGTGTGGTCTCGCGTCTCTCCAAACCTCACTCCTTCTACTGCTGCGAGTTTTGCATCGTCAATTGGTCGTCTTCCCGTCCTTCAAGCTCGCTCTCCGTTCCCACCACATTCACAGCCAGCACACCAATCATGGATCTGGTAAATCAGTACGTGCCCAAAATGCAGCCTGACCTACCTTGACCGACCCCTCTACATGCTCGACCAGCCCTAACCGATCTTGACAGCCTCGAAGGCCGGCTACTATTCGCCGTGCCCAAAAGTGAGTCCCTCCCCATGCCCGCAGACCCTTCTCCTACCCACTGTCGATTCTGAGCTAACCAGCCAATCTCGTCCAGAGGGCCGCCTGAACCAAGCCGCACTTAACCTGCTCGAGGGTGCCGACATCCAGTTCCGCCGCGAGAACCGCCTCGACCTCGCCCTCGTCAAGAACCTCCCCATCGCCCTCGTCTTCCTCCCCGCCGCCGACATCCCGACCTTTGTCGGCCAGGGCCGCGTCGATCTCGGCATCACGGGGTGGGACCAGATCCAGGAGCACGACGCCGGCGTGCGCGCGTCGGCCCTCCAGCGGGGCGTCGAGTTCACAACGGGAGGGTGCGACATGGTCATGGACCTCGCCTTCGGCGGCTGCAAGCTCCAGGTCCAGGTGCCCGAGAAGGGCGAGTACAGGACGGGCAAGGACCTGATCGGCAAGACGATTGGCACCAGCTTCGTGGGCCTCGCTGCCGACTACTTTGCCAAGCTGGAGGCTGAGCAGGCCGGCGACACGGGCAGCCCCGGAAAGCGAGTGCTCAAGACCCAGATCATCGAGTTGAGCGGTAGTGTCGAGGCTGCGTGCGCTCTTGGTGTCGCCGAGGGCATTGTCGATCTTGTTGGTATGGATGGAGCCTGACTTACCTTGTCTTTACTATGTTCAAACCAGGCTGCTAACACGGTTACTACCTCTAGAATCCGGAGAGACGATGCGAGCCGCAGGCCTCAAGGCCATTGACACAGTCGTCGAGTCGACCGCCGTGCTGATCAAGTCGCAGAACCCGTCCAACCCCGAGACGCTGGACCTCATCGCCTCGCGCATCCGCGGCGTCATCACCGCGCAGAAGTACGTCCTCTGCCAGTACAACATCCAGCGCGCCCAGCTGGCCGAGGCCACCAAGATCACGCCCGGCAAGCGCGCCGCGACCGTCACGGCGCTCGACGACGACGGCTGGGTGGCCGTCAGCTCCATGGTCGAGTCGAAGAAGATTGCGCTCGTCATGGACGACCTGTCGCGCGTCGGCGCCCAGGACATCCTCGTGCTGGACATTCACAATGCGCGGTAAGAGGGGAGGCCTTTGTGCTTGCTTGCTTTCTCGGTTTGGATTTTCTTTCTTGGCAATGAAAAGGGAGCTTGGATTGGGATATTACAACATGGGACTGCGCTGGGATTGGGCTTACAACCCTCGGAATCTGGGGCAAGGGGCCAACCGCACTGTCTGACAGATTGCGACGCCTCACATTGAGGGCTTCGCGTACATGTATGCAGCAGTGGTGGATGACATCAAGGGAATTATTTTCGAAACGCAATGTATTCCTGGAGGATGGATAAAAGGGGCCCGGTTAATCACGAGGTAGCTTTATTTTTATTTCCAAATCATGGGTTAAACTTATTTAAAAAAGCATTCAAATTAGAACAAGACGCATCTGTTGTGCCGCCGGATCTTTCGGCGGTTCGTGTTGGTACATTAGAGCCAAGATATTATTTCCAGGTGCTCCTGTACGCTGGAAGCACGCAAGATGGCCCTTACAGGCAACACTGAGTAAGAAATGGGGGAGAGGTCAGCAAAGACTGGGTCAGCCATGTCGCACGTTGGTAAGCCTGCGTGAGCATCATATCATACTGTGTACGAGCACACCATGGGGGCAGTGCAGGGGCCGAAGCCTCTGTGGTGGTGGACTTTCTGTTCTTGTTCACCATCCACCGAAAGATGATGCAGTGCCGAGAATTTAGAGCTGCTTCGCCCTGGCCCAGGCCGCGTCATGCCTTCTGGAGGGCTAATAAAACTGTTTTGTAATGCCTTCCCACAGCCCAATCAGGCTACACACTGCGCTCGTCCGTGCGTGCGATGACTTCACTCTGTAAGACACGTCGGGGTCACGGCCTATGCATGGCCGCTGTTCTTTTTTGGTTGGTCTTTCGGTGTCTTGCAGTGTTTTAAGTCCGATTATGCTGCATTTGGTTTTTGATGGACCAATGCTCTCTCCCAAGCTGTCACATTTCGGTTCGCGCATACTGTCAGCATTCCAGCGCATACTTACAACAAAGCACACGACAGCACTTCTTAGGGGACAGCAACTCAGGGCGTGGATTTGCGTCACAGAGCAACCCTGGGGTCTTAGATCGATCCTTATTTGACTAATATTTTTAAATATACAGGGATCTAAGTAAGCTCATTCGGCGGGCACAGTACTGCCACAGTGATCAATGCCAACAGGGTCACGGCGGGAATGGCGGAAGGCCTTCGGTATTTTCTCCAGACCCCAACATCCACAAGTTTGGTTAATTTTAGAAACAGTCTATATTCCACACTGTATGGCTTAGTGAATGGATACTCAGCCTTCTGGTTTTGTCGATCACACACAATAGTAGAGTGTTCCGGGTCTGTGCCTATGTAGTATGTACCTTACATTACACGTCAGAGTAGAAGGCACAGGCAGGCTTGTTGCCGGCCTGTCGTTTGTGCTGTGCAAGTAAGATGAGGCAACAAGTCACAGCCATCACTCAAGAGCGAGGACAGATACATAAAAGCCTGCCTCCCGGCCGTGCTTCTGACTTGAGATCCGCTTCTTCCCATCCCACCTTAGCTCCTTGAGTACTTCATCCCGAGACCAGATCAAATCCATTTGTCACCTGTCCCTACAATCTCTACACAGCGTCAAATCAAACCCGTCTCTCAACCGCCAACATGAAGTCCACTCTCGTCCTCCTTGCTGTCGCTGGTGCCGTCTCTGCCCAGACCACTCGGGCCCCCTTGACCACGGATGAGATCGATATCCCCTTCCCCACAAACGACGCCCAGATCTCAAGCTTTCTCAACAGCGTCTTCCCTACCTCCGGCGTCGCCATCCCCACAAACGACGCCCAGCTCTCAAGCTTTCTCAACAGTGTCTTCCCTACCTCCGGCGTCGCCATCCCCACCAACAGTGCCGAACTCTCAAGCTTTCTCAACAGCGTTTTCCCTACCTCGGAAGGTTCCTCTAGCGGTTCTGCCTCCCGGTCATCCAGCGGATCTGCGTCCTCCACCGGCTCCGTCACTGTCACGACCTCTGGTTCTTCCTCCAGCGCCACTGACACCACCCTCTCCAGGTCCACCTCCGGCTCCGCCACTGGCACCACTGCTTCCAGCTCCGATTCTTCTTCTTCTACCGGTTCTTCCACTAGCTCCTCCGCTTCCGCTACTAGCACCGACGACGGCAGCGGTGTCGCTAGGCCCATGATCGGGGCCGGTGTCGCCCTCCTCGCCGCCGCTCTGGCTCTCTAAGCGGTGCCAGCGGAGTCTTTTAGACTTTTATTTTAATATACACGCATATGTCACGGCCGAAATACCTTTTGGGAACTTTCCTTTTTTAATAGCATTGGGTTTTCATGGCATTGCCACACATACCATGGGACGTGAAATGGAGCATTTTTCTGGTTATTTAGATGTTATTGCACGCTCGCTGTTCAATGTAGTTGAAATAGACGTCAAGACTTCTTTGATCTTTATAAAATTTTGACATTCAATTTGAAACCATTCCATGTGAGCAGAGTGTTTACAAGGACAGGTGTTCGTTCAAGCCACACCCATGCGGCGTAGGGTAGGTGAGTTATGACTGAATACGTAAGCTGATAGCAACAAGATGGCGGAAGCTCGAGCCCCACGTAAACAATCAGAGCTGCTCTGTTTAGATACACGAGTTCAAAGAGAATTTTGGCAACAAAGGAGACTTGAACTTTGATCCTTTCTTATTCGAGTGTTACCTGCACTTTGAGACGATCATCTTTGACCTTCGCTATTTTCAGTACAAGTTTTGGTGGCTTTCAATGGATTGTGTTGAGACTGGTGGAGTTGCTCTTCACGTTGTGGTTTACCAGAGACTTGTTCTTTCGCGATGAACCCGGGCAGGGCGAGACGTGAAAACAGCAAAACAAAACTCCACCGTCCTACACAATTCAGTTACGGAACAATTGGGAGCTTCTCACGAGAGAATGATTGTCATTAATGTAATCTCGCTACCGCTCGTTGGAGCCGCTAATGGACGTTTTCTTCAGGCGCTATTGATTTGGTCCTGCATTAGTGCCGCCCTTGTCGAGATCTTTGGCACGATTTGTGATCTTCTATAAAAGCTGATCAGGTTGTTTCTGAGACCTTGTGGCGTTTCCTTCCCTTCTTCTTCACCTCTGCCGTTGAACTAAACAAGCTAGTTCTTTGTTGGTTCCTCCTAGTTGCACGATGCAGCACCGCGTCTTCCTCTCGCTGGCTCTATGCCTTCTTGCCGTAGACACGGCCGCCGCCAAAACGTGTCGGCATCGCACGAGTAAGTCTGAAATGTGAATGCGAGAGATAGAACATGTTTTCTGACCTCGAAGCTAGAGACGACTACTCCAGCGAGCGCTGTCTCCTCGACCGAGACACCGGCTACTCCGATATCCTCTGTCTCAGTCTCTTCAGTCAGCTTCGATTCAACCCCCAGTGCATCTGCCACCCCTTCTGATGCCACACCATCGACCATTGAATCCACCCCCAGCGCTTCCACGCCTTCATCGTCAGCCGTAGGCGCCACAGACACGCCTTCGTCCTTTTCTACACCCTCATCTACCATTGAGCCCTCATCCACCGCCGAATCTTCATCCACTCCTACGCCCTCATCGACCCTTGAACCCTCATCTACGATTGTATCGTCATCGACTATCGAAACCTCCTCTACTCCTACGCCTTCATCGGCTACCACGTTGTCGACATCCACCGTTTTGTCTTCAACCTCATCCTCATCTTCATCCTCAGCCGCACCAGCTCCCACTGAAATCACGCCCTTCCAACTTTACGCCGCGTCAACTGGCCAATATGTCCAAGTACCGGCTGCTGCCAACAGTTATCTGACGTATCAATCCGGTGGCTCCACCTCCACCTTCGTCATTGATGAGGGGACAGGCTACCTGCGCCTCAACGGGGGCGCCTTTGTGTGCGCAAGCTATGCATACAGCTACCAAACTGGGCTTGTTCTCTGCACTACGGCACCCCCGATCACAGCCAGCAACCGGCGTTACGTCTCTTGTGAGCAGTCGCTCGACGACCATGCCGTGACGTGCTCAGTACCAATTGTGTCCTGTACTCCGGGCGGCTGCAGCATTCAATCCGGTCAATACGACCAGTTCTCCATCGACAGCCAGACCACGGGTAACGTGGTGTTCCTCTCCAGCAGCGGAACAACACGCTCTAATGTCGTTCCTCGTCCGGTGACGGCCGTGGAGCCCGTTCCCACCTAGTTACTGTCTGATGCTATATTTAATTGCCTTTAACAAATTTTTAGAATAGACTACTCATAGATGTAATACTTAAATGGTTATGCTATAACTTCACATGGGGAGTGCCTAGTGTGTAATTGATGGACTAAAGCAGCAAGTGGCAGAAGGAATCAAGCTTGAAAAGTCTCTAGACCATCCTCATAGGCATCGTCTTCATCCACTCCCAGGCCTCGCAAGAGTATACCTACCCCCGTCTGAATACAATGCATCCTTCAGCAGCAATTCACACCTGTTACTTACCTGCCCCCTCCTAAACGTCCGCACAATCTAGAACGAGCGGGCAAATAGCCATTAGTCCCTTCCCTTAATATTAGCTTAGCCCCTTATTAGGCTCCCGCCTCCTCATGAGTCTGTTCTTCTGTATTGCACAGTCCTAGCTCGCTAACTTGTGTACTAGGGACGCCACCTTTACCACATAGATTCTCTGGCTATTCTTTAACTAACCCTCTTGGCTTGCGTGTCCCTCATCTCAAGCATCTTCATTATCGCTCTCACCATCTTCACCTTCGTCAGCAACGATGGCAGTGAACAAACTCAACAACTGCAGTTGAATAAGAGGTAGCATGAAGCTAAGACAGTTTTGGTTAATTACATTGATACCCTATCTCCTACGCCTCTGTCCTCTTCAGTTTAAGTTGAGCGTTTTCATCTTAGACAAGGAAAATTGGCAGCTGAGTTTACGCAAGCACAGCGTAGCACTTTCAGGTCGGATTTCGTAGCATCCCCATATTGGAAAAAGAGTGTAGTTGTTTCCTACGGCTGAACCTACATTTCAAGATTAGTTTGATTGTTCGACAGCTGTGTAAGCCTGCGCAATCAACATGATTGGCGATGAAGCGGGCTGCTCACGATATCCTACGAACTACAATATTTTCTAGACTTAGATATGCGCTATCTGCTTATGCAATAGCTAATGTTACGCTTATTTATTTCTTTGTAATAGGCAAATCTCTCACAAAATCGGAACTCGAAACCTTTGTGATGAATACGTTGAACTCATGAAGGATTTGCCCCACTGACAAGTTGCCCACCCCCCCTGGGCGTATATGTATGTGGGTTTACTCTGTAGCGTTACATTGACTCTGAACGGTAGCATTTCTACTCGTGACGTTTTACCGTTTCAGACAGGTCCCCTACTCCATCCTGTTCTGTATTCACTGGGGAATTCAAGGTGCCAGGTTTCTCAAGTCCTTCTTCTTTCGTGGAGTTTGACTAGAGATATTCGGGCCACCTAAAGGATTTTCCTCGCGATGACTTGTGGTCTGATTATATACTAGGTCTTTTTTCATGGTCGGATGTGTCCTTCTCATTTCTGGCGGATTTTACCGGTCAAACGTAAGATTTTTGCTGGTGTTGACAGTATAAAACAAAATCCGCCGAATTTGGCCCTCATGCTTGACAGGCCGTGAATGTTATTATATTGGAGACTTCTCGCACTTAGTAAAATTCTTTTAACCCTGCAACAACCCAAAGGCGCATGGCAACTGCGCAACATAACAACAGAAAGAGTACCAAGATGTCGGCCTCAAAGACCAACAAGCCTATCGCCATCAACCGATATATCGCTACAACTGATGGCAAGAAGATATGTGACTACAGTCAGAAGGGCTCCGAGGGTTACAACATTCCCGATGTGAACCTTAATGTATGTGAATCTGAAAATCCACGTTTACGTCGTACGCCATTCTTACGAATTGTAGGATCCCGCCAATCGTCGGGTCAAGGTGATCTCGGTCGGGTGCGGTCTATCCACTATAATGAATTCATATTACATGCAGAAGGAACTTGAAAACATTGAACACGTTGCATATGAGAAGAATTCAGATATTGGTAAGTTTATTTGCTTTCCAGTCGGCATTTGGCTTCAACGTCTAACCAAGAATCGTGACTTAGGCGGCACATGGTTTGAGAACACATACCCCGGATGTGCCTGTAAGTAGTAGGCCTGGAACATCAAAGATTTTGGACTCATGTAATTTTCAGGCGACATCCCGGCGCATGCTTACTCTATGCTTTTCGCCCTTAACGTAAGTTATTGCGACGAGAGAAGCTCATGTATATTCTGGATCTGGCTAATCAGGGATTAATAGCCCAACTGGAGCAAGTTGTTGGCTACCCGCGAAGAGATTTGGGAATACCTGAACAAAGTCTGCGAAGTGTTTGACCTGAAAAAGGACATGGTTTTCTACACTGAAGTCATTGGGCTTTACTGGCAAGAAGGTAAGGCTCTATATGATCTTTTCTTCTTTTTATAACAGGTGACTAAAGATGATGATAGACACAGGGAAGTGGCTCGTGAAGCTTAGACAGAACATCCCAGGCCAAGCGAGTCGGGAATTCGAAGATAGTTGCGATATCATTCTCTACGCCAAAGGCTATCTAAACAGCTGGTCTTGGCCAAAGATCCCAGGACTAGACAAGTTCAAGGGCAAAGTCATCCATTCTGCCGGGTGGGACAAGGACTACACCGAGGAGAAGTGGGCTAATGACCGAGTTGCTGTCATTGGCACTGGGGCTTCCGCGATACAGATCGTCCCGCAAATGCAACCCAAGGCCAAGCACGTGGACATTTTTGCCCGCACTGGTGTCTGGTTCTCACAGATTCGAGAAGAGTTTGCTGATAACTTCTCCTACACTGAGGAGGAGAAGGCAGGTTTCCGATCCGATCCCAACAAGCTAGTTGCTGTCTCCAAGGACCTTGATTCCACCATCAACCGTCTCTGGACCATTTTCTTTGAAGATAACCCCCTCCAAGGGATTTTGCAGAAGGAATACGGTGATCGAATGAAGAGATTCTTTGGCGGAGACGAGCGTTTGTACCAAGGTTTCAAGCCGGATTTCCCGATTGGCTGTAAGACAAGCATTCAAAAAAGAACACCAAGATGTTTTCCTAACTAACTCCTTTGTTCTAGGCCGGCGAATCACACCTGGTGATGCGTTCATGAAAGCATTGACAAAGGAAAATGTTGACGCTCATTTCACCGGCGTAGCTTCTATTACTGAAGACGGCGTCGTTGGCGACGATGGCATTGAGAGAAAATGCGACACGATCATCTGCGCCACCGGATTCGACACAACTTGGAGACCTCAATTTCCCATCATAGGAAAGAGAGGTGTGAATCTACAGGATAAGTGGGCAAACGAGACGAATGGATACCTTGGTCTGGCGGCTCCCGGTAAGTACAATTACTTTGTCCACCCACAGCATCAAACGTGCGTGGTCCGAATGGAAGTCTAACACAAAAATGATCTCCTGTTAGAAATTCCCAACTTTGTTATTTTCGTTGGTCCTGCCTGGCCCGTTACCAATGGCAGTATCTCTGGACCTTTGACTCAGGTCACCAAATACGCAATCCAGTGCATCCGGAAGATGCAGACCGACAACATTAAGAGCTGGACCCCCAAGCAAAGCGTGACGGACAAGTTTAACCAGCATGTTCAAGAATGGTATAAATATACCATATGGAAGAATGAATGTCGCTCATGGTTTAAGAACCAAGAAACTGGCCGTATCCATGCGTGAGTTCTCAATTCTGTCTCTAACTCGCAATGTCTTTGCTAACGCATGAGGATATCTAGTGTGTGGCCAGGGTCTGCCCTTCACTACCGCGAAGCAATCACCAATGTAAGATGGGAAGACATGGAAATCAACTACCATGAGGACAACATGTGGGGGCTTCTCGGCCTGGGATACACTTTGTCTGATCGATACACGGAGAAATATGATCTCTCTCCTTATGTAAATCTCGAGGCAATCGACCCCAAATGGCTTGAGGCTATGGGCTCACCTGTCAAGGAACCCGAAGAGAATCTGACGCCACCTAAGACACCATAAGGGATGGTATCAATACCTCCTGGGCGTGTCTATCATCATAGCGAGCGCCATCGAATGTATGCATCTTATCTTAGAATCTATCGTATATTGATCTACATTTCTCAATGAAGTTGAATTCCAAAGGCATAACCTACTCAGATATCATTGTGTACTTTAGAGATAGCGGTGTAAGCATGTTTTGGTGACTTGAAACCTCCTTTATGGCCTGTGCTGGTGATAATGCCTACGCCCTGGCGTGACGCTTGGCTCGGTACCGATGACTTGATAAGTTACGTAGTACTAAGATTATCTCGACAGCAACATGATACTTCATAGCAGCGGTTGACTGATTGATAATCCTTTTGTCTTTCCTTATTGAGTGAATGCCACCCAGGCATGTGATGGATATCAGACCATTCTGCAGGATGTTCTCTACAGGGCATCAAGGGTTATGGCAACACTGCGTGCTGTCAGTCAAAGCTTACAGGAAGGACACAATCCCGGAACTGGCCCCGGTGCCTCTAAGCTTGATCGAAACCAAATAAACCCTTGTAGATAAGCTCACAGTCTAGCCACCGTTGCATCCCATGGCCACCCGAGTGGGATAACCGTCTGGGAACTATTGGCTGGAAGCTGGACATGTGCAGAGCCAGCATTTTCTTTTATCAGTTTATCGCTCATCCTCGGTCTAGATTCTTGCACGGATGAACGTCATTGATCTTTACGCGGTCAGCCGGAAAGCGGCAGTAGAAAGCTTTAGTATCAGGGTACCATGCAGGCTTAGTGCTCTTCCATCGGTTTCAAGCAGGGACGAAAGTCCCCTATTGCAGCTTCTACATCTACTCCATCTCGATCTCGGCCGGGTAACGGGGAGAGGAAAGATCTTGCCAACTCACCTTCTTTTTAATCCATGCATGCTATCATGGCCTTGGAAACAAGAGCACCCCACTAAACCCCCAAATCACAATTAAGCAGCAGGGATCATCTGCCCTGTCTCGACAGAAAGGGCAATGACGAGCAATGAGACCAGGTCTTCCTGGCAGGAGTCTTAATTTTTGCTCTCTTTATGGTTTCGTAAGCAGCGGCCCCGAGTAATCCTACGTTACAGGTTGCTGCAGCTTGGCACTTTGGACAAGTGGCGACAGTTGTGATCTTTGGTTCCTGTATCATGATTGAGTTCTGGAGGATGAGCATGGAAGAGGCCATACCGCAGTCTATCAACAAGGTAGATGCAATACTCATCAATGTCCTTGGTGCTTTGTCGCCTTCAGTAATCCATATATCACCCACGGCCATTTTTTCTAGAGCCATTCGATGTAGATCAGATCAAATTCTCCAACATTCAACATTAACTTTACTCATTCGCGAGCAATAGAACATGGATGCTCAACCAGACACCAAAGTTCTGATCTTCGGTTCGCAGACACTGTTCCCCAGGGAGGAGTCGTTCACGGAACTGCGAGAAACATTATTATCCAGCTCTGCATTCCAATGGATATTGGACGTCGTATACGAACTTCAAGGTCCTCCGGCTAGTGAAGTAGCGGACGTGTTCTGTCACTTGGACCTTGTGCATGGAGCCAAGCTGCTGGACAGTTGGATTAAGACTGGGCATTTACCCACCCCCCTCCCGAACATTGTGGTCACACCACTGGTAGTAATTGGTCACTTGGTGCAGTTCATCCAATACAAGGAACTCTCGAGGCTATCGAATTCTGGGAGTGTCGAAAGCCTCGGTTTTTGCACGGGTCTTCTTAGCGCCTTTGCCATCTCCAGCTCACGGGATGAGGCCCAGCTCCAGAAGCATGGAGCTGCTGCCATACGACTAGCAGCTTTTATTGGCGCTATTGTTGATGCAGACAATTTCTCTGAGGGCACTGAGGAGGAGGCCGTCTCTCTATCGGCCGCGTGGAAGTCAACTGACGGAGAATCAGCACTTAAGTCTATTCTTAGCAGCTATCCTGAGGTGAGATCTGGGAGACCGAATGACGCGAATGATTGCGATTCTAACCTTCTTAGGCATACATTTCAGTTAACTACGACCAAAGGCGCGCAACCATCACTACCTCATCAAAAACCGTCGCCGCCCTGATACAACAACTCAACGACGCCCGAGTGACCGCAACTGAAATTGGGCTATCTGGACGATTTCATAGCGAAGTGCACGAGGATGAAGTGGACGAATACATCAGGTTTGTGGAATCACACGCTTCTTCCCAACTCCCAGACGCGTCTGAGCTCCACCATTCTACGCGTTCCAACAACAACGGGGAGCACATAAAGCATGGCAAGCTCCACGAAATCGCGCTTCGTTCTATGCTTGTCGACACATCAAATTGGTACGAATCAGTTTCAGCAGTTTACTCGTCATCCGCACGCAGTGAAAACTCCAAGGTCGTGGTTTTCGGTGCCGACAAGTGCGTTCCCTCCTCGTTGGCCTCCAAGCTCGGTTCCCGTCTCATCCATGTTGCCGATTATGACGATCGTATCCTACGACTTTCTGGAAACAAGCCCAACGTCCCCGATAATCGAATTGCTGTGATCGGAATGGCATGCAATGTTCCAGGAGCCACAAATATTCAGGATTACTGGGATCTTCTCTGTGAGGGCAAGTCTCAACACGTTGAGGTTCCTAGTGAACGAATAAAATTCAACTCCATCTGGCGCGAGACCGACAAGAACAAGAAGTGGTATGGAAATTTCATCCAAGACTATGATTGTTTTGACCATAAATTCTTCAAAAAGAGCCCTCGTGAGATGGCGTCTACGGATCCCCAGCAGCGACAAGTCTTGCAGGTTGTCTACCAGGCTGTAGAGCAGTCTGGATACTTTAGTTCTCTCAGCAGCCACCCCAAAGGCGAGGATATGAACATTGCTTTCTACTTGGGCGTTGGTCTGGATGATTATGAGAAGAACATTGCATGCCACCCGGCCAACGCATACTCAGCTACGGGCAACCTAAGGAGTTTTGGAGCAGGCAAGGTTAGCCACTACTTTGGTTGGACTGGGCCGAGTCTAACTCTTGACACTGCCTGCTCTTCATCCGCAGTAGCAGTCCACCACGCCTGCCGAACTATCCTCTCCGGAGAGAGTGTTGCCGCTGTTGCTGGAGGTGTCAACATCATGACCGGGCCTGACTGGTACCACAATCTTGGTGGAGCAGGATTTTTGAGTCCCACCGGACAGTGCAAACCATTCGACGTCAAGGGAGACGGATACTGCAGGGGCGAGGCCGTGGGAGCCGTCTTCCTCAAGAGGTATACGGACGCCATTGCAGACGGCAACCAGGTGCTGGGCATAATCGCGGCAACCTCGGTGATGCAGAACAGAAACTGCACCGCCATCACTGTTCCAGATTCGCCCTCTCTAGCAGATATGTTCCGCTCCGTCACGCGTCAGGCCGGGTTGGAACCTAAGGAGGTCTCCGTTGTCGAGGCCCATGGCACAGGAACCCCGGTTGGCGACCCGGCCGAGTATGGAGGTGTTCGTGCAGTGTTTGGCGGCGCCCAACGGTCCAACACCCTCGCCCTTGGTTCCGTCAAAGGTCTTGTTGGTCACACCGAATCTGCATCAGGATTGACGTCACTCATCAAGTCTCTGCTCATGATTCATCACGGTTATATACCTCCCCAAGCCAGCCACGACACCATCAATCCCAGTCTGAAGATGACACCGGAGGACAAGATTCAGATCCATACCAAGTTGACACCATGGGACGTCAAGTTCCGGGCTATGCTCATCAACAACTATGGTGCTTCTGGTTCAAATGCCTCTATGATTGTCACCCAGGCGCCGACAAACAAGACAAAAATTCCGTTGCAGGCTCCTATTTACAAGTCGGCCACAAGATTTCCATTCTGGATTAGCGGATTTGATGACCGAAGCTTGGTAGAGTATTGCGCCAAGTTACTCGAGTTCATCCAGAGACGCAAGGACATAGTGTTGGCTAATCTGGCCTTCCAAATATCTCTCCAAAGCAACCGAACACTCCTCAGAGCCTTCATTTTTGATGCTAGCTCCGTTGATGAGCTGGAACAGATCTTGACTACTTTCCTCAAGGGACAACAACAACAATATACTCCTGTTACGCCACCCTCCCCTCGACCGGTCATTCTATGCTTCGGTGGCCAGATCTCTACATTTGTTGGCCTTGATAAAGATGTCTATGAGAGTGTAGGGATCCTGCGCAAGTATCTAGACCAGGTTGATGGCACCAGTTCCGCGCTGAGACAAAATGGCTCTATCTACCCTGGCATCTTCCAGAAGGAGGCTGTGGAAGATATTGTTGATCTCCAAACCCAGCTGTTTGCTATTCAGTACTCTGTTGCCAAGGCTTGGATAGAAGCTGGTGTGAACGTGGCCGCCGTTGTTGGCCACAGCTTTGGTGAACTCACGTCACTTGTCGTATCAGGCATTCTCTCTCTTGAAGATGGCCTTCGGCTCATCATTGGCCGCGCTCGCATCATCCAGGAATCATGGGGCGCTGATAATGGAGCAATGATGGCGGTAGAAGGCGATCTTCGAGTTATCAACGAGCTTCTGAGCGTGGCCAACGGGGACAACGCAGACTCCCCTGCCACAATCGCTTGCTACAACGGCCCTACGAGCTTCACACTAGGCGGTTCTGTAGAAGCCATCGACCGAGTTGAGACCACTCTAGCAAAGGATGCTACTTTCAAGGGTACGAAGAACAAGAGGCTCAATGTTACCAATGCTTTTCACTCTACACTCGTCGAACCTCTGGTCGATCAGCTCACACAACTTGGGGAGGCTCTCAACTTCAGGAATCCGACTATACCGTTTGAGCGCTCCACTGAAAGTGGTCACATAGGAAAGCTAGGAGCTTCTTATGTTGCTGAGCACATGCGCCAGCCCGTCTTCTTCGATCACGCCCTTCGTCGTCTCTCTCAGAAACACCCCAATGCCGTTTATCTAGAGGCCAGTTCCAACTCTACAATCACGGTAATGGCCAGCCGTGCTTTAGGCAAGCCTGAAGGCTGCCACTTCCAAGCTCTTAGCATCAATGCAGGGAACGGCCTGCGGCCACTGACCGACGCTACTGTCAATCTGTGGAGAGAAGGCATTGACTTGACATTTTGGCCTCATCACCGCATCCAGACCGCTGAATACACACCTATCCTGCTGCCGCCCTATCAGTTCGAGAAGTCCCGGCATTGGATGGAGCTCAAAGACCCCCCGAAGCTTGAAACGGCGCCAGCGCCCGTTGAGAAACCCATCTCTAACGAAATGTGGGAATTTGTCAGATTTGAAGACAACGAGCAACGATCTGCTCTATTCCGCATCAACGCTGATTCCAAGGAATTCATCGAATATGTCTCTGGCCACAAAGTCGCTGGTAGCGTCGCGCTCTGTCCTAGCATTCTGCAGATCAGTATCATCACCTCGGCCCTGATCAGCATCCTGCCAGGTTTCAATGACTCCAAATTGCAACCGCATCTCAAGCACATGATCAGCCATGCGCCAATGACCATCAACCCGAACAAGTCTGCGTGGCTAAAAGCCGAGGCTATCGACGCTCACAGGCTTGTGTGGGACTTTAGTGTCGTTAGCCAAGATACGGATAAACCATCAGGCCCCTTCCTTCTACATTTCTCATTGAGACTCACGCTGCGATCCGTTGAGGATGAGGACTTCAAGAGCGAGTTTGCGCAGTTTGAGCGGCTCATCACTGTCAAGCGACCCCGCAGCCTCCTCAACGGCAATGTCGATGTCGACGAGGTCATCCAAGGCCGAAACGTTTATCGAGCCTTTGCTGATATTGTCGACTACGACGACAAGTATCGAGGCGTTCAGAAAATTGCCGGGAGAGACTCTGAGTCGGCCGGGCGCGTGTCGTGGCCACACAACCCGAAGCACTTCTTCAACATTGGCTTGGCGGACTCATTTCTCCAAGTCGCTGGCATTTTCGTCAACTGCATGACGGATCGCTCAGAAAAGGAGATGTTCATATCGGACAGGATTGAACAGTGGATCAGGTCTCCGAGACTGGTTCCTTCGGCTACTCGCCCCAACCAGTGGGATGTGTATGCCTGCCACCATCAGCCTTCTCAGAAGGAGTACTTATGCGATGTCTTTGCTTTTGATGCCAACACGGGAGAGCTCGCCGAAGTGATCATGGGTCTCCGGTTCCAGCGTGTCAGCAAAATTGGACTTGTGAAGATGCTCGGCGGCAGTCATCCTTCCGCAGCCGCTGGCGCTCCGGGGCCTGCGGCTGCGGTCTCTCATGCCACAAACGGGGTTAATGGACAATCCACTCCCCCAAAGGCGCCTGTAGCCGTGACTTCATCACAGAAGAAGAAAGTTGTCAAGAAGAGCCCTTCAGTCAATGTGGTTAAAATTACCACTGAGATTCTGATGAACCTTTCTGGATTGGAAGCTGAAGATGTCAAGGATGACTCTGAGTTGGCTGAGTTGGGTATTGATTCTTTGATGGGCATGGAGCTCTGCCGTGAGATTGAGGCACACTTCAAGATTTCGTACGATAGCTCTGAGCTTAATGACATTGATGACTTCAAGGGTCTGATCCAGTCTATTTCCAAGGCTATCGGCACCGATGCTAGCGAAGAAGATGAGGAGGATGCTCCAGAGCTCGTCGCCAATGGCCATACCGCGACTCATGCCCTTAACGGTGTCAATTGGAATGGCAATCATGGAACTAATGGCAACCATACAAATGGTTTCAATGGTGCTCATGCTCATGCCGATGCTGATAGTGTGTCAACACTTAGCGATGCTAGTGACGCAGTTCAGGCCATTCTCGATGTCTTCTCGAAAGTAAACGCCAAAACTGACGACTATCTACTAAGAGGAGGCGTAGCAGGATATGTCGATAACGTTCTTGATGAGTCGAATGAGCTGGTCATTGTGCACATTCTGGATGCCTTTGAGCAGCTTGGCTGCCCAATTCGTCACGCCGAAGCTGGCGCAAAGCTGACGCGAATCGAGCATCTTCCCAGACACAAGAGACAGGTTGATAAGCTCTACCGATTCTTGAAAGAGGCCGGGCTTGTTGCGGTGGATGGTGATACAATTACTAGGACCGCCAAGGCTGCTCCCATAGAATCTGCTCGATCTCTCCTTGAGAGCCTCGTTCAGAAGAACCTCAACCATGAGAGCGATCACCGATTGACTTCACACATTGGCTTCAACTTGGCAGATTGCCTGACGGGTAAAGAGGAAGGAATTCAGCTTATCTTCAGCTCGCCAGAAGGACGAAAGTACGCGAATGAGATGTATGGAAAATCTCCCATTCAAACGGCATGGATGGATGAAATGAAGGATATCATCAAACAAGTGTCGCAGAGACTTTTCAATGAAACCTCCGGTCCCATCAAGATCCTAGAACTGGGAGCTGGAACGGGTGGCACGACTTCGAATCTGATTGAGGATTTATCTAAGATTGGCATCCCTTTCGAGTACACAGCCACTGACTTGTCCTCCTCGCTTGTCGCTGGTCTCCGAAAGAGGTTCAAGGGGTATCCCTTCATGAAGTTCAAAGTCATAGATGTTGAGAAGGAGCCTCCCGCGGATCTGGTTGGCAGCCAGCATCTCATTCTGTCCACGAATTGTGTCCACGCGACCCGGAATCTCAAGATCTCGACCAAGAACATCCACACCATGCTCAATCCCAGCGGCGCACTCCTTCTTCTAGAGCTAACCAAGCCTCTGTATTGGTTTGATCTCATCTTTGGCATGGTCGAAGGCTGGTGGCTCTTCGAGGACGGCAGAGACCATGCCCTCGCTAAGCCTGAATATTGGCAGACGGTCATGACATCCGTCGGCTATGGACATGTCGATTGGACTGATGGAAATCGCCCCGAGAATGAAATCCAACGTTTGATTCTGGCCACGGCCTCATCGGCATCGAGGTATGATGGACCATCACACCCCCTTCTGTCGCAAAAGTATTGGACTGACCTCCCGGCCCGCGAAGCAGCAATTGATTCCTACGTGGAGCAATTCACAGCGGACTTTTACTTGGAGCCATCACTCCAGGTTTCTCAATTAAAGGCGGCTACTTTGGATGGCTCATATGTCGTCTTGACTGGAGCAACCGGAAGTCTGGGAGGTCAGTTGGCTGCATACTTTGCAACGCTCGAGGAGGTAAAAGCTGTGTTCTGTCTGAATCGAGCAAGTAGGATGGACCCATTGCAGAGACAGAAGCGATCAATGGAAGACAGGGGCGTCTCAATTGATCAGAGAGCTCTGGAGAAACTAAATATATTCGAGACGGACACATCCAAGCCATTGCTTGGTCTGTCGCCGGCAAATTATGAGATTCTTGTTGGAAATGCAACACATATTGTGCACAATGCCTGGCCCATGAGCCTGACACGAGACATTCACACATTCAAGCCACAGTTCCGTGTCATGCGGAACCTCATTAATCTTGCACGAGACATCGCTGCTGTGAGGCAAGGGAAGAAGAAAGCCTCCCTTCTTCTTGTTTCGTCCATTGCAACCATAGGCTACAATCCGTTGCATAACCAACGCCCACTGGTGCCTGAGCAGCCTATGACAGTCGAGTCCGTTCTTCCTACGGGCTACGGTGATGCCAAGCTCGTTTGTGAGAGAATGATTGACAGAACACTAGGAAGACACCCAGATAGATTCCGGGCTATGGCAGCACGAATCGGCCAGATTGCAGGTTCTGCCGAGAGCGGGTATTGGAATCCTACCGAGCATTTTTCGTTCATGGTCAAATCATCTCTAACCCTCCGAACGTTGCCTAAACTCTCCGGGGTACGGAAATTTCTTCTTCCCCAGATTCTTATTGCTAATCTGAGCTAACCAAATATCACAGGAGCTCTCGTGGTGCCCAGTCAACGACGTGGCTGCATCTGTCGGTGAGCTGCTGCTGGCCGAGAACACGCCGTACCCAATCTACCACATTGAAAATCCTTCTCGCCAGCCGTGGAGCGAGATGATTGGAATCATGGCCGATGCTCTCGGGATTCCGCCAGCCAACGTTGTCCCTTTTGATGAATGGGTGGCCATGGTCAAAGCTTACCCAGGCTCTGCGGATTCAGAGAACCCAGCAGCCAAGCTTATTGACTTTTTAGACCTGCATTTCCACAGGATGTCATGTGGCGGGCTGGTCATGGACACAGCACATGCGAGGGAACACTCGGAAACTATGGCGAGGGAACCGCCAGTGAGCGCGGCTCTCTTTCATAAATATGTGGACGCGTGGAAGGATATGGGTTTCTTGTCGTCATAGATCTACCACCATAGATTGCTCCTTGCAGGGGATTCAATCAAGGCCGGACAAAGATGAGATCCGAAGGTCGAAAAATAGCTCTTTGTTTGTGGGAACGCCCCAGTTGCCTCGGCAAGATGGCCCAACCTTCGAGTCTTTGTTCAATATGAAACTGAATAGGCCAAATTTCTTTTTTGTTAATTGAAACCTTGTTCTATGGTTTATCAATCAGTCTTTCATTGCACTAATCTGTCTATGAAAAACCTTTCTATATCGTTGTGTTGTTAAAGTCATTGGAAATTAAAGTCTTTTCTTTTATAGGTAGGTAAGTGTGTGACATTGAAATTGAGACACTCAAATACTAGCTGCTTATTTTCAAGCCTGCGAGCAGTATTATCAGATTATTCATTGTAACTTGAGATAATACAGTGCATATTGTTACCCGATTTTCCTTTATACAACTGAATTTGTCTACTTATTTATTTATCACGGAAAGCAGCGTATTTTTAACAACTCTTCCATTAGGTGTCTCATTTCTCATGTCACCCACCTGGCAGGGTGAAATACTCACTTAAACGCCCAAGGATCAATTAACCACAGGCCTATCCTAGTCTTGGCTGGGTATAATACTTTATTTTGCCAGGATTCCCTGCTCTCACATAGGGAGAGCTGCTGCCCCGTGCTGTCATTGTTCTATGTTGATACGTGATGGATCCCTAGTCTGAGAGAACAGTTAGAAATGTCGGTAGCTCCCTGTACTCTTCCGTTTCAGTCCTTGTCAGCGTATGGAGGGACAATGGTGCGGCACATGCTTCCTGGCCAAGTGTCACAGGCCGAGCCGGCCGTGAGCAAGGGATGAGATTATCTAAGTGACACCCCACGCGCAACCACGCCGCACTCAATGGAGGGAACAGGCCAAGGTACGATTGGCTGAGGATCAAAGCACGGCCTCGCGCTTTCGGCATCTTCTGCATCCCTGAGTTACACTGCAGCCAGTGGCCTCCAACAGACAAGGGTTTCCCATGCCACCGCGCGCGAGTCGCTGACCTGGATGCAGAGCTTCCTTCCTTCCGTGGAGAGGGGTGCGATTGGTGATCATCGCTGGCAGTGAGCAGGTAAACACAGAAAGTTGAAGAAAATCCAGCCCGGCAGAGAGACAGAAAAAATACCGGAGGCAGAGGCGGAACTTCACGTATAAAGTTCCATCTTACAAATCACTTACTATTACCCCAAGTTAAGAACAATACCCCGTGTGTGATCGATCGCTTCTCCGCAGCCAGACAATTTATTCCCGAACCAACACGCCTGCTCCATGACAATCTCCCACACCCGCATGGCGGCTTCTCATCGGCATAGG
Organism: Clonostachys byssicola; assembly: GCA_902006505.2. Lineage (NCBI taxonomy): Eukaryota > Fungi > Ascomycota > Sordariomycetes > Hypocreales > Bionectriaceae > Clonostachys > Clonostachys byssicola. Next base: position 240,554 of record CABFNO020001527.1, read on the forward strand.
AAATGGACTATGGAGGAGGATATGGTGTTGCGGTACGAAGTAGAAGCCCAACGGGGTAAGATATAGCCGACAACCGTCCCTTCATTTTGGCGATGATCGTGCTTGCTAACTGCAAGGTGATATCGTTCCCTTTTTAGACACCAACGAACCGACTAATTGGGCGGCAATTTCGGAAAAGTTACCCCATCGAAGCAATAAGGATTGCCGCAAACGTTGGCTCAAGACAGTGGAAGCGTACCGCAAAGGGCCGTGGACGGCGGATGAGGATCAACGGCTGCTGGCCGCAATGGACACATACGGAACACGGTGTGAAACCATCCCCAATAAGACATGCCTTCCTCATTCATTCTACACCGAATGGCACAGCGGGTGACCAACCAGCACAGAGTTTCTGACCGTGATCTCTTCAATAGATGGAATCGAGTTGCGCAGCGTGTTGGAACTCGTAACGCTGACCGTAAGCCCCTTCTTTATTCTCTATCCCGACGTCTATTCTTTATTCAAGGTCAATCTGACAAAATAGAATGTGCAAAACGATGGCAGCATTCTTTGGATCCTAAAATTGATCGCGGGCCTTGGACATCGCGAGAAGATGAAGAGCTACTAAAGGCAGTATCCGAGCTGGGACGATCATGGAGATTGATAGCTTCAACCAAACTGCCATCTCGGTCACCAACAGACCTGAAAAATAGGTATGTGAGGCGATGGACGTTGGTTCATGCACTGCCAAGCCCCAACTCTTTGCCGGCTGCAACTGTGATATGCACTGTTCTAAATTTGCCTCCCCTCATTTTAGATACGAATTGATGTGCCGGCGACGACAGGACGATCCTCCCGACGCCACGTTGTGTGACGATCCTACTGGAACATTGGGTAGCAACACGATCAACCAAGGAGACATCTTGGCCCAGAGCTTCGCGCAAGCGCAATGCTTTGCGATCTGTCCCCCTCAAGAGGCAAATGGAAATTTAGGTCTACTTACTCCTCATAGCTTCAATGATTGGGAGCATCTTCCGCCTGTGGGATCCCAATTTGGCCTTGACGGTGACGACCCGTCCTTCACAACGACGGGGATAGATTCGTGGATGAATAGTCCCGGCATTTATTCAACCGAATGCGATCGGATTCCTTCAATGGCATTGCCCGAGCAGCCGACGCCACCAGAATCTTCCACTGTGTTGCCCGACACGGCTTTTCCTCCGTCCTCGCGGAGTTCCGCAGGGCTGGAATCCAGGGGTCCTTTCACAAACTACACTCTAGTTTTGGAGAACATACACTCTACCGAAATTGGAGACGTTCTGAATTCATTGACTGAGCGGGGCTTAATGATGAACATGAGGATTCTCAGGCAAACGACATGAGTTACATGGCCAATTGGTTGTCCACACTTCCCGAGTTTCTTTGGCCCCGTTTCATGTTTTCAATTCCTTTCTTCACGTTGTTTCTAGAGAGCATCATAAACGCAATTAGAATCACGATATATTTATTTCTCACTAGGCTCTATCCCTAAGTGTGCGGAGAACATACGCCAAGCAGGACCAAGGAGCGCTGGATTGAGGATTTGTCCGCCTAACCCCCCCGGGACGGCCCGTCACCTCCACGGTTGCAAGCCAATTGGCCTCTCCGACTCTCGTAAGGAGACGACAGGGATGCTCCAATTCCCTGAGGAGGGAGGATGCGCCAAAAGCCCACTGTTGGGGTACTTGGATGCCGGGCTCCCCGAGCCTGGCCTCCGCGGCGCGCGGGAAACTAGCGCACAGGGGCCTCTCCTCCATGTATTCTAGCTTGGTGTCTCCTGGTCCTGAGACCTCTTCGAGGAGGAAGAAACAAGGAAAGAAGAGGAACTTCAAAGGGGAAGTGAAGTCAAGTTGCCCTTCTTGGTAGACCCCTGGCCGTGAAAGCCAGATAACATCGCCAACCTTCATGTGATTGATAGATAGGTAGCTGGGCATACCTTGACCCTCCACTCGCCCGGCTAATGAATCTCCGCCATGCTGTTTATGGCCTTTTCGGTCAAGGATCATGCCGGGACAAGAGGACAATCACATGGGCAGGGGGAGACAAGGGAGCCTGCAGGCAGCAGAAAGTGGACCTACACCGCTCAGATTATCTATAGGATCTCTCGCGGGATTGTCGGCGAGTCCCAGTGTCTGTCTGGATTCGATTCGATATCGTATCGCCGAGCCTTTTATGCAGGGTTGATAAGGGTGTTACATTACATGTATCCAGTTTGCCAGTTCTCGTTCCAGCCAGGTTACACAAACCGCGTCTGCCGCTGGGGCACCATCCCGGAAGATGAATGACTACCGACATGGCATTTCACAAGTTATCAGTCTCAGTGACATTCTTCTTCTCTTGCCTCCCATGCTCGTGAGACTACAAATGACCCCGGTCACTCATGTCGGTACCGAGCAATCTCGAATCCCCGAGCAGATGCTGCCGTAAACCAGCAATTAACGCGGAACAGTCCCACTGCACGGACCAGACATAAAACGCCAAGTTGTCAATCACTTGCAAGGGAAAAACGGCAACCTGTCACTTACTAGGGTGATCACAGGCGTACTGCGTATATTCGAGACATCTATGGAATATTTGTCATCTATTTTTAAGCCAATATTGACAAGCCACGGTAACTCCTTCTATGTAAGATAAGACCTTTTTCCCTGATTGCCGGGAGCTGCCTGTTACAGAACTGCAGCCTCTCGCGCCACTTCCAGGATGGCTGTGGTGATCGCCCGCACGTCTCTCAGTCTGATTGGCAGGCGGTGATCTCCATCCCACTCAATAAGACGTGCGCCGCCTTGACCCTGACAGTAGTATTCCATCAGCTGCCAGTGCAGATTGATCCCTGGATCTCGCAGCCCATGGACGTGGACCGTGGGGGACCGCACCAGGTGAGCCTTCTCGGACGAGGCATCCCGGCAGCTGCTGTCGAAATTGAGGTGCAACGCGGTGCTCTGCGCCGGGGTTACCAGATACGGACTCGAGAGCACGTCAGAATCGAACGTTATCAGAGGAGCAGATCCTGCCATGACGACGGCGAACCGGAAAGAGCACGGGAGCCGGGGAGGGAGCTGGTTCTTCCGCTCGTTATCCTGCATGAGGAGGACGCTGGCGGCGACCTTTGCGCCCTGACTGAAGCCCAACAGTCCCACCCATTCCCCCGTGGCCCCCTGCCGGTTGTCAGATTCGATGGCCTCAGCCAGGGAATCGACGATTGCCTGGGCTCCCTCGGCGCTGTCCACCTCTTGATGCTCTGGCTTGTGACGGAGCCATCGTCGGAAGGGTCCGTAGTCTTTGTACGTCGGGATCATGCCCGGTCCAGGGCCGCATGTATAGGGTGCATCGGCGAAACACAGTCGGAATGTCGATCTGAGCTCCTTGACGATAATACGGCACTGCATGCGGAAGATGGTGCTGTTGACTCCGCCGCCGTGCAGGCAGAGAATCCGGGGGAGGTCGAGGCTTTCCTCCTCAGGAGAGAGGATCCGATGGGGACTCATGTTTGAGAAGAAATCTGGATAAGCAAGGGCCGAGGGTAGATTGAAGTTGGGGTGTCAACGCAGAGGACTTTTGTGACCTGGCCACGCTACTTGTTGTTAGGATGTTTCTGTCCTTTTATAACATCACATGAGAGATTTCAAGAGATAATACTCATCTGCCCCCACTCTATCAAGGGGTGTGGGTATATCTTGATTCACGACTGTTCGGAGATGCATCTCATTCATACCCTGTGCTATCTAGCCCCCTGTTTCTACACCTTGTTCACAGATGTGTCTACGGAGACCCCCACAGAGGCCTTCTCTCAAGATTGCCACCTCCCTGATACCTATGTTCATTCCAATGCATACAGTCAGTTCCTTTTGATTGATCAAATAGAGTATGACGAAAAGCTAGAATGATGAAATGTATATGCAGGATATTTCCGAAACAAATTGCCAATGTGTGATTAGGTTTGGGCTCTTTGAGACTGAGGCAGAGCCACTCGCCTGCTAATGCCACTTGAACGTCTTCCATTGTCAGAGGATCAATCTCCGCCTCCATACCTTAGAGCTTACAACTTGTGACAGGGCATGGGATATCATTTCAGATTACGGGCGGATATAGTAAAGCTTCTCCCAACACAAACTATGAGAAAGAAACATCCAGTAGCCTGATATGAGGAGTCTTGTGGCTTTATTAGACTTGTGTCATGCAATCATGACAAGGGATTTGGGCTGAAGCAGATGGCATGATAATAAGACAACTTACGTACCGCTGATATCCTCATCACCGTTTTGCAAAATACATCCGTTCTATACGCTGAGTTATGAATCTCATTTTCCAAGCGTGGAAGTTGAACACCCCAGACAGCCCGCAATAGTTCATTTAAAGATCATCGGGCTAAGATAGAATTTCCTCAGCCTCAGTAGACTCGCTAACAGGAGATCCGGGGAAAACCTTGGGATGTTTGCCTTTTTCGCTGTCATAATTAGGACTCATCACATACCTTTCAAATATAGGCTCAGATTGAGAATACAATCTGAGACGAAGATGAAGGTCTTGTAGATCAGATCCCAGATATGTTTTAACCCCCTTCACCATCCCAACATAGGCATTATATTGTCTCCTGTATGATGTCTCGTCATCACTATAAGCATTGTCAAAATATGTATCGATTTTGATCAAAAGCTTGGATACCTCGAAGTTGTTTGCGATGAATGACATTAGTGAGACCCAATATTTGTCAAAGTCTTTCCACGTCCATTCAGGTTCGTTACTTCTGTGAGCAGTTCCAATCTTGCGGCAAATAGTTCCCAGGTCGAATCCGATACGTCGAAAGTGCCGAAGTGTCTCTGGCTGCAAGGATTTCAACAGTTTCAAGGTATCTGGCAAATGGCCACCGAAAATGAATGTGTTCTGAGAGTATAAGAGCTGAGAAGCCTCTAGATAGACTTGGCGAGAAACCTGAAGTAGACTCCAGGGCTGCAGCCGGCATTGGCATATAGCTGAATCTGACGCAGAGTAAGTCTGACAGGGGCATTGTCTCCGATGGAAGACGCAGCGGCAACCGCATTTCCCGTAGGCATGAAAATAACTGAGCATATCGTCATCCGTGTTACCGCTATCCCCGACAAGATGTGTATATCTCAAGATGCGAAGGCGGATTTCTGGTGGCAATGACAGAAATGGGGATGGGGAACCGCTCATTTCCAGTTGTTGCATTTTTCCTGTCAGTCTGAGCACAGTTGAGCGGGCGAGCGTTAAGGATCCGGATGAAATGGACAGGCAGTTCTTCTTGTGGCAACCTGCATCCACCATGGAAACAATCGCGGTAAATGATACTTGCGACGCTCTCGATGGGTCAAGTAAATTGGAAATGAACTAAATTCGCAAATAAATAAATGCGATTTCGGATGCTTTGGGGGATGGTGAGAAAGGTTGGCGGCGTTGCGTCCATTATCGCAGGTTGGGTGCAGGTTTGAGAGAAGATCATACGGAGTGGCTCAGACAGAAAAGCATATTCTATATGGCCCGGTCTTATATCCAATCGTGCAAGTTATTAGTGCACAACCACTACTTCACACAATCACAAGGACGTGATAGGTAACAAAACAAAGACAGGCCACAAAGACGCGGTGTTTTTCCAAAAGCCACAGTTCAGCTCCAAGTTCCCTTAAGAAGCCCCTCTCCAGGCTGAGATTTACACACTGTCTACTTGGTGATTGATTAAAAAGCTGAAGCGCATCCCACACAATACTTTCAAGGTTACTGTGTCTGTTGTTCTGGGATCGAACAAATGGCCAAATTTGCTATTTGAATAAACAAGTGACAACGAGAATACAAACCGACTGAATCTCGTTATGAGTTTGTAAAAGTCTTAGTACTCCGAGGACAGATGGCTTATTCTTGATGAACCTTGACCTCACAAAGAAGGCACTTTAAGACGTTGTCGGGCGCGGCCTTCTCACCATGATGACCAGCCTCCATGACAAAGCTGGAATTCCTGTGGGACACATGGTGGCATTTTAGATCTAATTGAAGCTAAAAATACTTCTTAATATATGTAAAGGGAAAGTGAGCTAGCCTCCTGGACAAAGCTATCTCCTGGACAAACCATTCAAAAATAGCGATCCCAGTTCTCTTTTCTTGCTTACCCTGGGCTTCGCCATGTTCTTAGATTCTCGATACGTTTCATGATTAATACCAAATGACTTGCATTCATACTCTTTGGCTAGCTGCATTTAAGGACCAAACACCACATTCTCATGACAAAAATCGGAGTCAGATCTCCTACACGGCAACAAGTATTGCTGTAGTTCCCCATGTCAGATTGAAAAAAAGCTGTCAGGTAGATGTAGCAAACACGAACCTTAGAATTCGATGAGATTAGGCTCTTCTTGTTTTCTTTTGAGCAAAAACCAATTAATCTACGTCTCGATTGATAGACATTCCTAGCGGGTACTGCATTACCTACGGCAAAAGTTGCAAAACATGCGTAACTTATCAACCTATCCACTTTCAATGCTACATATCAAGACACCAGAAGGAATTTCGGTCCGAACATGTGTCTGGACGCTTTGGTTTGGGGATTCCAGCTGTTCGCAAAAGACCATCCTTCTCAGAACAGTGGGGAACTGCAGCAGACCTCTGCCGCCTCTTGAACGGCAACTATCTGTCAACAAATAGCATTGGCACATGTTCGCAGTGATACATGAATGTAAATAGCGTAAAGTTAAGTTAGGGATGGCTTGTTTTCTCGCATGTTTCGTTGGTGGCTTGGTTCAGGTAACTTGAACCCACCACCTGGCTAATCAGGATCTTCTGCAATGTGACCGAGATGTGCGAGTTTTCATCGCAAGGATTTCCCAAAACCGCCTAGCGTTGGAGGAAAAGCAATAAAATACAATGAGAAAGAACTCACGCATCACCAGCTGCATGCTTAGTGAAGATATGGCGCGTAGTTGTGCAGAGTGATGTGCAGAGTGATGTGCATGAAGCGCGTTGATTATGAAAAAGGCATTCCACTTCCTTAGCGCTCAAAGTGACGTACCTACTTGGCTTTTATTAGGGCCCCGGATCTCTCGTGTTTATCTTCTTCTTTACACCCTCACCCTTCGGAAAATTTTCAACTTCACCCTCTCCAAAACTTCGAACACTTGAACACTCATCTCTTGGACACTCATCTCTTGAACACTCATCTCTTGAATACCTAAACTTCTTCGCTATCTTGAGCAAGGTTCGAAAAAATGAAGCTGTCCACTTGCTTGACTTTTCTTGTTGGCCTCGTAGCCGCTGCTCCAAGTGAGCTCAGGGCTGAAGCCAACGATCTTGTGGATGGGCAGGGCTTCTACTGCCCTCAAGCAATCTTGGTCTTTGCTCGCGGATCGACTGAACAGGGAAACATGGTATGATGAAACTTCCCCGCCCGACACTCTCTATGATCAGATATTTTGTCGACTAACGTGATACAATAGGGCACCCTTGTCGGACCTTACCTTGCTCACGGTCTCTCCACTCAGGTGAAGAGCCTTTGGATCCAGGGCATCGGCGGAGATTACACTGCCGACCTCGAAGATAACTTTCTCCCCGAGGGAACTAGCCCCGAGGCTATCGTTGAAGCTTACAAGATGTTCAATCTTGCTTACGACAAGTGCCCCGGTTCGCTCGTGCTGGCTGGCGGTTACAGGTAAGAAGAAGGACCACAAAGGCAACCAAGCCTCGATTTCTTAACCATCTGCTAATCTCCTCGTGAACAGCCAGGGAGCCGCTCTCCTTGCCGCCACCATCCCTACTCTCGTCGGTCCAGCGCGCCAGCAGATCAAAGCCGCCGTTCTCTTCGGCTACACCCAGAACAAGAAGTACGATGGCCGCATTCCCGATTACCCCGCTGATCAGACCAAGGTCTTCTGCAACAACGGTGATGTGGTCTGCCAGGGTGTCCTCCAGATCAAGACTCCTCATCTCTTGTACAGCGCGGCCGCACAGGGCGAGGGAGCCGACTTTCTGGCTGGCAAGATCTCCCACTAAGAGGCGCAGAGGACAAGGGATCCTACAGAACATGTATCAAAAACGGTGACGAAACCACCAGCTTTCAGGGGCTAGGAGGTTCTACGGAGAATCGGTGAAATGGGCGTGAAAAAATTGTAGTCTTCAGGAACGGACTCTACACAGACGTAGCTTAGCTACTTAATGATAAACAATAACCAGCCTCTCTCTACCTTAGTGTGATGTTCCGCTCTCCATCCAAGAGACAATTGCTGATGCTGATGAGAAACTAACTCATGTCTACCAACTTCTTGACGAAAATCCGGGAATGGACATATCGGCATCTAGGTTCTATTTCAAATCGATTCTAATTTACAAGGCAAGTGCGATGTAGGGCTCCATACGAAAGACATGGTTTGGATCATTGTTCCTCAAACATGGACAGTGTGTAGGGGAAGAGACATAAAGGGCCCGTGCTGGAGAGGCACTGGAGATATGAATCTCTGCTGGAAACTACAAACGGGATAAGCGTATCATGAACAATTATTTCAGCAAACAATCGATTAATAAATCATTTCCTTCTATCTGGACTGACATGGAGAGAAGGCTTTTCAACAAGAAAATATTTTAAGGAAACGTGAGTGCATGTGCAAAGTAAGAAGTGTCTATTTTTTTGGTGTGAAAGCTAGCTATTTATAAGAGTATAATGTTGTCACGCAGTAGCGCCAAAATCACAGCGAGGGTCCAATCACTCGACCCCACACTCGTAACGTAACTACCCTACACAAGGAATTTACCCACGAGCATCTGACGAGATTCTCCGAAGCTCGTAGTTGAGAGCAGCAGGGATTGGGAATGGATCTACGGATATGCATTTATTGTACACAGTTAATTAAACGAGCGTCATTAGTATAAATAGCGTAGAGTCTGGCAAGCTTGCTAATGAAGCTCAACGGACATCTTGAATATCTATGAAGTTCCCATCCTGCGGTTTCCATGCTCCAACTTGGTCCTAGCTTTGCACTCCTCTGTGAAAAATGTGTATCAAAGAAACCCTAAATAAACGATAGTTTTTGTCTAGTTGATTGCTCGAGCAAACGCCCGACCTCGCGGTTTGATGGACTCTTGTCGTAGTAAAATTCCTGTAGCTGCTCATTGAGTATTTGAGCTTCTCTGAGGCAGAATTTTATCTAGTTTTATTGCTAGAGCCAACGCCGGACCTCGCGGTTTGACGGACTTTTATCGTGATAGAAATGCCATAGCTTCTCACTGACTATTTGAGCATCTCTGAGGTACGGGTACAAAGGCGATAAGAATGCCTTTGTGAAAGGGGTTGCCAGTGGCTTTGCCAGAGGTGAATTTCATGATATGATCGATAGTAGCTTGGTTCAGAAAGCTGATTGAGGACAGAGGAGGTTGATGGAGGAAAGTGAGGGCTCCGTCTTCTACACGCCGCCCTGAGAAGACCTGGAAACGCTGCTGGCAGCGATCGTACTGCTCCCAGCCCTTGCCCGCCCCCCTACTTCCTTGGAACTTCTTTATAGCTTCTTCTGGGGGAATTGTTGGGATATAATTATACTCCGTTAGGTCCGTGATCGGGGTGAGCAGGCGCTGTAGGAGCTCAACCTCTTGAGCAGGCGCCAGGCCGGTCTCGACGAACTTCGGAATGTTCATCCCGTCCTTGCTTCTGGCCTTGCTTAGCTCCGTGGCTCTTTCTTGCTCTCTGATTGCTTTCCACTGAGAGACGGGCATATGCTTGTGGTGCACATGGCATGATTTTGTTCCTCATGATGTTGGCGTATACTGCTGGCTGGTAGGAATGGGGAGGAGGCCTTTATGTCCGACTGCGCGCTTGCCGGAGAGAATAGTATCAATGTGTCGATCCATTTTATCCAATGCACTCGTAAAGCCCTCAAGTCTAATGTTGAAAGATGCCAAGCGACTAATTATGTATCTTTAGTAGCTGATGACTTTATTGTGGAAGCATAGATCTTTGACGACTTGCTTGGTCGTTCTGAGTACGTTGGCTAGAGCCAGGATGCGATCCAGGAAGCTTGGATATTCGCAACTTAATGAGCTGTCAGTGAACCGTCTGCGCAGCAGTGGCGCTTTGTCGCGTTTTGTAAGAGAAGGCCGAGTAGGTGTGTATGTTGGTGGTGAGGACTGGTCTTCATCTTCCCATGTATGAAAGAAAGCCCCAGTGTTAGTGGTCGTTACCTTGTGGAAGGTTCCGTTTGAATGAGTACCACAGATAAGCCAGAGAGTTCGCCCGAACCATAGGTGCGATGTATCTTTATTCTGGCATAAATCAGAAGCAGTTGATTTGATCTCCGGCTTAGTGGACTGGTGCTTCAGGCCGGCTTATCTCATAGCCTTATTATCATTTGCCGCTGAGTATTCACCGAATTCCGAAAACATCTGGACAGCTTCTCTAAGTCAGGACTATTGTGAGGAGACATCCAGCTTGGCTCTTCCGTGGTATTGTAAGAAGCGTCGAGGGTCGAGTTTCTCCTTTTTTATATCATCGCCCTCGGACCTTTATTCTTATGGGTTAGGAACCGAGCCCCCGTTCTCCCAAGAGTCCATAAACCGCCGCAAGGGCCCCCTGGATCAATAGCAAAAATCTCGGCGACCACTCCTGATACAATATCTCTACAAAGCGGCGAACCACCATGTCTCGTCGTTGTGTGGGTAGGGTCAACTCAGCGCTCGTGACGGGTGGTGAGGCGGGGCGAGGTGCTGGAAGAACTCGAGCTACCGACACTGCTAAGCTCATCTGAGTCAACCAGTTCCATGTCGGATGGCGACAGGCCTACTTCGGTAGTGTCGCGGATGATATCGTTATCGTTATTGAGGGAGGAGTAGTAGGGCGATGAGAGGGCTTGTCTGACGAGGATGGTCTCTCAGTTTGTTCAGTGGTAGGGTAAACAGCCGGTTCTTAGTATGCTCGATGACTCCGAAGTATCTTGCTAGTACAACTGAGGGAAGCCAGAAAGCTTATGGAGGGGAGAGGAGAAGGGAGTACATATTCATGCCCATGCCCATATTGGGGGGAAATGGAGATATTCTAGCAGCAACGCCAGAGGGGGAAGCAGCAAAACTATTGCCTGCACTGGCTTTCGTCAATTCGAGTACGCTTGCTATGATGCTCACTGCCCTTGACCTGTGTCGCGTTCGGTTGTGGGTACGAGTTGTAGGGGAGCCGGTTTCACACTCCTGTGATCGACGTCGGCGTCTGTTTTGTGCTTGTCAAGGACTTGGTTGAAAGCTAGTGTCGGTGGCAAACGATCTGTCCTTCAATCAGTAGGAGTGGGTCGTGGAGTTGCTGCCTGGCTTGTTGATGCCCACGGGACGTGTTACGTAGGGAGTCTGCGATGGAGCGTTTGGAATTGATGGCTGAGGACCTGCTGGGGTGAGGTGCCCAGATCCCACCCGAATGACGCGATGAAGTTGAGCGCGCCCTCATGTGTTTGGATGGGGTTCCGTCGATGGACTGATGGACGAGGCGATGCCGCAGAACCTGAAAGACCACGGGCTCTATCACCAACGATAGGAATTGCTGTGCCGTTGGACCAGGTAATGTCTGTAGGAAGGAGCGGAAAATTATTGTTATTGTTGGAAGCTAGCAAAGGCCATTTCTACCCCACCATCTCTATGGGTTGTTAGAACTTGCACATAGGATCCCTATGCGCGTCGTACTAAATTAATTATGGAAACCTCAAGACGTGTACAATGACAAAAGAGGGCAACTTCTAAGCTCCCCCTGAGGGTATGAGCCAGCCTGCAGGCCGATGAGATGGTGCACGACCTGTCTCCCAGTTGTGCGAGCTTGATCGAGGTATCTGCCCCCAGCTCATCGCCTGAGCAATGAGATGAAGCAAAACACACCGACATGGCACGCGTTGGCCATTATGGAAGAAACATGGCAAGCGTTGGCCATTGGAGCAGACGATGAACTCCAACACAGAGCCAACGCAGCGTTCTTGGTCGTATCTGATGGCGATGGCCCTGAGTCGAGCGGTTGATGCGTCGAGTGATAGCCTGCTGTGCTTCTCATCCAAGCCTAAAAGGCCAAGATAGAGCATCAGCGGCATAGGATATTGTCGAAGGCCATATTATTTTGGTATGTTTATTGTGTGGATGGAGCGAGAGAGGAAAGAATTAGTGGGAATTTGGCCCCTGTTTATAGGAGAATGGACAAGTGGCAATCGCACCATGACGCTGTTCACGAACGAAGGCCATGTTGAGAAACATGTTGTGTTGGTCGGACTGTCAATCTTGACTTGTCTCCACACGAGGACGATGAAGCGCATCGTTTCGCTAATTCTCCTCTTACCACGGCAAAACACTATTGACTGTTCGTTCTCGTTAATTTCTTGAACACTAGCCAATTGAACCTGCAGAAAGCGGACAAGTTTGAACAATGCGATGGATTCTACGCCCTGGCTATTGAATTTCCCAGTTGGTGATCAGATGGGTGCTCTTTGTCATCCGCTTGCCACCCCCATCACCTCTTTGTCACCACGTCAGATCGTTATGCCAAGGGAATTCCACAGAGAATCGAACCATTGAAGTTCAGTCGATGGAGAGTGAGTTAGACATGTGCTGACATTTGGGTTCGTTTTCGGAATCCAAGAATGAGATGGCTCGAAAGGTGGCATTGTCTCGGAATCCTCGCGCACGCGCGTCCGATTATGACAGAAAACCTGTTTGCTCTCTTCCAACTCTTAGTTGGTCAACTATTGTCATTTGTCTTACAACAGTCACTTTAGATGCTAGTGGCAGCTGGAAAAGCAATATCTTGCAACTCTACCAAGTTGGTTTAGGTATTACGCGAGCTGCTGGTTTGGTAGGAGAGTTGCTGGTCCGTAGGGCTTGATCGGGATAACGCATGGATAAAGTAAACCAGATGACCGCGGAATCATGGTCCTTTCATTGAGAGAAGGTGACTCTCAGACAGCGGAGCCAGCTGGTCCGCCAAGCCTATGCCAAGCAAGCTCAAGCCAGGGTGCTCGTAGGACCATCCACTCAAAGTCAGACCTCTGACGACAACCTCTCACGCATTCCGCCGCTTGTTTGATAACCCCCAAGAAGAGGGCTTTGATCCAGATCAGCTGGCTATGCGGGAATGCGTGACTTTGCACACATCATTCCATCCATTTTCTGCCTGGACACCCAGCTCAGGCCAGTTCAGTCAAATGTCGCGATGTAACGATGGATGGGAGCAAGACCCTATCGCCAAGACAACCAGGGAAGATCATCATTGAGATTCGTCACTTGATCCAGATTTCGCTTACACTGCCTCACTTGCGCATAGTGTTGAAACGTCATCACGCCCACATATGATCGGCCGCGGTTGAGATTAGAATCTATGCTTAACTTCAAGACTAGGGTTTGGTTGGATGCCTCTAGGAATGCCCCCACTCGCCCTGCCCGGAATGCCAAACTAGAACTGGTATGGGAGGCCGTCGGCGATCCCTTTTCCCTACGGAGCACGCCGAGTACGTGGGTAATTATGCTGTCACACAGGTCGACGACCTTGCCTATAAAAGACCAGCCCCAAGGCCGCGTACCTAGAGTTCACTAGACTACCCGTCATTGTGCAGACATCATTCACACTCCACGCTTCACTATCCCAAGCCCCATCTCAAGTTCAACAGCCAACTGGGAACATATCAACCAAATGGCCTCCCTCAAAGCTACTCTGCTATGCATCGCCATTGGCTTTGCCACCACTTCTGCCGCTCCTGTTGCCCAGGGATTCGAGCCTCCCGGAAAAGAGTGCTGGAGCAACGCCGACTGCTACCGCGCCTACTTCTGCTCATTCCCATTCGAGGGAAAGCCGGGCGTGTGCACATACGGCTAAAAATCTCTACGATCCGCGGTCGGGTCCTCGCTCGCTAGCCGGTCGCCCTATTTATTTAACATTTATTTTTAACATTTATTTTATTTATTTTAACGCCATGGCGAAACTCACATCGTTTTGCTTTCTTCTTCTTGATTCTAGAGCGCTATTCTTCACAAATCTTGTCACAGATCCAAAGTCTTCGTCGGCCTCTGTATGCGCGATGCGCGTCAATGACGGGAATCAATTTAGCAAGTGATCATCGGGCGCTGCGAGGAAATACAGAATTCCTATACTCATAAGTAGCGAGAAATTAGAAAAATTGGCAAGGAAAATTCCTTAATGGTTACACCATATGTTTGCGATATCGCCTGCGTGACTGAGTAATTAATATAAAAAAAATTCTACCACGGTAATGGGTTGCCGTTGGACGCTGGTGCTGTGGGCAAGCATTGGCCAGCTCTTCTCCTGGGTGATACGTCGATCCCCTCTCACCCTCGAAGGGAGGGGGAGAGAGAACACCTACATTACGGGAGTCACGGGAGACCCGGTTCGAATCCGACCAAAAGCATCCTTTTTTTTTTTTGCCTTTCTGCTTCTCGAGATTTTGGTCTTCTCACCGTCTTCCTACAAGCTAGATACTATGCACGTTGCCATAGTTCGTTGCTTTTTCTAAGCTCTCTGACCGCCCGTTGTCCAACTGCGCGCTACGAACATGGAATATTCTTTGACATGCTAGAGTCTTTCTCGGCGCAGAATAAATCTTCAATAGGTGAGCAAGAAGTATGTGGCGACCATAGGAACTCTATCAGGGCAGCCCGTTGCCCCCCAAAACAGCTGGGTGCCCGAGCAAATTTTTCTCCTTCGTTCCTTCCAAACACAATCAATGAGCTTACCGAGACATACATGCAGCTGATACACCACGAGCGGGGTAGGAGGCACTTGATAGGCGGTTGGGAGATTGGGCATGAAGGAGCAACGGGTTGTACTACCCCAAAGCTGAAGAACAAGCCAATCGGGCTCTCTTCTGGAGGGCTCTGTCAGAAAAAGTCTTAGCTGCCTAACCCATCGCCCAATGGCAAGAGCTTTGGTGGCAGTAAGCTGCATAGACGCATCCAGGCGGGCGTCAGAAACCTGCACAGTGTTTACAGTCTATCTTCCCAACACAAGCTACAATATTGATAGACAAGAATTAGTAATAATATTAATATTAACTTGTCGAGTAACTGTGATGCAATGGGAAGAATTCTCATGCGGCTGGCTGACAATAATGATGCAGAGGTGACTTGATATACCCCTATACGTATAGAGGTACATCTATGCAATCCCTGCTTTTCTGACAGCTCCCGCAACGTGCAAGCACGACCGAGCATCGCGTTTCGGCTAGCTGCTCATGCGTGCCTGCCTGCATGACATGAAAAAGCATGTAGTGGCGTTGACGGAAGATGGAAGGTACATTGCAGCAGTACCATAAAACTCTGTCGAGGACCATTCCCCTCGTCCCCGCCTCCTTTTCTTTCTTCCTTAACCATCCACAGCTACCTACATGTAAGTAACCACAAGCCACTTGGACGCACAACTGCATCACCTTTCACATACCGGCACCAGCTCACACATCCATAAAGTCTAGTGCACCATGTCGTTCGAGGAAAACCATCGTCTCCAATTGACAGCTCGTCTGGACGAGTTTGTCAAGCACGCCAGGAGCGCCATCGCTCTCGAGACGCCGGCCGAAACTCATCAAGCTCAGTGCCGAAACCTCGAGTCCCGCATGGAAGAGGAGATCGGACGCATCAGAGACTGTACCACGCCGCTCGATGTCCAGAAGCAGACCGAGAAGATGATGCAGCTTGGTATGGAGAAGGCGAGGTTGATCCAGGAGCACGAGGACACTTTGCCCGGGAAGCAGAAGGCATGGCTTGATGACATAGCTTCGGCTCTAGTCCATGCTTCTAGGCAGTATATGGCGTCTCTCTCGTACCAGGTTTTCCCAGACGGGCTATCAGCTGTGCATTTACAGCTTCCAACAGTTGGAGGGCTCCCCGATCAAGAGGGACGCCGATACCTAGAGCAGGGTACGTCTTCGCCAGTCAGGCCTCCTCAACGACCAGGATTTCACTCTAATCTGGCGCTAGGTTCCGTTTCAGCCGATGAGAGTTCTTCACAAGGAAGCGATCCTCCATCTGAGAGCAACTCTGAGACATCAATGCAGACGCGTGGCTTCCTTGAATATACAGCTGTTGATCCATTGTCCATCGTTTCTCCACTCCCAGAAAGCTCCCCGAGCCAGGCCAGAGAGTCACCTCGTCACTCGGAAGCCGAGGAGATCCAGACCAACGCAGCGTCACCTGAGTTCAACCGCCCGCGACGTGCTAGCACCATGAACAAGCGTCGAATCAGCGAGGGGCCCGGGTACGAGTCGGCTGCGCGCACCGTCACCACAATTCATTTCGACGACGTGTACCAGGATGGGCAAGCGGAAATCAAGTACACCATATACGACCGTGAACATTCGCTCACCACTGACGCGAGTGTCAAAGGACGCTGGTGGATCTTGCGCTGTGAACAGCATAATGTGAATTACGCATTTGGAAAGGGAGCAAACCGCTCAGGGCCCAAGAGACATCTCGTCAAACATGAAAATTGCAGCCCAGATTGCATATCAACCAACAGGCACATCGACGTTTTCGGGGTGCTTGTAGTGGGTTGCACGGCCGAGCTTGCTAAGAAGAACAATGACGATGTCGAAGCCGCCATCTCGAATGGGTATAACCCGAAGGCGCCAGGCATCTCTGAATCCCAGTCTCAGCGAAAGAGACGCAAGACAAGTTCTGAGGGAGCTTCTGGCAACCAACTAATCCTCGACCCTGAGTTTGGCAAGCTATATATGTCGCTGTGGGGGAGTCAGATGTTTGCTGTCGCGCTTCTTCCGCTTCGCAAGTTATCGACACTGATCCCACCCGAGGAGATGGACAAATTGATGGAGAAGCCCCCAAATGGTTACAACTATGACGAGGACACAGGATTGCTGAGCAGATGGGCTCCCGGCTTTGAGGATGGTGGTCCCAAGGTCAAGCAGAGAGCTTTTCCCTTCCGATGTTTTGATAACACCGAAGATATCAGCCGATGCACGTTTACCTTTTTGAAAGCTACGGACCTCCATGAGCTTGACTTGTCGAGAGTTTCTCCACAGTATCATGCCGTGGTCCAAGAGTACCAGGAGAAGTTTTTAGAACGCGATACTCGCTTCAACGACTCGGGTAATACCATCCTCTGATCTGTATACGTCCTGAATGTCACTAATCCAGCTCTGTAGATTACTCGGACGGCATGAGCGACGCCAGCCGCCTCCAGACACCCGAACCAACCGAGGACGATGCTATTGCCGAACAACTCCAGAGCGAGATCCCGGGTTCAGACCCACAAAATCCGGCCTCATCCGCAAACTCGGCCAGGAACAGGAACCGAAGGAGAAGTGAATACACTGTCAGCAAATACTTTGGCAGGAAAAGAAAGAGCAGACACAGTTTCGATGACGGTTCTGTCCAGCACTACACCCTAGACTCTATATGAGGTTCGGATTAGAATGCACGTTAAGTGCTAGCATAGCAGACCAAAGCCGTTTGCGCCGAGGGCAGGGATCTGGTTGTTATTAAACACAGTAATAAGAGGATGAATGGATTGTTGTTTCACGTTTCGCTCGATTTGCGTTTGTTACTGCCAATTATTTTGATATTGTGTTGAAGTTCAGTGCCGAAGTATTTGGATGTGCCATGTTTTATGTCAGTGTAATTTCAGTGACCCCGCTTTTGTTTTCCCCACAATCATTTCATCGGACTCCTTGAAGCTTGCGCCAGCCGAACTTGTGTCATCACCTCGCCTTCCCATCCACTTTGGCACAAGTATTAGCAGTATGTCCAAGAAGCCGACCGGCATCTCCGAGTGGGCGGGTGCCCCTCCCGCCTCCGAGGGCGGATTCGCCTTTGCCCACGGCGAGTTCTTCGCAGAGGCCACGGGTCAGAACCGCCATCGCCGCGCCACCATCCCCGAGCTGAAGGAGCAGATCGCGTCCGGCACTGACAAGGACCGTCCCGCCCACTGGTTCGAGGCCCAGCTCCTCCACTACGGCCTCAAGCCGTCAAAGACAAAGTCGGTGGCCCGGATGCGTCTGCTCGACGCCGTCAATGGCAGCGACCTGGCCGTCCCGGACCACATCTCCAAGCTGGAGAAGAAGCTCAGGACCGCATGGACCAAAAGCGAGAGGGAAGCGAAGAAGCAAGCCACTGCCCCGACTGCGAGTAAAGGCACTGCTAGCACAGCTAAAGCTACGGGGGGAGCGAAGAGAAAGGCAGAGCCTGAGAAGGCAACCCCACGAAAGAAACCTGCGGCAAGCCAGCCTGCTGCGAGCAAGCCGAAGCCCGCTCCCGCTAAGTCAAATGAGCCTACTCCGAACAAGCCTCGAGCGAAGCAGACTGCCGGGCGTGGCGGTACTGCTGCAAGCGGACCAAGTCGAGGCTCTCCTATTACCACTGCATCGCCAGCATCTGCCATGCCAAGACAGACAGCCCGGGCCCGTCGCGGTGGTGTTGCTGCAAGCGGACCAAGCCGAAGCGCTCCGATTGCATCGGCATCGCAGGCATCCCCCATGCCAAGGCAGACGGCCCGTCGTGGCGGATCTCGCGCGACTGCTAGAAACCCGGCTTCCCAATCGAAAGGCTTTCCTTCCCGCGCGATTGAGCTCTCGAGCGACGATGACGATCCCCCACCACCGTACACCATGGTCCAAGATAATAAGCTCGCCCCCCTGGGACTGCTGAACGGATATTACCACCTTCGCAGCAATTATGTAACAGGGCAATGGCCCCATCTCGGTTCCGAGTTTGACTTGACCCTCACGATAAATGGCAGGCAGCTCTGGGGCCAGTTTGATCTGGGCGTCATTGAAGGGGTCATGTTTTTCTCCGAGCGACCCTGGGCTTCGTCTGACGAGGGTGTATCGTTCACCTGGCGTGGCCGCGAGAACGAGGGACCCATATTCTATGGCGGCAGCAATAAAGGCGAGATTCGGTTTTTGGGCGGTGGTATCATCGAGGGTCGGTTCGACTATCAGAGCATTAAATTCCACGGTCGCAGGGTGCCCGATCAGGGAACAAAGAGCCCTGTTAGCGTGGCCATTATGGAGCGAGAATGGGATGATTATAATGAGGATCAGTATGAGGAAGAGAATCGATCTCGTTGGTAGTAGCCATACGTGGCGAGCAGTCAGGCTAGAGACAAAGACCTTGGCTTGTCTTGATGTTGTAACGGATTTCAGCGCTGGAAGTTGAGGATGTGCTATACTAATAGGTCAGACTATTGTCATAGTCCACATGTAGAAGATCAGAGATGTTAGATTCCTCATTCAATTTGTTGTCCAACAACATCCAAGACCTTGCCTTCCATACAGATTTAGTGAGATCGGCCCAATTTAGGCCGGAATAATACTTCCGCGCCATGTTTATTCAACCTTTCGACAGGAAGTGGGAATATTGCCGGTTAATTGGCAGATGCTTGTATTCTGCGGCAACTGATGATTGGTGCGCTCCAATTACCATCTACTAAAAGCGCGGGGTTAAGAGAAATCCCCATCTTTTGGCAGCATGTGGTTCTGCGGACCGAAGGTGAGCCTATACCATCAAAGAGACGATGCGCGCCAATAACACTCCCGTCTGCGGCCATGGCGTTTGATCGACACCTTCTGCTACCCACCAAGAATATGCAGTAGATAAAGATTGTCCCTCCCGAGGACAATGGCCGAGGACAATGCAACGTTGTTGCAGCCCATTCTCCTCTATCCCGTCAGTCTGTCACTGATTGCCTACCCTACAGACACAGCAATCCAGAATGGCCTCCTTCATCCGGTCACTGCTGCTAACCGCAGTGCTACAACTAGGCTTTTCTGCAGCCTACAAAAACCCAATCCGTGACAAGCCAGCCCCAGATCCATCACTGGTTTACGCTGATGGCTATTACTACCTGCAAGTAATCTATGAACGCTATCCGTCTTGGTAGCATCCAAAACTAACCATGGGCCACCAGCACCTACACCGGCTATACCCAGTTTGAAATCGTGAGGTCTCGGACTTTGGGTGGCCTGGCTTCGGGGGAGTCCAGAGTCATCTGGACTGACACGAACACTACAAGAAATGCCAACATGTGGGCTCCCGAAATCCACCACATCGACAACACCTGGTACTACTTCTACTCCAGCTGCGACGCATCCCAGACCTGCTGCGATAGCTGCCAGACAAGAGTCCTCAAAGGCTGCGACGGGCCCAACCCATACGACTGCGATTACGAGTTTCTCGCCACGCTCGTCCCACCGGAGGGATCCAGAGGTAGCTCCAGCAACCTTGCCTTTAGCATCGACGGCTCGTATCTGGAAATACCAGGCAAGGGGAGATACCATGTCCTTAGCATCGTGGACGAGAAAAGACTTCAGTCCATCGCCATCACCGAGCTGAACACGACCGACTGGACCGTGGATGCCTGGCATATCATTTCGCAACCTGATCAGGAATGGGAACAGCACTACAAGGGAAACGGTGCAGTTAACGAAGCACCCCATGTGAGTTTATTCTTCCCTAGACAAGTGGCATATTGCTCACAGTAAAACACAGCCTTTGTATCACGGGGACGACATCTGGCTTGCCTACTCCGGATCGGACTGCTCGACCGCATTTTACGCCTTGGGTCTTCTTTACTACAACGGCGGCGATCCCCTTCAGGCCTCGTCATGGGAGAAGTCTGGCCCAGTCCTGTCTCAGGCTAACGGAAACTACGGAACTGGACACAACAGCTTCTTCAAATCTCCCGATGGGAAAGAAATCTGGGTAACCTCCCCCCAATTCTCTCGTTTTCCCTTGAACTTAGAGTATAAAGCTGACGAGGTGGTTTAGAATGCCTTCCATGCCACGGCCAACTCGGACGGAGACTGCGGAAGGACGCGATACACGATGGCGCAAAAGGTCACGTTCGACGAGAACAATGTGCCAAATTTTGGCATCCCGCAGCCTCTTGGTGCAGAGCTCGACCCTCCCAGCGGCGAGTGCCAGTCTCGAAAGAGATAGACGAGTACGCGGAGCCGTAGTTAGACAACCCCCATATGGGCCCGATCGGACCTCTGCTGGATACAACATAACTTGCATTTTTGGCTCAAAGGAGAAGAATATGTTTTCTTAGGCTTGAGATACTCCTTCATGACCTGACACCATGTGAAGAACTTGCAGGATATTGCCACCAAGGAAGTGAGTGTCGTGTGTGCGGTTGCGTTGTGAACTCAGAACGGTCGTACGAAATCCCCTGAATTATGCCTCGACGCTGGAAAATGTAGAGAAAGCAATTGCCGCATAGCCCGCATTTCAGTCGTTTCCATTACAAACCGTAAGAAACTAGGTCTCACCCTTTGCTCGTGATTCTCCCCTCCCATATCTCGAGAATCCTAGTATTAAAGGAAGAGAAGCTCAAAATAGATACGAGGAACTATGACCTACTTGAGACAGGTTCACAAGTTACTAAGCGGGGCAAGGAGGCGATAATACATGTCATTGCACCATTCCGCGAAATTGGCTGGAAATCCGCTTGCGTATGTGTCTTGGGCGAGTTGTGGAATCTCTGGAACTTCTTCCCGCGGTCGTGAACGTATCATGCTACGACGAGGGTGATCTTACTGGCCATGCGAAGTTTTCCAAAGATTCGCTGGAGGTATTGGAGCCGGGTTCCATTCAAAGACTGGCCATAATACGAGCCACCTAATGGAAAGGATCACCGCGTAAGAATCCACACTCCGCGTACCCCGAGTTCTAGATGACTGATGCCCGTATTCTTCGAGTTTTGCTCCGGTATCTTGGAATGACTGTTGGAAAGGCTTCCAAGGACAAGGCCCTGTGTGAGGGAATACACGACGTATACCAGAGTGGAAGTCCACCCTGGTTGTGCATTACTACTGCCGATCATTACGTGTTAGTAGTGAGAAGGCCAGAATTGCGTCTCTACAAAAGCAACATCGATGTAGATCCGCGGGCGCCTAAAGGTGAAGGTGATCGGAGAAGCCTTGCTGCTTCTGTCTCGCTGGGCTACAACCAACATGAGACATTGAAATGGAAGACATTCTTAACCCGAGCACATTTAGCCATACTAGAACAATACAGAACTATTCAACGATGGGAATTGAACAACGTGTCATGTATTGTCTCTTTGATCTAATTTCTGGTTCTTAAAAATACGATAACATGTAGTATAGTGAGCAAGCAGCGAGCAGGACATGTTTAGGGTATCAATGCTAACGCCACCATCTGGTTACAAGTCTAGAGATTGGGAAAATGGTGGTCAATCTGCTTCATGCCCCTTAATACTTGGCGGTGGATCGCGGTTCAAGCTGGGGCACTCCGTGTTGGGAAAATTACATAAATACGAGACTGAAAATTCGATCTGTCATTCCAGACCCAGACTACGGAGTGCACAGAAAGCAGTGCATGAACCCCATTTTTTGTGCCCAATGCATAAATGAAAGGCCTCCAACGAGGAATGAGCGTTCCCAGTGCAATTGGCATTGTGATTCAGAAGGTATGCCAAGAAGTCAACCAAAGCGTTGATCGCATGAGGGAAATTCCGGGCGCCGTGGAAAGCGAGGAGTGCGCGATGATCCTCACACAAACACTCAGCGCGGAGGGCGCTTCGGGCTTATCTTATTAATAATTTCCCCATAAGCTTGCCTCGGATGAAGTATGTCGCAGCTATTTATTGGCACACGACTTATCGCTGATGAAAAGGGTAATTGATTTCGGAGTAGGAGTCGCATGCCAACTAGGCCTTTGAACCACACCAACAACCAACAGCGCAGAGATTAACAAAGCGTGTGAAATTGCATACGTTGTTTGCATAGAATGTGGCGTTTATTTTTGGCCTATTGATCTTGGCACTGCGGAAACACAGTTACTAGCTTGAAAGAGTGTTTCAGGAGATGTTGATTCATTGAGTCCACAAAGTGGTGATGAGTGAGGTCATTGATTTTCTCAGCGGGCACAGGGCAGAGGGAAAGAGGGATGGAGGCGGTCGAGCCGAAGGATCCAAGCAGCCAGATATCGGTTGATTACCTTACCTTCCACGAGATACCGCATACTGACAGCCGTAGATAACGCTCCGTGATCCGATCCCTGATCGTTACATCTGGATAAGGCGAGAACATCGCAGCATTGTCTTATGCACGTATTTCTGGTGCAGGCTTTCCCCTGAACATGGCCCCTGTAGGCAGCTCCACTATCGCCTTGGCTGGCAGGGGTATCACGAACCTCGTTCCCCAAGATAAGCCCTCGGGCTCTTCCCTGCGAGGCGCGTGCTCTAATGTAAAAAGTTCTGGACCAAGTGGACCGCGGACCGCAATGTCTAGTTGAAGCATGGCTACGCGCGTGGTGGCCGAACATCGTATTGCGGCGGAGACGAACCGGATCGACTCGTTTCTGGGGCATTGCCAATCTCAGCCCCTGTGCCGAGCATGTGGGGAGGGAACAAAGCAATCAAGGCAAATGCACAGCTGCGATCCTCGCCCAGCCGCCGATAACGCTAACATGACAGGCAAGATCAGAAGCAGGAACAACAACCAAGTGTGGCGGCTCGGTTATTTCAGCTGCTCTGCGTCGTATGAGCAGCAGGATTCCCGCCATCGCCATTGGTGTGCTTAAGACAGCCACACGTGCCCCTTTCAGGAGGGAGTGGAGTGAGAACACCATCTCAGACTCTCATAGGCCCCTTTGCCGTCCAAGATCTACCCGTTTCTAGAATGGTGCACAAGGTGGATGATTCAGACAGGGGCGGCGGCAGCGAGTTACCGCCCTCGGATTTCACTTGCCAATCTCGCTGACACGGCTTGCCAGCAGAGAGGGAATATTGGGTGACATGGATGCAAAGGTGCAGCTGCCAATTTCCCAAAACACGAGCCAGTCCAGTCATATCGGGCTTCGGCGCCAACCAGCCGACGAACATGACTCCTCAGCGACCCAAGCGCTGCCCCTTGTCTTCCCTGTTGCTGACAGTCCCGAGGTGGTGATTGGCGCTTGTACCTGCATCCCGCGGGTCCCTGCTCATGGAGCCCTGCAGGGACATGAGGTCCAGGGGCGGATGCGGTGTGATAGCAACGACAGGAGGATCGAGAGCCTTTAAAAGAAGATGTTCCTCTATCTCTGCTTGAATCTTGATCCTATCTTGAATCAACCACACTACAGTCATTCATTCTGCTGCTACACACTTAATAATAATTCAACCAGTCTCTCGCTACACTACGCAACAAGAAAAAACCCCCCAATAATCATCAAGATGAAGTCCGTTTCCGTCATGGCCATGGCCTCCGTTGCCGCTGCTGCTGTCGTACGTTTGCAACTCACTCTCACGCGTCTTGGAACACAAACTAACCAGCACATGCACAACAGGTCACCCCCATCTCCTCCGCCGCCACCACCCCGGCCGCCATGACCACCAAGACCATCTACGACACCCAGACTCACACCGTCACCTCCTGCGCTCCCACCGTCACCAACTGCCCAGCTGGACCTCACACGACCGTTGTGACCGTCCCCGTCACCACCACCGTCTGCCCCGTCACCCAGGACTTCTCCGTCTCGACCGTCTACCAGACCCAGACCTACGTCGTGACCAAGTGCCCTGCCACCGTCACCAACTGCCCCGTCGGCAAGACCACCACCGAGGTCAAGCCCACCGTGACCGTCTGCCCCGTCACCTCTGCTCCCTCGGGCCCCAAGAGCTCCAACGCTCCCATCATCCCCGGCCCCGTCGGTTCCAACAGCACCTCCGGCGTTGCTAAGCCCACTGGCGGCAACCCCGGCGGCAACCCTGGTGGCAACCCTACCAGCGCTGGCGGCTCCAAGCCTACCTCCCCCTCCGGCCCCATCAGCATGGTAAGTCAGATGTGTCCTCGTTTCCTTTGTGGCAAAGCGGAGGCCATTCAGATGAGCAAGACAGTCGCTAACATCCAAATAGG
The DNA here is from genome assembly GCA_902006505.2 of Clonostachys byssicola. NCBI lineage: Eukaryota > Fungi > Ascomycota > Sordariomycetes > Hypocreales > Bionectriaceae > Clonostachys > Clonostachys byssicola. The sequence goes on from CABFNO020001527.1 coordinate 265,399, forward strand.
GAACTGCCACCTCCGTCTCCAGCTTCCTCGCCGCTGCTGGTGTCGCCGCCGCCCTCTTCCAGCTCTGCTAAGCGTGACGCTCAGCCCGGGAACATTTGGTGGTTTTTGATTCGTTATAGATATACCTTCAGCTTGAATTAATGTGATTTTATTTACTTCGTGTCTCTGCAGAGTCTTGACATGGGAGATGTTTCGTGGTTCCTAGAAAAGACATTTCACATGCCAAGCGTCAAACAATCAGAGATTTAATTTCCACCATCCACTGTGCATAATAACCTTGAGTGTAAGCGTGAATAGTTACAATCAGTTGATGAAAGCTAGAACTGGCAATATCCCGAATGTGAGCTAAGTTATCATTCTGCTTTCTAGGTGTCTGATATACTTTCGACCTTGTTCGATAGCTTGTCGACCTTGATGCTTTCTGCGTTGGAGTACACTCGGATTCGCCAGCTCTTGATCGTGGCTTGCTAGGGAACACCGTATGAACGGAAGACGTACTCACATTTGGTTCTATCAGGCGCAATATCTTTAGGGCCTGCCTTTCCTGCTCCTTGAAGCTTTTCATCTTGTCTTCGCTGAGATACGGGTATGCAACAGTGAGAGCCAGACCGGGGATTCTTTCTTGAACAGGCTCATCACGGCCGCTGATTTGTTCAGTGCTAGCATGCAGGCCAGTCGATGTATTGGAAGACGGGACTATCACAGAAGTCAATTTCTATAACCGCAATGCCGAGTGGGCTGTAGTGACCAACGGGTGCGGTGCAGCTTTCTGCCAGTGAGGCCTGAGAGCGGTCTGAACGCGTGCTGAGGGATTACACCGTGCCGCGTCTCAGGCAGCAATCATCCAAACTTCCTCCACAACAACATCCCCAAACCCGACACTCAAAACACAAGCACATCCCTCTCGGTGAGTTTCTTCCGCGCTTTCTTGCATCTAGATCTGGCTATAGCTAACCAAGAAAGCATATTCTAGCAATATGACTCCTCCCGAGCCTCTCGCACCTCAGGCAGTTACTGCCTCCTCGAGCGAAGACGCCACCGATGGCACGCAAGGCACTTGGGAAGAGATTTTGGGTCCAGAGCTACTGTTGCCCAATGAGAATGGCAGGCCTACTTTGCCCAAGGAGTGGTATGACGATCCGGATGACGAGAATAAAAGCATAAAGGCATTTCTTCGTTACGTGGAAAAAGAAGCGCCGCGCCTTGAACTACACGGCCTACCAACTCGCGGAGTCGTCCACGACCCAGAACATGGATCTTACATTCAACCCCGCCCACAGGTCGGTTTGCAGGCCGCCGATTACGCGGGTCACGAGGATAACCTCGAGACCGAGTATGTTTCTTTGGTTCGAAGAGTCCCTTCTTCCTCGAAAGCGGTGCTCTACCGAATGGTGGACGGCATGTGGGTGGGAATAGAACAAGTCACGGTTCCCAAGGCCAAAGTGGCCTCTCTTGAAGCTCAAGGCTGGGAAGTCTAGCGCGCTCCCAAGTCTGTACGCGACGAGAACGGCAAAGACACGAGAAGAGTTGACCGTCCTGTGGATATCATTACCGAAGAAAGGACTGTCGCGGACACACGCTGGTTTCTTGGGCCTGGTCTAACTCTCATGACTACTACGATGCCCAATGATTCCTGGCGCCTAGGTCAGCTTCTCGGTCAGGATGGATCAAACCCAGGAACGATCGCAAAGTCGTTATCTTTTGCCCCCCGGGAATCCGAGCTCGATAACTCTGAGGCGCGCTCGGCTACTTCCACTGGGCATGTCATCGTGCATCCGCGAGACTCCACCGTCGGCGCTGGCTGGGGGGATTATGACAAGCACATCCGCTGGCAGTCCTACGGGCGTCGGCTCACCAAGGACATGGTAGAAGAGAAGGAATGGTCAACGGACCTGGCAGCCAACTTTGTCAACGACGCCGGTGAGGTTGTGAAGACCATCGGATCAGAAATCAAGCCAGAAGATCTATCCGCACGAACGCCAGTCTCCCTCTACGGTCGGCTACACAGGGACCGCTCAATGCCAGGAAAAGCGCGACAATAAAGTAATAAGTCACATATGGCCTAGCCCGGAGTCCGCAAAGAGGACAGTGAATGGAGCGGTTTAGGCCCATCGGCTTATTTTCAGAAGAACTCAAGGCGGCCACCTCTTTCTGTGTTGAGAGTTAGAGACTCTCCTTATTCTTGATCATCACCCTTCCTTCCACTTGATTGGCGATAAACTTCCCCTACTTAATAGGCGCAAGCCCAATTTGATAGGTGTGAACCTAATTTGATGGTTTAAAATCCCTGGGCTTCGCCCTAACATCGTATGGTGAATGATCGCCTGGTGTCCTACGGGTTGACTGGAAGAGAGGATTCGACTTAGGATAAACTTCAAGATCTGTACAATGAAACCTCCCTAAGTTAGTTCTGTGTCACTTTCGGGGACTAGAATGGAGAGAGCGTTACGATTAAGACAGGAATCAGAATATTTGGACAGACTTGAACTAGAGTTACATTGCGCAACAAGATGACATTCTCAACAATGTATCGCACATATGAGATTCGCTTGATAGGTACTTTTTCCTCAGTCGTTTAGCCACTTATAAATCCGATTGGCTATTGCAAAGCTCACACGGTGGTTTGAAATAATTTTGTCCGTTGAGGGGAGAGTGGCCGCTATAGGGTAGCTGAGCTGGTGCAGCGAAAGAAGCCAATTTGTCTGACAGTTTTGTCCTGGGTCCATAGCCACGATTCTTGAACGTGCGCCACACACATTACAAGCAGCAAAGACAGGCAAGTCCTCAAACAGGCCCAGAACTACCATCTTCCAAGATGGCTTCGCTGTGTTTCATTGACCGCAGCACGAGATAGGTCATGGTGTTGGATATTGTCTGGATAATCATTTTGTTCATAGGCTTGCCACAATGCTCGTAAGAATGCTTCTGCGTTGTAGCTGATGCGTCGAGGAGTAGTGTGGCTGCAGTGCATCGCTAACGGGGCCTGAGACCAAGGATGTGGCCTGTGATTGGTGCGATGGTAACCAATCAGACTCCGGTTAGATAATCTGCGACAATCTTAGTAATATCCAGGATTTGAACTGCAGTGAGGCGGGGAGTGATGAGGGGGACAGAGTCTCGTGTTTGTTGGGTCCGTCCATCTCCATTCCCTCCCAACCCAACCCATCCCAACCAACCTTGCACAGATCAATTACCTGCCTCCTCCTAGTTGCTGTTATTAATCCTGCCCGCATCTGCCTCCCCAGACGCCCACCCAACTGTCTACTGTCTACCTCGCTGCCACCCCGGCCAGGGAAAGGCCTCTCCGCCATGGATACCTTGCCGCATGAGGTCATTGAGCACATCATCTCGTTCCTGGTCCCCAACCTGGTGGAGCCTCTCCGTGAGCCCTACGAGAAGGCCTCCAGGTCTAGCCCCGACATCAAGCTTCTCACCCCGGTCGCAATAGCCTCGCGCCGCATGCAGGCTGCTGTCGAGCGCTGGAGCTTCCGTCACATCAGAATCAACAGCGACGAGCTGCCCGAGTTCTCCAAGCTTTTTACACCCTCTCGCCGCTCCTCCTTGGCCAGCCTAACCTTCACCGTCATCCTTCCATCGTACGATGGAGACGCGGCTATCCGAGCCGAGTCCCCGGAAGAGCGTGCTGCCAATGACGAGGCTTATACAGAAGCCATCCACTCCCTCTTCAATCTCCTAAGTCAATGGGAGACGGAAGATCCCCACCTGCCTCGGCGCTTGTCCCTCGATATCAACCACCCAGAGTCGCCTAGTGACCGTCCCTGGCCTTCCAAGTACGCACCATGGAATGCCAACTCGGTTACGGATTGGAGCACAATCCATGAGGGACGTTATTTGCACTCTTACATCAGCCTTAATAGGCTTGAGACACTTCCGGTATTGCAACGAGTCAAGCGCCTGTCCATGTTGCGACCAGAAGAGAGATATGCTTATCGCAACACACGGCCAACTGTTCCTGTTTCCTTGGCGATGAAGTTACCGAACCTCGAGGAGTTCAACTTCAGCGTTGATGACGATGAGAAGCGGTTTCCCCGAATCCGGAGACAGAACCGAGAGGACGTTGCTAACCTGATGCAAGGCCTCTCACTTCCATCATTAAAAAGAGCAGATTTTGACTTCACGCTCCGAAGATTCCGTGACGAGCTTGCCACCCCTCCGGCCCTGCATGAGGAAGGCGCTACAGATGTCCTGAGTTCGTCTGTATATAAGTTCGCGCTCTCGCACAACCTGATGGATTTGACCCTTACTGGCGTATTCGACATCACTCTCCTTCGGCCGCTTGAGACCATGAGCGAAACACCTTGGCCGAGCCTTCAATTCTTTGACATCCACCTCCATATCAATACACCCGCTGGTGACTGGTACTTCATTCCTCGCCCTGGTCAAATTCACGCCTACCAGCACATGGCAGCAAACAATCCCCATGCGATCCCACCTGGAGTAGGGGAGGGTGCCGAGGGTGACCAATCCAACCTGCACAATGAGATCTTCAGCTTCGTCCAAGAAGCCCGCTACTCGCACCTTACCCCAGTTCGTGTCTTCCGTGGCGAGGTCAGCAAGTCGACCATGGTACCGTTTGTCAACGCATACGCGGATGCTTTGACCCAGATGCCCCACCTCAAGTCGTCCATGCTGGGGTGCCAGATAGAGGACGACACGTACGACGGCGAGCCCGGCTGGTTCACCTTTGCGTACTTTGCACCGTGCGGCAACGCGAGGAAGGATCCAGAGACCAAGGTCTGCCCGAACTGTCGCCGCGGGACGACGAGGGAGCTGGTGACCTGGCTGCTCGGCTGGATACCGAGCGAAGCGTTGATGGATAAGTTCCGCTCCCTCCAGGCCGATACCTATCCGGAGCCGCTGGTCGAGAAGGACATGGCGACGTACCTGCGAGATCGAGGCATGGGCCCGGAGCCACGCGAAAATGAGAGGCAATATTACCTCCCTAACATGACGCTGCCACCCGCGGACGTAGATGAAATAACCGACCCGGGGGATTGGCATGCCGTTGAGGATTTGCCATTTAATACTTTGCATCCCAATGACTTTCTATATCCCATTGAGAATGATGACGACGACAATCAAGCTCATCTGAACACTGCCGCCCACGAAAACGATGAAGGCGAGGGGGACAATCAAGCCTTCGGAGATACTGAGGCCCATGTGTATTATGAGGCCCCTCCAACCAATTACATTCATTTTGGGGATGAAAACGAAGGAAACGACGAAAATAACGAAAACAACGACAATGGTGGACATGACGGACATGATTAACGAGAATTACAAGAGGGGGAATGAAGAGAGCTTCCACACCTCTAGTCAGCGGAGCTTTTCTCTGCGCTGGAAAACGAGGCTGAGCCACAACGGCGCGTCCAACACATTGTGCCGAGATCTACGAAGGGGATGAAGGAAGCTAAGATTACGTCAAAGGACTCACGAAGAACTTATTCTTCGGAACGCACAACAATCCGCACGACAGGATGCAAACTTGGCTCTGCGTCTATCCAGACAGACATCTGTTTATTACAATTTTTCCTTCCTTCTTTTCTTTTCTTTTCTTTTCTTTTCTTTTTTTATAATTCAACATTGGTTAGGGACACAATTATGAACAAAACGCATGGAAGGCGTTGTCAAGATCTTACTGGGCATCGCATCCACGGACACAGGGAGTTTCACCTAGGGTATGAGCCGCCACAGCAGAGGGAATTTTCAGTATTGGTGGAAGACATTAGCTCACAGTGACTAAAAGGCGGGGAGGAGTTTAACGAAGGAAAAAAACCAAGCCTACGAGTGTTATTTTGGCAGACTGAATAGTGTTCACCTGATCTTTGGGTAACAAGCATGTTATGTGGTTCTTTTGGATAGGAAAACAAGATTGTGTTGGATTTATCGGGGTTTATTTCATATCACGAATGTAACGGCCTTCAGAGAAAATTAAAATGAAAATAACTCAAGTATTGTTAAAGCCTTGCCCCGCTTCTGTAGAAAGATGGAAGACTTCGATATGTTCTAAGCTGATCAAACAACGAATCGATGACTCCGAGGGGAGCAATAAACCCATTTTCATCAGCCTGATCCTCACGTGTAGCAGAAAGTTTGTATTTTGAGAGGGAGAAGCGGATGTTGATATACGTAGGAGCTTCATCTGCAAGGTCGAGGGAAACGGCCATCATGAGTGAGCTCTGTAATGTGAGAGGCAGGGGGCCCGTCTGGTTCAATATAAGCTTGCTTTTTCACTCATACTTATCATGGTCAAGGGAGAATGAGTTTTTGAGCAGAGGCTACAAAGTTAACTGCTGCATCCTAAACTTGCACCCCGTGGACAAGGTAGCAGAAAATCATATGGACATCGTAGCGTGATTCGAACACGCCTCCCCCTTCGGATCTCGTCCAGAAAAAGCCAGGTACTCCTCTAAACGGCGCCACCCACTCGCTATTAGCGATAGAAATGGATGGGAAAGCACTCTAAGCCGTTACTTGCGGCGCTCGCTAGCGTTCCCAGCTTCCACACGGCAAGGAAGGCTCTACTGCCAGGCAATTAGGGAAGTTGTGATTTTATTGCTGGGTCTACCAATTATTATGTAACAGACGGCCATGAGGAGGGAAGACGAAGGGAGATGTGATACTTACCATGGTATGAGGGGGCTTGGCCTTTTTCTGTCAGAGTCACTTCTTTGTGTTGGTCTTGAACCTGTCACAAGAGATATCGCTGTGGGAATTGAACCCACTCCCCGTAGGGCTGCCAAAACGATCTTCGGGTCTTGCCCAGGATTTTCAACCATCAAGATGGGTAGGTTTGCACCCATGAAGTTAGGCTTGCGCCATTCAAAGAGGCTTGCGCCGTTCAACTGGGGAGTGAGGCTTACATTGGGCACTGAGGCCTGCGCCGTTCAACTGAAGACGCCAAACTTGCAACCAGTTGATGTCTCTAGTGATCCAGATATCCATCAAGATCCTCTCAATTTTCTTCCTCAATTCCCCAACAACGATCGAGGCCCATGTCCCAATTCAGCCGGTTGAGCTCACTTGGAGCTACTTTTTTGACAGGGACAGGAGTGCTCGTAAATAGGTCGGTCTGAGTTGAAGCATGTGCGTATTGCGAGGGAGGAGGAACCATAGCCCCCATGGGGGCGTTGGTGGGAAGCACAGCGACAGTGACCGTGTAAGCTTGGGCGGTTGCCAATGTTGGAATTGGTGCGGGCGCCGAGGTGGTTGGAGTGGACATTGCATTGTCCAAGGGTTGTGGTTCCGGCTTCTATTGTTTTGTCAGTATTCGAGAAGGATTAAGGAAGGGACTTGTAGCATACCGCATGTCTGCTTGCTCGAGAGATCTTAATCTGTCGTCCATGGAACTCCTAGTCCTGGAATTCAGAAAGAACTCTGGTGGCATCCTCGCGAGTGGCAACCGCCACATGCACGCATCCCGTATGTCTCGGGTTGCGATATTTGCCCCCAGCCGGTGGCCAAAAGAAGGTCAGTTTGTCGGAGTTGTGGTACTTGGCACGAGCAGCGGTTTGGAATTCAGAGCGGGTAGCTTTGAACGAGATGTTGTTGATCGTGAGGAGCCGGCGATTCTTTCGGTATCCTCCAATGAGCTGCTCAAAAGCTGCGTTTTCGTTGGCCATTCTGCTTTTGGTTAATTACTCTCCCGGCAGTTTCTGGCAGCAGATGGAGACTCACTTGTTGGGCTTTGAAGATGGTTTTTTCTGGTTGCGTTGGCGTTGTGATGTTCTGGGATTGTTGTTTGGCTGTGGTGCGTTGATGAGTTGACGTAAAGCTGAGAGGTGAAGTGAGTACCCGTGTTTCCTGAGGTATCTATCCAACTACGCGCCCTTTTCGCTTTCGATGCCTCAGGCGACCTGAAAATAACGCCGAGAACCTGATAAGAGAGTTTTGTTATTGCCTGAGGTATCTACAAAGTATGTTTCCTTGCTGTCGATACCACGCGACTGACAAATATGGCAGCTGGATACTCCAGTATTGAATTTTAACACAATAGTAAAACAATTAATCGAATAATAGATACAATGGAAAGCTAATAATTATATAAAATAGTATTATTCTCTTATTATTGTGTTTAAATTTTTTAAAAGTCTTATGTAAAAAGAGCTTGTCGTACTATAATGGATACCTGAGGTATAGAAAAAAGGTACCTATTTTGGGTACAGATTCGTCCCTGACAAACTCGACCTAACGCGTCAAAAACAACAACAGTAACAAGAATCGATGAGAAAATCTACCATTTCTTGCAACAAAAATCCAAATACCAACTTCTCCAGTCTCATTCTGCCATGGATTCCATCATTAGAAACCAGACTACCTTCGCCCAAATTTGGGCCCTTGAAGAAGCAACCTGCAGCCCACACACTGGAAATGAACGACCTCCTGGCTACGATGCCATGCTTCAAAGCCGGCGCCTTCTACCAGTCCACGAGCGGTACAGCGAGATTCTCGATGTGTATCAACAGTCTCAAATCATGATACTATCGGGCGAGACTGGTTCGGGCAAGTCAACTCAAGTCCCCCAGCTGCTCACCTACGATGAGCATCCCAGTGGTCTCCAGGTTGCATGCACCCAGCCACGACGACTTGCCACCAGGGAACTTGCGAGCCGAGTAGCCGTTGAAATGGGAGTTACACTGGGTGAGGAGGTTGGGTACAAGGTCCGGTCTGAGCAGCGGTTTGACGAAAACGACAAGAAGACCCGGCTCGTCTACCTCACGGAAGGTGTCCTCCTTCGCCAACTCAGTCATGACAGGAACTTATCGGCGTATGCCTGCGTCATCATTGACGAGGCCCACGAGAGGAGCCTCAATGCTGACCTGTTGATGGCATTGTTGAAAAAGGTGGTCAGTCGCCGCAAGGATTTTAAGGTACGCACATAAACTCCAGCCTTCGTAGCCTGGCCGATGCTGATCAATTTAGGTGGTAATCATGTCAGCGACGATGGATGCTGCTTTTTTCCAACGCTACTTCAACAATTGCCCGCTGGTTCAAATACCAGGACGGAGGTTTCGAGTTGAGACCTTCCACGTGGAAGCCCCGGTGTCAGACTACATCGCTGCCGCTGCTGCCCTTGTGATGCAGATCCATAAAGGTTCGGAGCCGGGTCACATCTTGGTCTTCCTTCCTGGAAAAAGTGAAATTGAAGAAGTATGCAAGCTACTCGATGACTTTGATCAGAACCTGGAAGTCCTCCCCTTACATGGATCGCAATCGAGTTGCGAACAGAGCCAAGCTATCAACTGCCCTAGCGCAAACCGGAAATGTATCGTGTCAACGAACATCGCAGAGACTAGTCTAACCATTGATGGGGTTGTGTTTGTTATCGACTCTGGCCTGTCACGCCAAATGATTTTCAACCCACGGGGTCGCATGAACATGCTCGAGCTACGAAGCATATCCCAAGCAGCAGCAGCGCAACGTGCTGGCCGTGCTGGACGGACAAGAAATGGCTTCTGTTACCGGCTTTACACCAGAGAGGCTTTCAATCTCATGGAACCAACAACTGAACCAGCTATCCGCCGCGAGGCAGTTGACTCGGTGATTTTAGACCTTGTCAACGCGGGCTATCGCAAGATCGCAGATTTTGACTGGATCGATGCCCCTCATCCTGAGTCTCTCTTGAGAGCTGTCCAAGACCTCAAGGATTGGTAATTACTGGCTCCCAACCTCCCTTGAATCGATTTCGCAGAACTAACAGTCCTAAATAGGAAGTTTCTAAGAACCGATGGCAAGCTCACGACGGTAGGCAAGCTTGCCGCCATGTGCCCACTGGAGCCAATTTGGTATCGAGCCATTGAGATTGGGGCAGATCTTGGTTGCTCCACGGACATCGTTGACATCGCTGTCCTATGCAGTTCGCAGAAACCGATTTTTCTTCAACCACTGGGGATAGTTAGGGTTGCACGCGCGGCTCAAGAGGCCTTTATGCGTCCTGGGTCAGATCATCTTACTCTGCTGAACGCCTTCAGAGCCTTTATGCACGCTCGTCGCTCGTTCGAGGGACAGGAAGATTCGGAAATGGCTCTTCGTCATTGGTGTTTGGTGAATTTTCTGAGTATGGAAGCACTGGAGGAAGTCCGCTTGGCTCGCCAAGCAGTTGGCAGTTTTCTACACACCAACACCAAGCTTACACTATCTTGCGCCTCAATCACAGATGAGACAACCATTCCGAAGACATTAGCAATTGCTTTCTTCACTCATACCGCCATCCATCGCACCGGTGACGAATACCGAACAGTCCATGAGAACTTTCCCGCGCTCTTGTCTCCCGATAGCGCTTTGGTGGGTGCCAACTATGAATGGGTTGTTTACACGGGTTTTCTCTTGTCCGGAGGGAGGCAGTGCTTACAACAAGCCACTGCAATCAGTGCAGCATGGATAATGGTAAGCAGCACTTACATTGTTATCTCTGTTGATGTTGCTTATACTAAAAATCCCTCAGGACTTGCCTTTCTTCCAAGAAGCTCGCCTGCCCAAGAGGAGAGATGGCACGTTCAGACAGGGATCTGTCCAAGAGGCTCTGGAACGCGCCAGGTCTTCTACTCAAGCTGCCACTGAGACAAAATAATGGGCGTAATCGTTTATTTTCAATTTTTCCTCCGGCCTTTCTGTTTCCTTTCAAGCTTCTTTTCTTTTTTACAGGCATAAGTCCAATTTAATGAGTGAAACCCCCTCTTCCCAACTTTGACGGGCGCAAGCCTAATTTAATGGGTGCAAACCTATCTCAATGGTTGAAAATCCTGGGCAAGACCCGAAGATCGTTTTGGGGGAGTGGGTTCGATTCCTACAACGATCTCAAGCTTGAGACTCAAATAAAGTCGCCTTCGGATCGGAGGTCATTTATGATTTTGAGGTAAGTAGGTAAAAAGAGGAAGTTGAGCAGATATGATCAGTCAAATGCCCTTGCTAACCCAGCCCTGTTTGGAAAATTCTCTGCTAGGTCCGTAGCAATCGCTCCAATGTTGTCTTAGAACAATACAGCTGGGCCAGCGCCAGGTGATTGAGCTAATTGCCGGGTTAGGACGACTTGTTCATACTGCCCGTCATGGATAATAGTAAGCTCAATAGGCAAACAATAAACCAGAAAGAAAAGATTATGAGTATTTGGCTTCTATTGGGTTGATTATTTGACTATTGTACTATTATCTTCATATTTACCCTCTCCTACAAACCAGGAAAATCTTGAGAAGTTTAGGCTTTCGCCCGTCAAATCAGTTGTAACTTGACACCTGGCAAAGATAAGCGGTGGCTTTCGCTTGTCAAAGATCTCTCCATTTATTGATCAATGTGTTTTGTTCCCTCAATCGCCTCAGTATGAGTTTGATCCATGGCTTCAATAACAATCCGGGCCACTTCATCCGATTCTTCGATGGTCAGTTCTAGTGACATGGAGACAAAGCCGTGGTCCGTCATCCACGACTCAATGACTTCCATTGAGGTTGTTTCGAAATGGGTTGCGATAGCGAGCAGCATGTTCTTGCGCATATATGGAGTTGGTGTTGGAAAGGGCCGATTTGTGTAATATTTGCTCCAGACAGTCTCCCATCCTCGAGTTCTCACATCTTTGATCCGAAAAAGTGCCATGATAAACCGGAAATACAGGAATTCCAAGGCTGGGCGATTGTTGTTTAAAAAGACAAGCTCCTGCCCATCCAAATCGCCTCCCACTTTGCCAGGATAGAGTCGGAAATTTGCGATATCGGGTGTAATAACATCAATTTTCCATCGTTTTATGGGTCTCTCCATCGAATCAACAGGGACGATCAACACTTGATACTTATAAAACCATCTGTGGATAATTTCATGAAGGAGCAAGGAGTTTTCTGGTTGTGCTAGTCCTGTAGATGATCTGCTCCCAAAAATCACCGAACCGATAGTCTCACCGTCCAGCGAGAATGGGACAATATGGGCCGTTCTGATTTGGTCCTTCGAAAAGGTCTCGCCCAAGGCATGACACCACACATTTCGGGAATTGCCGTCTTCTCCGTAGTATTGCAGGGCCTTGCGGCGCCAATTGCTTGGACGACGTCGCCTTTGTTTGCCCAATCCGTGCCTGGCCCTGTACAAGTCCAAGAGCAGCATCGACACTCCAGACCCGCCGGGCTCGAGACATCTTTGCATTTTGGGGTCCTCAAGCCGAGCCTTCCTTTTATGGTGATCCCATAGTTCACTTCCAGCGAAGATGGAGCGTTTTCGGAGGGCAATCAGGCGATTCTTTGCGTCGCTCTCAGTTATACGGCCAGCATCCTGTTCCTGAAGCACATACTCCCGCTCCAAGGAGATCCTGCGCTTCTTTGAGCGAGACTTCTCCACTTCAGTTGCTTCCAGTTCGATACTAAGCTTGAGGAGTGACTCGGACATTCCGTCTAAAGGGTTCATCAAGGTTTGTTCCTCCATCTTCTTCTGTCTCTCCACTTTTAGACGAAGTGAATCGCATCTTTTCTTCAGGCTGCTTGAAACACGCCTCTCGTGTTTCAGTTCATTTCTCAACTCCTTCATCTCGGGGGCTGCTCTTCCTCGCATGGGGGGAGGGAATTTTAGTGAGGGTGTGTGGCGTGTGTCTGTAATTTTTTTCGGAATGCAGTAGAAGTAATGTTGTGGGATTGTTCAGAATTGGTGTCTAGTACCCGGTTTATCTACCTGTCTTGATTCAGCCCAAAATTATTATACCTTTTTGAGATGTGTCACGAGCCTCTCTTGGGCGTTTAAAGTTTCGCCCCTCGCGAAATTTATCTCGAGATTGCCCTTGTCTGCAATAAAAGGTAAATGTGATAATAGCAACACAATAGTTAAAATAATGAACCTAACGGAAGCCAAATAACCAAGATAATCTTTTTAAATTAGTTTAGTGTTTGCTCATTGTAGCTGCTATTCTCGATGGCAGGCATTTTCAACAAGCCGCCGTACTCTTCCTGAGGACTCCGGACCCAGTCAAGCTTGACTCATCATTTTTTGTTGTGTTGCTTTTCCCTTTCCCAGTGACAGCTTTGAGCTATGAAATAATCCCATGGACTTAAACCAGTTCACCCATTGCTGTCTCTGCAGACTCCGGGCAGGTTACGCGTGATTTGTCGTTTTCCTGTCCCGCTTTTCCTGGCTTTGAACGCTTCTTGTGTAGTGCATAGGGGGGGAATGGCGGTTGTGTGGGCGGATCTTCTGGCCCGATGCTCGACGCAACGCCGCCGGCATCGTTAACGGAGTTGGCCGCAAATTTCTCTGACTGTTCCTTCTCTTTTGCCATTTCCCAGGCGAGCCGAGGGGCGTAGGACTGCCAGAGGATGCTCTCGTCATAATCCCCCCAGAGGATGACGATGTTGGAGTCTTGTGGATGCATGACGTCCTGAGTGGAAGTAGCTGAACGTGCCTCAGATTCATCGCGCTCGCCTCGCGTGCCATCGGCGGAGTCTTCGTTCGAGGAGGCAGGGGCTGCCTGAGATGCGACGGGAGGAGTCATATTGCTAGACTATGCTTGCTTGATTAGTTCAGCCAGAGCCAGATATCCAAAAAGTGCGGATGGAACTCACAGAGAGAGATGCGCTTGTGTGCTTGCTGAGTGTCGGGTTTGTGTATGTTGTGATGAATGTTGTTGTGGAGGAAATTGGATAAGTGTTGCCTGAAATACGACACGGTATAATGCCTCTGGACGTGCTCAGACCGCTCTCAGTACTTACAGACTGGGCTGGCAGAAAGCTACACCACGCCGCTGCCGCCCACTGTAGGGCGTGTAGGTAGGTACCTTACCTTATAGTTGCTTGAGTTAGCAAGGTTTTGAACAGTGAGAGCTTATTTGCCTTAGGTCTGGTACCGACGTATGCAATGACACACAAGAACACCTGGCGACGAAGTCATGGGTCTACCCACTGGCAACCCGGGACGATATCGAGAGAATGATGAATGCCACTTGAGGAGACACGATTAATACGTCTGGTCAGACTGAGATCGACTGAGAACTCATCAAACTTTTACATGAGGTTGCGCGTCTGACAGGCGAGAACAAACGACTGCACGAAGACAACGATCGACTGCACACGGAAAATCAGCACCTCAGAGCGGCGGCCAAAGTCCCAGACGTCTCGGACGAGCGGGAGCTGAGGAGCAAGAAGAGGGTAAACAATCAAATGAGTTGAACTAAGCACCTCTTCCACCTCTTGCATCTCTTCCCAACAGCCTCATCGATCCTCCTGTCCATCAGGCATCCAACCTTCCGGTCAACACGGACACGGCGACATGATCTGTTCAACCGAAGAGAAGTCAACTCTCACCCAGAGGGGAGCGTCTTTGACCATTCTCGCCCACTCAGTATACATGCAGGCTGCGCCACTTGCGCCGCCTCGCCAAGTAGGAGGAGCTAATTGGGCAGTTGTGTTGGTGGATGAGCAAAACGCCTGGGCAGTTGGGGCGCAGTGACCTTGGTTGTTTGGACCACACTGGTCTACCTATGTTTGTTTTCAGCCGAACACCAATAACTTCAACATCTCAAGCACAACATCAGATGCCACCACCATATGAATCCTAGCTTTGACCTATCTATCTAAGCTATAAGTTGATTCTTGATAGTGAATTCGTATACACTACAAGTAGACATTAGTAAAAGCCACGTTCTACCTACCGCTATCGGCTACTGTGTGGAATCCACCACAATTGGTGGGTATATTAACCGAGACAGTGGTGGGCGGTTAGCAGTTCCCTCACATCACTTTCTTCTAATACCGCTGGATAATGAATTTGTCTATAGATCGAAGCCCCCTTCGCCAGCAATGTTGCCCCCAGCTACTAGATGTATGAAGGAAGGTTGCAACTGTTGGGCAGAGAGTGGCTTTCGGTACTGTTCTGAACGTACATTCTAGCCCATCTTCAATACTTATCGTCGGGTTAGCAGACATTTACTAAACCGAGTAATAGATCAGTAGATGAAGTATAGATAGAAAGTTATTATGATGGAGCAATAGAAAGGCCCACGGCAAATCTTACGTTCTTTGGGTCGGTGTATCAGGGTAGTTGGACAAGGAGGAAAGAAGTTCCCGGTTCAAAGAGTTTAGCAACGATCGCACGCTAGTAAGGTAGGTAGATTATCAATATATAAGGAGCTGCAAACCCGCTACACACATTCCTGGGGGATCTAGCCCCGCCACTGTGTCCATAAGCCTTGTTTCCGGTAGTCTCACCCAGCACGATTCCCGAACAACTATCGCGACCCTGCTTCATCTCCAGCAAGCCTCAGTTGGGTGAAATGCCCTGGTTCTTCGTTTCCAGCTGGAGCCCTGAATCGCGGGAGAATGGTCGAGTAACTCAGATGAGCGCCATGAATGGCGCCTGGGAAGTTATTAAATATATGCCTCATACACTTCCAGTCTGTTGTTTTATTCTCCACCTTATTCTTCCGCTTCCGCTTACACGGATGACACAAGGATAGCTGCACCTAACCCCGCCTCTGACAGCACCTACCGGAAAGCCAAGACTCGAGGCTGGGGATCCTTTCCCTTTGCTTAACAAGAGGAAAAGGGTTGTCGATCTACTGCAGCCTGTTAGCGTTCGCATTTCGGGTGATTTTTACATAGTGTAAGTGGATATTCGGCCGCTCTTCAACGCGGCCAGGCAGCGTGGATAGTTTTCACATTGGTGTAATCTCAACCAACAATGAGGGGCCATGGCCGCATTTATGGCCGTTGCTGCCTGCTAACCCGAGTACAGCCCCCCAGCCTCCTGGACTGTTGTACTGGAGTTGAGATGTACTTAAAGTTGGAACTCCAGCTTTATCCATCCTCCTCTTTATCCTGTTAAAAACGTCGCCGTATTGAGAAGTCGCCTGTCGCCCCAGTACAGTACAAAGAATCTCCTTCTAACCTATCAAACCAATTAGATGATGGATCTGCCGACAGCAAAACCCGAGTTCATCTGCGATGCATGCAAGAAAATTGATTTCAACAGAGTACTAGATTTGACGAGCGCCGCTCCCGACATTGAGGGTCCCGTGCTCGACGCCGATGGATCACGCTTTACACTGCCCCTGCAAACAAATTGTGTTGTTTGTAGAATCTTGTCAACATCCTGTAGACAGGAATCCACAAAATCGGGCTGTTTTGAGCTGCTCGCCGTCTCGTTTTTGGAAAACTGTCAATGGGCCGATGCGGGGTTCAAAAGAGCGCAGGAGAGTGCAATGCTTGTGGTAACGCCCAAAACCTCCAGCAACGACGAGAAGAAAATTCCCGCAGTGTCTCGTGCCAACGACGCAGGGTACGTGGTTGTCTATCCAAACGGAACTGCGCCGGGTCTTTTCAGGCCGCGTATCGTCCCGGAATCGTTCGATAGCGAGAGAACGCGCAAGTGGCTACAAAACTGTAAAGATTGCCATGGGAGTGAGTGCAGCGGGTCATTTCGGAAGGTTGCAGCTATGAAGCTGATTGACTGTGAAACGCTCAAAATCATTCCGGCCACCGCTTCCATGACTTGGGTCACGTTGAGCTACGTTTGGGGTCCGCAGAAAGGAGTTGTCTCCAATAATTATCCATCACTCCCTCCGCTCCAACTTCCATCGCCGATTCCGCCGTTGATCCGTGATAGTGTTACAGTTGTCAAGAGCCTTGGATATAGATACTTGTGGGTTGACAAATACTGCATCGACCAACAGAATGAGCGTGAGAAGGTTGATCACATCAACAAGATGGACTTGATCTACGGAGGAGCTCAGTTTACTATCATTGCCGTATCCGGGACAGGTGAGGCTCAGGGCCTACCTGGGTTTGGATCAACGAAGAGATCCAAACAGCAAATTGTTAAGCTTCCGGGTTTCACAATTCTTAGTACCGGTCCGGATCCCACAGCAAGCATCGCCGAATCAAAATGGTGGACGCGAGGGTGGACCTTCCAAGAGGCCTTTCTGTCACCAAGAAAACTGGTGTTCACTGAGTATCAGACCTACTTTGAATGCAGAGAAGTCAGTTGGAATGAATCCATTGGTGGGTTGGAATTCATTCAGAGCCCCGAACAGGTCGACTTTAGCCGTTCCTGGAAGGCCAGCAGCTTTCTCATGAACCTATACACGAGCCGGACAATATTGAAGAAGTACTGGGATGGCGGGTATCTAAAGGAGTGTGGGACTTTACTCGCTGGGACCCGTGAAACCGATAAAATGCTCCAGCATAGGCACCACGAGCTTTTCAAGCTTGCAGAAAACTACGCCTCGCGCAAGTTGACATTTGATTTCGACTCTCTCAATGCTTTCTCGGGAGTGCTGCGGTTTCTGGAGAGAAACAGCGTGCCCCCTACTTTGAACCTATGCGGGCTGCCATATGTTGCTTTGAGCAGCGCTGACGACGAGGCCGTCGGGATGTACTTGACGGCTGCGCTCTGCTGGTATCACTTGGTGTCTACCTCGGTACGACGGCGGTGTGAGTTTCCGTCGTGGACGTGGGCCGGTTGGGCTGGGCGGATCCGATCAATTCGCTTGTATCGAGCTCAGCGCTGGGTTTCGAAGACACGCGACATTCTTTTGGAAGATGAAGGGGGACACAGGCACCCAGCTACACAGTATCTGCAAGCTGGTACACATTCCCATTATCCAGACACAGCTAACGCAGTCACTCTAACAGTCCGCGAAGTTCCAGTGACACTCTTCTCTACGGGGGGAGATACTGACAGTTGGGGTGATTGCACAGTCGCGGGACATCGTCTGCTTGTTAAAGGTGTACAACCACCGGCCCACACGCCCAGTTCCTTTCTGGAACGCCTGGAAACGCATGCGTGGAGTTGTTTGTTGCTTGGGGACTACTGGTCCCGCAAGGCATCTAAGGAGCACGATTGGAGGTTTCTGCTCGTTGTTGAATGGGGAGATCCCGGGACTGCAACTCGGGTGGGTGTTCTGCTTGCCAAAGGCTGTGAAGGGAGCGGAGGCGAAGCCGGGAGCTTTTTTGATGAGTCCAACTTGAGATGGATCCAGGTTCGTCTTGTCTAATACGAAAAGATCTGTCGAGATCTGTCAGAGTGCAAACGAAGGGGCGAGAACGGAGGTCACTCCACAACATCTGCGTAAAGATGGCTCCGGCTCCGGCAAGACCTGTTATTTCGAAACGTCCGTCGATCTCGCTTGTCACGGTGTTAGGCTGGTGCAGTATCCTATTGTCAAAGGCGACGAGTCGTGCAAGGACGAAATTGTCTGCAAGGGTATAGGTTGTATGACGTGGGACTTTTAGGGGAAGACCTTCGTTCTCTTGCGTCATAACTTTAGTGTTGAGCGGGCGATTATCAAGGTGAATGGAACTTAGATCGTCGAGTTGAAATGAGCCAATACGGGGAAGCGGAATGGCTCAAGCGAGAGGAGTGTTCGTGCGAGGCCTCGCTGGAGGTTGCTCTGCAAGCGGTCGTCCTCATGATTTTCGTCCCAGGAGCTCGAAAGCATACTTCCTTCGGCTCCGGTGATGGTCTCAATACTAAGTAGCCTAATTTAAGCGAAGTTAAAGCGCTTGGTTTATGCGGAATGCCGAGCAGGACCCGAAAGTATCGCTGAAGTCCATGTAACAAGCGAGACCACCATGGCAAATGGCTCACGTGGGTTAACTATAAACGCGTTAGCTTTTTCCAGTGTCGAGCAGTCTGCTATTAGTTTTACCTGATGGCCTGTGGACAGTCCTATGCCATATAGATGCGGTATGAGGACTGAAGGGCAGTGTTCCTGAAGCCATGCATATGTAGGTAGCGGCTTCACATCTTAGCTTCACATCTGCGTTTCCAGGACGCGTCGCCTCTCCGACGCGGTAAGGCAAGGGGAATCGGACCATGACGAGTCTAGGATGCGTAAGGCCACGTGACTATCTCAATGATATCGACTAAATCAACACCATCATTGCCCATCTTTCATAGACATGCATCGACAGTCAGTCACTCGCCCATCATGCTCAAATTTACGCCAGCCCAGGCTATCGCGCCTGACGTACAGCATCTGTTTCAAACAGGTCCGTAACCGAAGCGAAAGGCAGATGCACCGCTCGAGTCATCACTAGCAGGCCGCAGTTCACACCAAGGCTATACATCCATTGCATCAGATTACGACGCGCGACCCTTGATTTCGAATGGCGTCGCGCCATCAACACCGGCTACCATATCGATATATTCAATCATACAACAGCACGACAGAGCCCGCTTATATCTACACTCGGTATTGTGATTTGCTGAGCAGCTGATTGTTTTGAGAGGTAACTTTCAAGCGATAATTTGCTCGACAATGACTCGCCTGTCACGACTCTAGATGTACCTACGAATGCGGCTCCGCCATCGCAACTCCGGCCGTTACCGTGGCCATGTGCTTAACCAAAATCTTAAGGTTGAGCGGACCTAGAACGATCTATCCTGGAATGAGAAAGTTGCTAGCATTTGGTCAGGCGAGAGAGAGAGACAAAACAAGAACAGCCCAGAAGCCAACCCACTACGCACTAGAACTCAAGGTGACAAAAGGCTCGAAGAGGCCGAGCCGTATTAGGACCATTTGCGGAGATGGAGAGAAGCTTTAGAGAGTCAAGCTTACGCTAAGATTTTCAGAGATGTAAGTGAGGGTCTGGTGACTACTTTTGCTTTTATTACGCATCAACAGGTGATGAGCTTGATCCATACTGCCTTGAAGCCAACGCAATGTTGAATCGTTGTTGTTATGGACAGAAAAGGAAGTTCCGTTAGGGAGAAACATGAGGGAAACTCCTTAGTATAATGATAAAAATCCTACCTATTATGGATATCCGTGAGTTCACAATGGTTATCAAACTTCCCGCAACTTATTAGCAAGACACCTTCCCCTAAGCACCATGTTAATTTGTTGCAGTCTTTTCAGCCCAGTCATCCACCATTTTCAGAACACTGCGGCGATGCCCATCATACCCAACCTTCTCCATCCAATCCTTCAAGCTCCTGATGCGGGTGGGGTGGATGCGGTCCAGGATTGCCACGTCTCGCGGCTTGGTGATCCCGCCTCCCCAATACTGCCACCAAGCCCCGAAGTTGTCGCGCCAGGTCATCACAGAATCATCGCGGGCGGCGGTAGGCCCGAGAACCCAGTTGACATAAGCATTTGGGTAAGGCTCTGCTACACTGGCATACTCTTCAAACGGGACCGTTACATGGGCTGCCTTCTTGCCAGTAACTTCGGTAAAGGTCTCAACGATCTCTGCGAAGCTGACATTGTCCGTAACAACGGAGAGGTCCATGCCGGCAGACTCGCTGGGATTGTCAAAAATCCAAAGATTGTAAACGCCGACATCGAGGAGAGCTATCAGCGGAAGCTTCACGTCACTCGCTATAAACACATGTCAGCGGATGTACTAAGCCTTGGGCTAGGGGGTGTGAAAGGCAGACACAGCGGATCGAGGCCGGTACTGCGGAGGAGATCAAGGGACTCACGGGCTGGGTTAAGCCAGGCAAAGGTGCCATCCGGCTGCTCTATAGGCACGAGCAAACCGCCCATGAGCATATCCATGTACGGACCAGTGCTAAAAAGGGTGCTCTTCATGCCATCCTGGCCCAGGGAGAGGATAAACTTGCCCACTCTCCCTTTAGACTCCATGTGTCCACAATGGTATTTCTCATCAAATCGTGCGTTCTCAAGAGCGTACTCAATATTCGCCCAGACGTAGTGCTGTACACCTTCCGACCTGGCGATCTCGTAGGCCCTAAAGCCGTAGAAAAGCTCATCTTTTTCTCCCAGAGTGAAGCCGTCGAGGTTGACCCAAGCGCCATATACACCCCGGAAAAGATTGTGCAAGTCCTCCTGGTTGTCCTGGGACCCACGGACGAGTGTTACATTTGGAAGATCGGCAATTCCCTTTGCGCGAGGAGACTGCAGATTTCGCGTCAAGGCCCGGACACGATAACGTCCGCTCTGAGACAAAGCTTCAAAGAGGTTCAGCAGAGGTCAGAGCAGCGGTAACTAAATATCTCTTACCTTGTACCACTGGCAGGCCTTGTGCGCCGGTACCGCCGATGATAGCAATTTCCTTCATATCGACCATGGTTTATGTGGCAGGAGATCGAGTCTCACTAGAGCTTGGAGGGTTTGGAAGTCTTGTCTTGGAGCGTATTTGAACGAAGAAAACAAGACGGTGCCATCATAAGTTTTATAGTCAGTAATAGTAACAGCAAACAGAATATTCCGGCGACATATAATGGTCCGCCCCATGCTCAGGACCGGACCATAGACAGGAAAGTCAGCCGATTACGTAGATTCCCCGGGCTTCACGCCCACAAGGTTTAAGCGATTGGCCGTGGGAGTCTCATTGATAGTCAGATCATTGATTTATGACCATTGACGTCTGAGGCCATTACAAAGAAAGCCCCAAATCCTCCGCGGGGGCTTTTATCGCAAGGTTTACACCACACGCATGTGCGCATGACTCTCATTTAATTTTACGCCTCTAGCTCTCAATAATCTGTGACCTTACGTGCCCTTTCCACGAGTTTGTACCCTCTACTATATTCGTAACTACGCGGTTGTCACATGTACAATTAATCCAGCCAAAGGTGCCACATCGCTACATCTATCCAAAGTTGCGTTTGGGTGAGATTTGCGAGCAACACCCATGTCATAGTGTCGTTAAGAATGGTCTGATCTCGAATGTCACAATGTATGTGAGCTTATTGTTGGGTGTATTCGTGGCCAGCAGAAGAATGCCAGTTCACAGCCGTATACCCAAATGCTGTCGACTAATCGCCGGCTAACATTAACGGCGACAAGCAAGGAAGGAAGCACGATATATCCCGAGTTGGTAGTTTGAAAACGTAGTTAAACAATCGAGTAATATATTTATAGTCTTGCTCGTTGGCATGTTTACTACATCAGGAACTACTAAGTACCCTACGCTAATGGCTGCAAAGGCTCTAGTAAACTGTTTCGCTTCGGGTCTATAATAGCAATGTCAGATGAGAAACGCAACGAGAGCGATATTGGAAACATCTCATGAAGAGGGGAACGCTACACTCCATTGGGCAATTAGCCTCAGTGCTTCAGCCATTGTGAAGTGTCCTTGAAGTGCACTATGACGAGCTGTGCGAGAAGATTGCGTTGTATGACTTACGAGAAGAGATCATGAACCACTTAGAACGCATTGCTGAACTTAGACGGGATGGCGACAAAAGAATTCAGATAATTGTTGAAGGAACGATTGTAGATCACGGCCGACCACTGGACTGTACGATGACAATGAGTAGATAACTGCCTGAATGCTTCTCAATCAGAGCTAATATAGGAGGTGGTATCACAATCTGCCCTTTCTGTTATCCTCTCCCAGCTTAAGAACTGATTTCAAATCATCCTTCTGGATTGCCTCAAAAAGAGTTTCAATTCCTAGGGAACGACGCCTTTCTTCTTCCCGGCGAAAGAATTCCTCAGCCGTCCGAATCCTCTTCGGATGAATTTCATCCAGCAGTTGGTAGTTCCTAGTAACAACCCCTTGGTTTCCGCCAGAATGCGCCCACGTAGTCCAGAACCCAGTAAAGTTCTCCTCGAAAGTCATCGTGGCAGGGTCGCCGGGATCTGCGTTGTAAGCAGCCGGCTGATGGGAGATGGGCACACGGTCGAAATATTCCGACATTGGTACATCGACATACTGGGCGGGTTTGCCCGTTACTTTTTGGAAGGCTGCCGCGAGATCGGCATACCGTATATGGTCAATGGCCACCTCCAAGTCCATTCCATCAGATCTTTCCCGGTGGTCGAAGAGCCAGCGAACATAGTGCTCACAGTCGTCTAGGGAGACGTGCGGCACCGCTCCGTCACCAAGCGGGGCCACCCAAAGGACGGCTCCGTCTTGATAACGAGGCGTCATGGGGGTTTGGGACGCGATTGTCATCTCCATGTAGGGGCCTGTGGTGAAGATGGCGACGCCCATGCCGTTGCCCTTCCTCTGGCTCAGAATCCACTCAGCCATTCGACCCTTGCCATCGTAGTGACCGCAACGAAACCGCGGATCATAGCCGCTCTTCTTGTAAACGTAGTCGAGGTTGCCAAAAACAAAGAATTTGATGCCTGTTTCAACTGCCAACTCGTATGCACGAATTGTCCAGTAGGTTTCCGTTTTCTCGCCACAGTTGAATCCATCGATGTTGATGAAGGCGCCCCAGCATCCCTTGAGGCCCTTCCGCAAATCTTCATTGTTGGCGAACGTTCCTTCAAGGAACTCCACGTCACCGAGTTCGGCTAATTGCTTTGCACGGCTGGAGTTGGCGTCGCGAGTGAGGACCCGCAGGCTGTAGGCTCCATCCTTGACCAGACCACGGCATACAGGAAGACCCTGGGCGCCTGTGGCACCGATGACGAATATGCGACGATTTGACATGGTTGAGATCAACGAGTTGAGTGTAAGATGTTGGCTACAGGAGTTATGAAGTCTCTGCCATTGGGCGCGCTCATGTTCGCAATATATTACGTCTGGGTCATGCACTGACACTGAGGCTCACATCGATCAGACTAAGTGTAGGAATGAGCGCGTCACTGATCCGTAAGCTATAATGCCTTCAGCGACCATCCGCGGAGGATTGACAGAGGGTTTCCGGGCGAGTGGGTTGCGTCGTGCCACACTCTGATAGCTGACTTATCTATAAACCTCCGCGGATGGTTTCCCAACGGGATTGGGATGAATTACTACCTACCTAGTAAGTAGCTCATACGTCAGTAAAGTACATGAAATGGGAGGCTTACTAGGTATGTTAGGCAGGCCCACAATGTGATCTTGTCATGGGCATAACAGCTAGCACCGGCTTATGACAATACAGTGCCGAGCCGCATACTAATCATCAATCCCGAAACCAGATCAGCTTACAAAACCCGCCGCGGGGGGTTCTAGACAAAAGATGGGCGTTTGCTGCAGCCAGAGCCGCCCCATTCAGCACCTCGCATCCCAGTCATGAGCACCGTCACAACCCATCCTTCTCAGGAACGCTCTTCCTGCGATGTCTGCAAGAGAAAAAAGTCCAAATGCCTTCGCATCAACCCGGGCGATCCAGCATGCGCAAGATGCTCTATCCTCGACGTGCCGTGCACGACAGGGCAACCGAAAGCCGTAGGGAGGCCACGACGCAAGGCACGCTCTGCCGCTCCGAGCACCGCCTCAAAACATGCTCCCAAGAGTCCCCCGAACCCACCAGTCCCCCCTATTCTATCCCAGCAGACGGATGCCTTTCTTGAAGGTTGTCGTCCAATCGACTGGACCATCGTGTCATCTTCAGAGCCATCCCATCCGCAGGTCCCTCCTACCCTGGCCCCAGCTGCAGCCCACAGCACGGGAGCGTGGCATTCGGGATTCAGCGGCACTTTTGGTTCGCCCATAACCTCATGGGCAATTCGGGATGATATGAGATACGCGAATTCTCCGCCGCCGCCGCCGTCCTATACCGGGCTCAATCTCGACGCTGTGATGCCAAGTGTATACTCCGTCGCCACGTCCCAGAATCCCGCTCCTCCACTTACCAGCCATAACGCTCTCTTGAATTGGGGTTTTCTCTCGGCGACACCCAGTCCACAAGATGACAGCCATCAAGATCCCATGTTCGACCTATCGAAGATCAATCTGGGCCTAAACGTCCGACTCAAGGCGATGAGGAAACACCAGCAGATCCTCGACTTTGACCTCATGATCGTTCAACAAAGCCCTCTGTGCATTGACGAGGTCACTCTGGCTGAATACATGCTCAAAGCATCCCATGACTTCCTGTCTATTCTAACACGGTTCTACAATAGTCAACACTTCCCCGAGCAACCATGCGAGCTGCCAGCACGAGACGCAATATATTCAAAGGTCCTGACATCATTACAGCAGCAAGACGCGACGAAGACGCAGGACCTATCCGGAATCCCACACCAACTCAACCCCAAAGTCATATTTGAGCCACTGCCTGGGCCAATCGTCTTATTAATGACGAGTATTTTCATTCAACTCATCTCGAGCTACGAGTTGATCCTTCATTATTTCACACTACGTGTCGAGCGAATTCCTACCGACCCAATCCGGCCCATCCCGGGCCTCTTCATCTGTGGGCAGCCTTTGGAGAGAGCTTGCACCCAGGGCATGCTCTTCTGCGAAGTCTCCGTGATCTTGCTGTCGGCGATTGAGCGTCTACTAGGCGTTGAGAGCAGAGGGGCGGGTTTATTATCACTGAGGCAGTTGGAGGTGCTCACGAATGAGTTGGACGCGAGACGGGAATTCTCGCCTGGTCATGCCGTGCTGTCTCCTGCCACCTTGCGAAGGCTACTTGGGAAAGTAGCAGATGTTCTTAGAGTTATTCAGTAGTTTACCTGAGAAATACAGCAAGGATTTAACTACATGCACACCACTTATTGCGAGCTCAAGCACGTGCTTAGTACACACCAGTACTATTCATCATGAGCGGGCATTTGCTGAACTCTCACTACGTCGCCACTCTTCGTACCCTGGTTTTTAGCAAAATGAAGGATAGGGCGGTAAACTTGGCGAAGGAACTACTCAATACAACAATCTGTTATGGTGACGATGGAGGATGAGCAATATAGCTATTGGATGGTCCAGACGTTCCGCCCTTCGGCTCTGCGGTCATCGAGCGAGCATCAGTCCACTGTACATTGCCTGTCTCAGGACAGTGAGTTTATTCAACTGTCCAATCTAGCGCGCAGCGTCAAACGGAACTATCAGTGGGTGATTGATGACACGATGACTGTAATTTCTCTACTATTTCTCTATTGATTCAATATATGAGGAGTTGGCCGCTTATGAGATGACTCCCGGGATAGCTCGTATATGCAAGAATTCGTGCCCAATGTGTGTTCAGGTTGAGGACCTAAGCAGAATGTGAGACAAACACGTGAGCACATCATTTATGCTACTACCCCGCCCCCAAAGGACCTCATCCTTCCCCCGCCTTATCATATGCCACACGCTTGTGTCGTTGACAGTGATGATCCATATCGCGGAGGGTTGTTGTTTACTCTAAGTGTGGCATACATTGATCGAAAAGTACTAAGCATCGCTACTTTCAATTCCTCAATCACTCCACGCCATTTCCAAAGCTACGTCTGTAAAATGCAGAACATATCCTCGCTAAAACCCTCTTTCGACGAAATTAAGAAGACCGAAGGCGAAGATGAATGTAGAGCCTGGCTAACCAAGATTTATGGTGCCGAAGATGAACTAGCTGAATTTGTCGCTACCCGCCTGGGAACAGGCAGAGCGCCAAAGTACGTTGATTTCCTCACAGGGTCCCTCAACATCAGCTTCCGTTTCAAGTTTAGTGATGGAGGGCCGGACACCATCATCCGGTTCCCAAGCCCAGGGCCAACCGCTACCTTTATAAGGGATGAGAAAGTCGCGAATGAGGTCCAGGCCATGGAATATCTCCGCCAAAATACGACGATCCCTCTACCTCGTGTCTATAGCTGGGGTTTGACGGCAGAGAGTCCCCAGCAGTTTGGTCCGTTTATTATCATGGACTACGTCGAGGGTACTCTCTTGTCAACGGTCCTACAGCAACCAACCGAAAGGGACCAACAGGACCTAGTCCTAAACCCAAGCATCGACAACTCACAATTGGACACGATCTACCGGCAAATCGCTGATTATCTTCTTCAGCTTTCTCGACTTACATTCACCCACATTGGAGCCATCTCAAGAGACGGCGACACGTGGTCCGTTACCAAAGGGCCACTGACTCATAATATGAATGAGCTGGCGGCGACTGTCGCAGGCTACCCAACTTCCCTCTTGCCAACTTCAACTTTTGATCAAGCTGGAGACTACTTCGAATCTATCTCGGATGAACATTTGGCTCACCTTTTCACCCAGCGCAATCTCGCAGGTGACCGAGAAATTGCCCAGGCGCGGTTTATTGCTCGCCATGGGTTCACTCGACTTATCGACCAGTACTTGATTGATGACGATGGGCCGTTCATACCTTTCTGCGATGATCTACAGCCCTCTAATATGCTTGTTGATCCGGAGACGTTTCAGATCAAAGCAGTCATCGATTTCGAGTTCACAAACGCCATGCCGGCCCAGTTCACATATGATCCACCCTGGTGGCTGTTATTATCTGGCCCAGAAGCATGGCTTGATCGTGACTCGATGGAAGAATTCCGCGACCTTTATGAGCCCAGAATGGAGCAGTTTCTGCAGGCGTTGGAATCAGTGGAAGGTACATCGGGTGGGCAGACGCTCCATGAACCACCTCTTTCCACTCGGATGCGTGACTCATGGCGGTCTGGTCGCTTCTGGTTTAACTATGCCGCCAGAAAAGGTTTCGCGGTGGATGCCATCTACTGGGCCGCACTGCATGAAGGGGGAGATGGTATTGAGCTGCTTAGCGATGAGGCGCGCGAACAGATGGAGCCACAGATAGAGCGCAAGATGCAGCAGCTGAGAGAATACGAAGAGGACCATGCCGCTCTTTTCTTTGATGAGACAAGTTTCCGGTTTTGAAGTTGTCGTTCCTCACTGATATGTCTAGGGTTCGTTGGGCTGCTTGCTAAATTGGGGCGGAGTTTTCAGTTCTTCGCTTCGAAGGTAGCCCGGTATTGGGATTTCAGAATTATTGTGGCAGTCAATCACATAATAATGCTACCTATTGTATAATAGGATTTATATATTGTTGCTCAATAATTCATTCTTCCTCTTCTTGTGATCCTTATTGTTCGTCGTGGCAGAACACTTTTGCAGTCCATGTTACATTCCGACGTCCATTGCCACGGTGCGGAATCATACGTTCTTCCCGGTGGTAAAACGGACCGTAGATGCTATGACCGACAATGAGATGGAGGGTTTCTAAGTTTTCGACAGGGATCTGAATGTCGTATTACCCACATCACCGGTCATCAACGTGCTTCCTCGGCAGCCTCCCTCAGTCTGTCAACAGTCTGCGGATCACCTTATTTGGGACATGCTGACCAGTTCCCACCCCTTTAAAAACGTACGTCAAACCGTACAAGGAAAGATCAGCTGATATAGAGACGACAAAGTCCATTTGATGAAGGTAATATTATGAGAGCTCACATTGGGTTGAAATTCTTATGCCCAACACTTCCCCAAACTGGATCTATACACCGATGTTGGCTGTAGAGATTGCAATGACAGTATGATGATTAGTACCATTTCTCCCAATGAAGGTCTACACAGTAGTCCCTATTCCTCTGCACACAAGTGGATGTTTAAGTTAAACGTGGTATTGGTATACCTAGAGATACTAATAGAGGCTGCTTGCCAACTGTGGTCTCACTTATCCTCATTTCCCTTCAACTTATCGCTCGTCACCGATGTGCATCTACTCAGGACTTGCAGGACCCACGCTTTCGCCGCGTCATTATAAATTGCGTCAACTCGAGTAGCATGGCTAGTACACACCCCTTCCACGACAAAGTGATCGCCGTCACAGGATCCAGCCGCGGTACGGGTTTGGCATTAGCACGGTATCTGCTTGTCAGAGGCGCGCGCGTTTCAATGTGTGCCACCTCAGCGGAGAACCTTGCCAGCGCACTCGCCGGAATTGAGAGAGATTTTCCGGAGTTCAAGGATCATGCAATGACAACTGTCTGTGATATCAGAGAACCGGACCAGATCAGTGCCTGGATAGGGAAAACCGTTGAGAAATGGGGCCCTCTGGATGGATGTGCCAATGTCGCTGGTGAGTCCCGACCATACGTTCATAAGAAGCTGTTCCTTGCTAATGTCCGTCTTTCTGGGTTGCAGCAAAGGAGCAGCGCAGCATTTATCCCATAACGGATCTCGATATGAATTATTTCAATGAGCTCCTTGCTGTCAACGTTACTGGAACCTTCAACTGTCTCAAAGAGGAACTCAAAAACGTTAAAGACGGTGGCAGCATTGTCAATGTGGGCAGCATCACGAGCAACTACGCCAGCGCTGGCGTGGCCGGCTATGTAGCCTGCAAGCATGCGTTGGTCGGCTTGACCAAGGTCGCCGCGTTTGAAGCAGCATCACGCAAGATTCGTGTCAACGCCCTGTGCCCGTGAGTAAGATGCGGTTCATGACTCTGGGTTTGGGTGACTGACCTTATCGTCCAGGGGGTGTATTGACACAGAGATGATGGAGAAGCCGTTCGATAGCCCAGCGGGTCAGTTCTACCTGACAAAGGATAATATTCCAACCCTACTTCAGGGTCGCCTCGCGGAGCCATCGGAAATTGCTGCCTCTATTGCGTTCTTGCTGGGTGATGAGAGCCGATACATCACCAAAGCCGTCTGGTATCATGATGGAGGGTGGCTCGAGGGGTCGTATAGTAAATAACATAAAGGATTCTAGGCTGCGGCTGTCAGAGTCCCGGGGTAAAATGGTACTCCATGCAGTTGTAAGTTCTGAAGGAATGCTTACAATAGAGTTCCGCGGGTGATATCCAATGCAAATTCTCGGAGTGCACTTACTGGCGGACTTGCTTCTACTCCGACTTGTATAAATTTATGACAAGTTGCACCGACTATTCAGACAAGACTGAGTTTTATTTATTTGTCATAAGGTGCACAGGCATTGAATCTACGGTCTGCAAGGAAGACAGTCCCGTTTTTCAACCCTTCTTAGAGTCTCAATGTTAAAGATGTTTGACACTATTTCACTTTCAGAACATTTTGAAGAGCCAATCAAAAAGTGAGAACGTTGCGTATAATTTTGAGAAATTTAACAGAGACTACAGCTTTTGACTCTCTCACATTGTGCTCAGGTATTCAGACATGCTACTCAGGAGCTCCATCGATGTATTTTCTGGTTGTGTCGACGAGGAGGCGCAGCTCGTTTGTGGAAGTGTTTGTGGAAGTGGCTCGAAATTCTCCAGAACATGCCCCTAACTGACCACATAAGATTTTCATTCTCGCTCAATGTAATACTGTTCAGTATGCATCGCCAAGAGGGCTTTTGGGTACTTGAAAGAAGAGTGACCCCTTGGTACTTGCTTGGGGGAGAGGTGGGGAGGGCTGTCGGTTCTCTTTAGGGATGGATGGTGAGGTCAAGGAAGTTCGTGTCCTAATAACAAGACCATGATTAGCGCCTACAAACTTCTGGCCATCATGATCCCGTACCATGACACAGTATCGATGGACTCATTGATAACCAATATCTAGCTTTGCGTTCAGTTGTACCTGCGGTCAAATTGTCTAGACAGAGCCCTCTCCGCTGCAGAGGAATCCATTAGTCGGTGGACTAAACCGTCTCTGACGGGATCGGCCAGTAGCTTACAGCGTAATATTGGAGAGTTGAAACTCTGTACAGGTCGGAACAGGAAGCAAGCTTCAGGCGGATTCCGAGGTCATGCTTCTGGCTTGTCCTCTTGTGTTGTTTCATAGAAGATTAGTAGCGTGGGCGATGATTGTGAACTTGGAAGAAGTGTCGGAAAAAGAAGGCGATTGAGTGTAAAACTCTAGAAGGTGAAGATTAACAACGCTGAACCCATGGGCGAACAATTCACAAGGTACAAAACAAAACTAGAGGGTTTCTGGAGAGGAGGGAGTACCTACATGATGTAATAATCGGTCCTCCAGTAACCTCTGTGCGCAGGATGGGCTATCCTTGAATCCCATGATTGCTACCTTAGATATTTCTAGATCTCTAGGGCTTGTTGTTACCATTCGGTTGTAATCCATCATTTTGAAGGGCACCTGGAGAAAGAAATCGGATGCGTCGAACATTGTCGTGTGCATTTTCGCTCTGACTTTGACAAGCCCAGAGGAAAACAAAGGTTTAGCGATGAGGAGTCGGACCGCGATGTGAGAGGAGTGGTCTCGGATTCAAACGCACACGGCGAATAACACGTGCTTATTTGGGTCAATAAAGTGCGTGTATTCAATCTCTTGTGGTTGTGTGTTGTGTTGTTGTTGATTGTGTTGCGAAAATGAAGATGCTGATGGTTGATCGGAAGCAGTGTGTGCCTTGCCAAGGAAAGGAACAAGGATTGGTGTTGCATGCGTTTGTTTTTGCATGCAAAAGAGAAGTTCAAGATCATGGAGTTCGGGTTGGGAAGGAGGGAAAGATAGCTGCCATAATTTTAAGGCACCACCTCGCACTTACTCCCACGCCCAAGACGGCTGTCCTTGACAATTACTGCTAATCTACCTTAGTTTCTTCGTCAAACCCCAACGCAATATTTGGGGCACAACAATGATTCGAATAGGGCGACCGCGTAAGAGGATCCGAGACACGAAGTCGATAGATGGCTGAACCCATTCTAAAACTGGCGCTACTAAGAGTTATCATTTTGATGCATCTACTACTCTAAGATGATAGTCTCAAGGGGCATCCCTCTCGAAGATGCTTCCTCCAAAGCCTCCCCATCCATTATGCCATCAACATAGCACTCTCCGAGAAGTGTATAAGTTCCGCTACCTGTCGGACGAACCGCAAAGGGCACCTCGCCGCCAGTCAAGACGCATATTCGGTCCCCTAGTTTCGAATCGAGCGGTACCTGCCCAAATCTGCCTGCCTCGGTGACGCAGAATTTGGCGCCGAATGTCAGCAGAAGAAGGGAGTCCCGGGTGGTACTTGAATAATTCATCGACTCCCGCTTTGTGGCTTCATCCTTGTTGGCATCAGGATCTAGTTTCCACTGGATGAAGTCCCACACTGTGGTGACTTGCTCTGGCGATAGACGGTTGCGAAGGGGGTCTGTCCCGCACGACATAGTACGCGAGAAGGAATTCACGGTGTCTGGTTGTAGATCGCAGGCGCGATCGTTGCCAAATGCCGTCTGGTAGGCGCTCTCAAGCCATCGGATGAAGCGTCTCTCCCTTCGCTCCGGCGATGGGTCACTCGCAGTTTCCCATGAAGTGCGAAGTTCGGGGATATCTTCCAGAAGCATTTCAACCAGCGGCGTAGCAAATTTTTGAGGGTTGTCAACGAACAAACCTTGGCAGTGGAGGAGGCGTTCATCGTCGGATACGCTTAGTACCGGATTGCCATGCCCACCTGCGAAGAATCCTTGTGGCCTGACTGTGAAACTAGCCATGACATCCGCCCTCATAAGACGCAGATCTGGAACCCAAGTGGGCAGGTCCTCGAGCCGTTGCACTCCTGGGACTTCAAAGAGTGCCTTGTCAGGGGCTAGGCTAAGCAATTTCAGACTATTCCCCTCGATCATCATGGAAACTGCGAAACGTCGGAAGACCTCGCTGACTGAAGCCTCATAGTCAGGGCGAATCGTCGCACCAATAGCACCCAGACCCAGAAGCGAGAAGACGTGGTCTCTTGGATCGGTGCAGTCGAAGTACTTGGTGGTCATGACCCCATCTACTAGGGTGGCGTGCTGTCTGTATATTTGAACCATGTACATTGAACTGATCAGGGAGAACGTCACGTAAACCGGACGAAACTCAACAGCGCCTCCTTTCCCCGGATCAGGTTTCTCGTCGTCGCTGTCCAGCGTTGGCTTTTCAAGCTTCAATCTCCAGGGCTTATCAAGCCCTAGCGAGTCCATGCTGAATGCGAGCCTTGCTATATCCAGCCATTGAATCTCAACCCCGCCGCCAACATAGAGTCGGGCATCTTTTGCGAGCGCGACCTCCTGAACAACCCATTTGCGGCGGAACCATGGCCGGCGCAACAACGCTACCAGCGGTGCCCAGTCGTGATCCAGGAGATTGGGCTTACCCTCCGCGCGTAGGCGCAGCGCGTCGTAGGATATAGCCTGCGTCTTGGCTGCCATGTCGGCTGCATCCTCAAAATCAAAGCTGGGAAGCATCTCAAGGCCTTGAAGTATTGTTTCGTTCGTATGAGAGGGGACGAACCCCAAGTCAGGGTCAGTGGCAGCACCAAGCCAAACCAACACACGTGTAGCTTGAGAGTAAATGTGTGGCATCAGGAGAACCTGGCTACTCTTCTCAACTGGATCCGCTTGGTTGATGCAAACCGCGTCTGCCCAGAGGACGCGGGTCTTGTCCGGGAAGCGGAAGTATGAGAGACCTCCGAAGAGGCTCTTATGCATGGAAAGAGGCTTCCCGTTGCATTCGACTTGATGCTGGTCTTGATCAGTGCCCCAGCAGTATGAGATTGCTTCATAATCGGGAGCGGATTCCAGTGGGGAAGTCTCCAGAGAGAAACGGACAGGATCGGTCTCAATGCCAGGAGAAATACGAATCAAACGGATAGTTTTTGGGGCGGCGATAGCCGTATATTTGTATGCAGCATCGACGGCCATCCTCTCTTGAAGCTTGGCAGCGAGCTCAAGATTTTTGAGCCCTGGAGATGTTGAAGCAATGAAAACCACTGAGTGGGGGCGAATATTTTGAGCTAGAACCCAGGTTTCAAGCTACAACAACCCTGCGACAACTAATCCCACGTGACTTGAGAAGGATTTATCAAAGTTGGTAACGAAATTACAAGAGATGAATGTATTATGATTCCAAAGGGGTCGATGGGCCAAGGGGCAGTGCAACGGGATCTATATCAAACAGATTTCTTCGAATATCCTTCACTTCATCAGGGCATTAACTAAGTAGTTCCCTTCTGTCGGAGCTTACCAGGACAAAATATACCTCCTTGGTAATGAGATATTCACCACATTCACCAATGGCTGAGAAGGTCACAAACGTGAGTTTCTTCCGGTGGGCTTCCGTCCGAATTTTGCCGTAGATTACGTTCAGTCCTCTAGCAGACACTGAATATACCAGCTTAATTGTTGAAATTGAAAACTAAGCTAATCTACTGCGAGATGGTTG
Source organism: Clonostachys byssicola (assembly GCA_902006505.2). Taxonomy (NCBI): domain Eukaryota; kingdom Fungi; phylum Ascomycota; class Sordariomycetes; order Hypocreales; family Bionectriaceae; genus Clonostachys; species Clonostachys byssicola. The sequence continues at coordinate 299,072 of CABFNO020001527.1, forward strand.
TTTTCACCAAAGATGTAGAACCTAAGATACCAAATTTACAGGTCCCACCATTTTGGGGGGCGCTTCAAGGACAACTCTGATCGCCTTGTCCTCCATTAGTTACGATCTCTTGTTTTTTTGTTGTTTCCTATCCTGTCCCATGAATGATGTATCTACGTTCTTTAGTATGTCTATTTGTATTTATTATTGCCGAGAAATCATTGTTCATGTTATGAGAGAAGCTCTGTAGACAAGGAGATGTTTCAAGGGATTCTATATAGAGACATTGCTATCGTAGTTATTCATAAGAGGTTGGAAAGTTTCAATGGCTAATTTACTCTGAGTTGAGGATGATATCCCTGATGGAAACTATTGAACAAAAATAAACAAGTCCTCCTTTCCAACCAAAACATCTGCGCCACCTTCCAAAGAGCAGAAAACAAGAGGCGGTTTGTTTATCCCATCAAAATCTGGCAGGATTCCGCCTTGAAGATTTTCTACAAACCTTTGTCTCAATTTGGAGACTTCGATCGCAGCTCTTTGTACCGTATTGCGCGTTTCAACCTTGGCAGGCTCCCCCGTTTGTTGGACACGCTAGTTTGCAAAAAAAGGGCCATTGTCTTGGAACGGCCGTCTATGTGCCAATGTGTAAGTAGACATATACCCTTTGCTTAAAGCAACAGGGATTCTAATTTAGTAAGCTATCCCAATGGCATATATACTTCCCTCATTCACTTCAATGATGTTGATTCTACAATCATCCCAAACTTTCCAGAAAGATCCGGCATAGATTCAAGAAGCTCCAAACCTGGGAAAGATTACTCGCTGACGAAGATGGGCAACCGCGGTCATTTGTCAGCCACTGCACGCATTCGCGCGTACGCCACCATCAGACGACGGCGGATTCTCTTTCCCGTTAAAAGCTGCCTTGTTCGATGCAAACCTACTTCGCACTCATCGTCCTTTGGGACCTGGCGCAAGGGTCCAGCCGAAGCCAAACGATGGTCCACAATCAAGACCACCCTGCCACGGCTGCCGCCGCATAGCGAGCGAAAGACAACAACCACCGGCCGCCTCACGCTGCGACCTTTGCAGAATGACAGCCACGACCTGGCGGCACTTCACGCTTTGCGCACGGACGAAAAGGTGATGCGTTGGAGCCCTCGAGGAAGGGTCGATGCCAACTTGAAAGAAACGTACGTCCACGATCTTGAGTTTCTTGCCGATCCTTCATTGAACTCCGAGCACTTGGCCTATGCGATCTGCCTAAAGTCCAACGGGGAGTTTATCGGATACGGGGGTCTTTCTTGTCGCCCTGAATTTGTCGGTTGGCCGGCAGTGAGTTTCGTAATCAAGAGTGATCTCTGGGGTCAAGGGTATGCGACCGAGTTCTTGGAGGGGTTTGTGGACATGTGGCGGAGACTGCCACGGAAGTTGGCTGTGATCAGAGTGCTCGTGAACACGGTTTACGGTGACAGTGAGATCAAGGATGAGTGCCTGGCTGGTAATCCGACCTATGACAATGTGGCGTGCCACCGTGTATTGGAGAAGAGCGGGTTTGAGAAGCGCGAGGAATTCGACGAATACAATCACAGAAGGAAGAAAAAGGAGAGGCGCCATGGATGGGTTATGAAGAAGAGCAATGCGCATTTCCTTGAAGAGCAGCTCTCTGCGCTTCAAATTACAGGATGTAATTAGGCTTTCCTTCTCATTTCTTAATATATCAGGGCATTATGTTGGTGAAAGGAGCTCAGATATTCACTTTATTGAAAATTAAACTGCCTGAATTATCGTTTGATCAATTTTGAGTTCGCCGTTGAAATTACCATGGCTACGCTGCGAGCCACCCTGTCTTGGAGGAGATTGAGCGTCAAACGTACAAAGCTTAGGAGAATAATTATCCCTGTTATGAGAACGGGAGAGTTTGAGTGTCAGGTCAAAGACAATAACAGAACATGCCGGGCCTGACATCTCAACACAACGAATACCCCTGCGATGGAAGCAAAGCATGGATGGCCGCGAGAAGAAGTAATGTAGAATTTCGCTGAAGGGAGCTTTCTACGCTTGAGGTTATAAAGCACCAGACGTGCCCAAGGAGGAGGAATGCCTGGGTTTCTTAAGCCAACCTTGGCGACACAGTCGAAGTCAGCCAGTTCAAGATGGCCATCAACATCGAGCAAAATGTTATGAGGTCTCAAGCCCCTGGACCAGTCCCAAGGAATCTAACCAAGCGAGAGCGCCAGATAACTCCCTGGCCCGGTGTGCGACCTTTGGTGTTGGTTCCAGGCGTAGAACTTCGAGGCAACTTGAATTTCTGGCGTCACGGCGATGGGCACTGTAAATACGTTGGTCAAAGCCAGAGGCCATTAGTTGCATGAAATTCAGCCCGGGGAGCCGGAAGAAGCTATACACAATGTATAGCGATGATCCGTGCCTTTCAAAGAGATCTTACATGTTATTTTAGGCCTGGAATTCTTTGGGCCGCCCCTTATGAGCATGCTTGAGCCCGATGCTCTCATCCAGCTTAAACACCGAGGCGGTCGCCCCGCGGTTAATCGCGAGATGAATCTTGAAGGTAACAAATCCGACATGTTGATCTAACAAACATCGCGCGAATAGAATAATAGGCACAAGAGTATACCATAACAGATAACGGCTGGCACTAGGCCTTAGACGCAGTGAGAAAAGGATCAGCTTTGTACAGAAGGTGTACACGTACGAACAGCAATATCACGTGATTGTATTCCATTATTACCTACCTACCTACCTTCAGATTGCCTACATAGGTCGCTCATTCCAACATCAAACTGTGACTAAGTCTGATCCTACCATCCCAAGATATGCGACGAGCAAAGGTGTTCATTGCCTGACAGGCTCCAAGCTAGACAAGATTACGATATCAACGATAGCGAGGTAATTTGGTACCCTGACCCTCCGTCATGCCTGATTCTAGTGTGATCCTTATTCGTGCTTACCCACCAGGCCGAGATACTCCCAACGCGCTCGGCGAAGGCTTCGCGCGTCTTCGAACAACAATACGCTCTGAACGCTCCTCAGATCTTCAATTTCCTCCACGGAAAAGTCTAGCTCCCATCTTCAGCGTTTTACGACTAGCCGCCTCCCGCCGGGGTCATCCACGGCCAGCCATTTGGCTGTTCTGGCGCAGCATTTGGAATATTGGACAGAGGCAAACTCAATCTTGGTATTCACGGAGGCGACAAAAGCCACAGCTTTTTCATCCGGGTCTTACTCACCATTGAAAGAATCGAACGAAGCATCAGTTTAATGTACAACAACTGATACGTTGAACACCGTGCTTCGCGTTTGCCAACTTGTATCACAAGCAAAAGTCAGTTGATCCAATCGTACAAGAGATGGAGCGCCAAACCTCGAGTGTATTTTTGGACTAATTTTCGTTAGTGAATCGTGATAGAACACCTAGATTAACGACACAACTCGCCGCCCATGGACTTCCAGCATCTTCTCCTCCCAACATAAGCAACCAAGAGACTGAAACGATAAGATCGCCGCAAAAAGTAGGAATAGGGACTAAAAAGCTTCAACATCCAGCGCTTTCAGCCCTATCAGAGTCGATTTCTAAACTCCGTCAAGTCCAGTTTGAAGACGGCAAGGCTCTGCTCGTCCTTCTTTCGTTCCTAGCCCCACAGAATATCATCCATGTTGACAACCTCCTACTTGGAGCCTCTCCTCGAAAGCGATAGACAGCTCAAGGTGCTATCACGGATATAGATACAATCAACGCGGGTCTATTCCCCGAGCTGTATAACTTCCTCTCGGACCGTAGCAGGTTAACAACAGCTTTTGGTAAATTAGAGACATCAGGTCTTTATAACCATAGAAACAAGACATGTTCTCTTAAGAAAACAGTATCTGATTCAATCCGCAAATCGATTCCTCCAGAGTATCTCGGATCCTGGAGATACCAAGCTTTGCTTACCACATACCGAGCCATCTCATAGAAATATACTGAACCACTGTAAGCCCCTCATATATAGTTCCGCATCGTGCTGCTTGATTAACAACGCCGAAACAACCCCAACACACAAATATTTCTACCGCACATTCAACATACTATTGTTTTCTTAAAAGGAGAACAAAAAAAGGGGAAGTTGCATAATCTCCTTCAGCATATAGTTCCTCTTTGTTCAGTCAGATCAGCTACACTCTCCGTTTTAAGGAACGCACAATGATCCCTGCATACATCCTCCTGATAGGAGTACCTAGCTTACGAATTGAAATGACCATTCGGTAAATGTTGAACGCTCTCTTGAGTTATACACGCATGATATGCGTTGATGAAATTTGAATCGTTTAGGTAAAAGTTCTTGGCGAAAGTGTATCTCAAAGATGATGACTGTCAGGCCTTCGGTGTCTCCGATCTGTTTAGGGGGGTTGCCTGATCTGATCCCAATTATGTATTGGGTCTATCACCATGGGTGTTTTCAGCTGACCATTCATTATGCCTTATTACTGCCTATCCTGCAGTTCGGTATTGGAAACGGCAGGTAAGCGATAGATGCGTGATGACGCGGGTTGGTACGGGTTTTTCATCCGAACCCATATTCGCTGTCAGCAGTGACATTTGGCAAGGCGACCAAACAATACGCGGCAATATGTGATTTGTCGACACAAATGTCAAGGCAATCTGCGGCAAAATCTGCTGGCAATACTTGGCGTTCAGGAAAATTTTCTATGAGGCTCTAAACGCCGGCACCAGCATCCTCTCGGCCAAAATGAAGGTAAAAGGCACAGCCCAGGCACGCATTCTCTGCTGCTTCTGGCATGGAGCAATAGAGTTTGCCATCGGATATTTTCTCAGTAAGGAATTCAAGTTATGGTTCCTGCTCACCAGACAATTCCACCGGAAGAGTGGCAACGCCGCAAAGGGATCATTCTTCGACTCTAGTTCGAGGATAATCTGCCTATAGAAGGAACCAGCGCCAATGCACGGAGTATAACGCATATTATGAAAGAAGAGTACAACTTTGTCGCAACGTGAGTCTGTTCAAACTGACCCCTTTGCGCTTCAACTTTCAAACCGGATTCATAAACGATTATCTATCGACATCCATTTCAACAGTGAATCCATTAGCCAAGTCATGTAAAATCGGCTGACTAGTGCTTAGACGTTCCCAGTATGAATCGGCTTTCAGAGGTTGGGGTGCTTTCAAGAATTTGAAGAGATGTGATTGGGAGGTTATCTTGCCAATCTATGATGAGCTGGGAAAGCGAGGATTAAAACCACGAGTGATGGTTGGCGATCATATTCTCGAGGAGAAAAAGATAAAGAAGGCGCACCGACGGTATGTTGGTAAAGAAATTTGTCTGAAACGAGAGCTCGTTGCCGGTAAGGGGAAGTCAACCGTTGTGCAAAGCAATTCTAACAGGAACCTCTTCAGGACCCCGGCCATCCTCGGATTAGCTACGACTTTGGCATATCGAGTTCATACAGGATGGGGAGCGTATCGAATATCTTTACAGTGGCGAATCCGTTAAATCTAAATCTATGAAAGATCTTGCTAGCTCAGATCTGAGGCATGGCAGCTTGCGAAATGATATCAACATCACCAACCCATCTCCAGAAGTCGGTGCTTCGGAAGCCGTAATCAAAATTCCAACCAACAATACGTCTGAGACAGGTGTACATAGTGCCTTTATACCAGTCAAAGCGCATCGAAGTGATTCCGGGCAGGCTGGCGAGTTGCTAGGCCCTTGCAATGTCAATCATTGTCTAACAAATGAGGATCATGGCGATTCTAGAGGTGGCCAAATGTCAACTTTCTTATTGCCCGCGCCGGATGTTAACTCTTCACCAAGTGGCGGTTTCAGATTGAGTGATGTGTTTTCAAATGAAGAACGCAGCGAAATGTCAATATTTCAAAGCATGCGCGCCCAGCAACTTGCGAGCCGACTAGAGATCAGCATCTGGGGCTTGGTAATAAAATACCAGCGGTTTTTGAGTGTTACAAGCCATTACAAAGCTACAGATAACGGCAGAGTCCGGCACGATGATCGTGATATTAGTTTATTAAACTCTGGTTCGTGGTCCATGGCTATATATGTTGGATGCAGCTAACTTCGTGCAGATAACGTTGGCGCCGCTGAAGAGAACGACAATCGACATCCGGCAAAATACAAGGTCGGAATACTCTGTGCTCTCCCAAAAGAATATCTAGCTGTCAGGGCGATCTTTGATAGAGATCATGGCAAACCAAACCAACCGTTGCTTGGAGATAGTAACCACTATTCGCTAGGACAAATTGGTTGGCATATGGTTGTCGTGGCTTGTCTTCCATCTGGGGAATATGGAACTAACGCGGCTGCAGAAGCCGCCTCAAACATGAAGAGAAGCTTTCCGAATGTCAAGTTTTGCCTTGTTATTGGAATAGGGGGCGGCGCGCCTTCTCATCTTCATGATATCCGACTCGGAGATGTAGTTGTCAGCATGCCAACCAAGACATATCCCGGCGTCATTCAGTACGATCGAGGCAAAGCGTGTGAAGATCATATTTTTCAACGAACGGGGGCTCTTCAACCACCGCCAAGGTTTCTGAGGACTGCAGTTAGCTCTCTTGCAGCAAATGCACGGTTTCAAAACAACCCCCTCGGGCCGTGTTCAAAAGAGGTTTTCGACGGCATTCCCGACCAGCTTCGCTCGCGATACCAGCATCCTGGGCGTGAACGTGATAGGCTTTTCAACAAAGTTTGTTCTCAGTGTGTGGCACAAGAAGACTGTGGCAGTCGGGAAATCCATTCAAGACTCAGGGCACCACGACAATCAAATGCACCCGAGATACACTATGGTCTGATCGCTTCTGGAAACCTAGTAATAAGAGACGCCCAGTTACGAGATTATTTATTGGCAAGTCAATACGAGGTTAAGTGCTTCGGAATGGAGGCTGCCGGGGTTATGAACATACTCCCTAGTCTCGTCATTCGCGGTATATGTGACTACGCATATGCATACAAGAATGAAATGTGGCAAGAGTACGCTGCGGCTACGGCTGCAGCATACGGCAAATTTCTCCTACGGGAACTCTCGCCCAGTTCCTATGATAGTTCAGTCAGGGAGACCAGAAACCAGCAGTGTATCGATGCTTCCCTTCCGAGAGCAATTAATTCCGTTCAAGACTTCTTAGGCGTCTCTACGCTTGAAAAGTTAGCTTTCATCAGGGGGGGCCTACTTTTCTCTCTTTGCCTATTCCTTTCTTTCCCCTTCCTCCATCAGTGTCTTCAGCTTCCTCGCGAAACCACGGCAACACAGAGAGAGATAGCGCCGATTATGATGGCCTCGCTGCAGCAAGTCGATATCCTCCATTAGGAAGCTTAGCGGCGGTGAGTGCTACTACATCACATCTGGTGATCTGATTGCTAAGGATGTGGTGTTTGTATAACTATAGAAACTAGACAAATGAGTTAGTAGACATTCATAATGAATAGAATAGAGATGTGTCCAACCTCAAAGCCATAAAACTGGTAGAAAGAGCAGATCTTCATAGGTTGCTGAAAATCCAAGATGGAGAACTTGGTATACCTTAACAGCTGCCCTCAGCTTAAATTCGATTTCTATAGCACATTGGGGAAATAGTTTACGGGATCTACGGCCTACCTACAGGGACTTAAGAAGGTTTCGATCCCGATTTCGATCCCGACGTGCTAGTAAACGCCACGATATTGACAGACAAAAGTTGAAAGGAAAAAGATATTATTGAGCAGCTGTTGGGCAATATTAGCTAAATTTTACCCAATGGGAAGTATTATTACAGCACTGGTAGCAACAATAATTCTGTCAATGTAGGTTTGCAGTAGCTTTTTTTCTGACAGTCACTTGCTACCCTTCCTAGCCTTGTCAATTGCATTGAATTCATTTCGGCTGGGTGAATAGCTTCAATAAAGCATTTACAAGGGGTCAGAGCACTTCACAGGAGGTTAGGTAGGAACACTATCGAGCTTTGGAACAAAATTATTCATCATTCATTAAACTAAGTAGGTACTTAGGTATCTATCAAGCGGCAATGCAACAATTTGGCACGGAGCGATTAAGTGCTCAGCGTGAAGGAAAAGGAGGTTTTAGTTGACAGCGACGCGGCGAGATTCGTGCTTCTTAGCCTTGGGCACATCAATGGTCAGGATTCCATCCTTCAAGCTGGCGGTAACACCATCCTGGTCAATGCGGGAAGGAAAGTTGAAATGGCGCGAGAACTGGCCAATGCTGCGCTCGGTAATCCAGTACTTGGAGTTGTCAGCCGGAGCTGCAGACTGATCCGCCTTGGCAACTGCGTTGCTGTTGTCGTTTTCTGGAGCAGCAACTGCCTTGTTGTCGGGTTTCTCGACGTTAGCCTCGTCTTCAACGGTGGCTTGGTGTGAGTTGCGGCGCTCGCCAGCCTCGGTCACAGCAGGCGTGTCCTTGTTGGTGGATTCGAGGAGGCCTGCAGGCGGGGTGCCCGAGCTATAAGTGCGCTCGGTCTTGCCGCGGATAGTCATGCTTTGGTGTTCTGGGAATTCGATCGAGATCTCGTCTTTGGTCAAGCCTGGCAGCTCGCCGTGGAAGTGGAAGGCGTCCGAGGTTTCGCGAACGTCAAACTTGGGCTGCCAGTGCGAGATGTTTGAACGGGTGGTGCCATTTGAGTTGCTTCCGCTGCGAGAGTAGGTGTCAAAGTCGTCGAGCAAGCGGAAGAGAGGCGTGAATGAGGCCTCGGTATTGTAGAAGGTTCGTGGAAAGAAAGCCATTTTGATGGGTTTGAGTTGTTGAAGTCTGGTTGCGACTGAGAATTGTTGTAGCTGGAGTTATCTTAGAGAAGAGAACCGTTGAAGTGTTCGATGATGATGATGTGATTGAGTGAAGTTTTTGGGTCAGAGAGCGGCGCTGGAGGGAGCACTTTATACTCGAGGTGATTATTTCAGGCAGCTTCGAGAATGTTGTCGTTTCCAGGAAAGTGAAGCATCTCGAATGCACCAGCTTAGTATTGCTATAGCACTGAAGGCCCTAGAAGTTAGTGGTGTCTACTGGAATTTTCCAGAGTCTCCATTTTGGGAAATTTGCGGGGCCTCTCCAGTTCTGGTTGTTTCTCGGCCTGTTCACTCTATCTTGACAATGAAGCGATCCTACCCTAGACCTAGGTCCCATACCTGTCTGAGGGCGATGGAGACAAGACCTCTACCCTTAATTTAGTAAAACCTGTAGCTTAGCAATTACTTCCTTTGGGTTGTTGGAGGTAGGGGTCTCCAGAAAATAGAGAAAAGAAAAGTAGGAAGGTAAAAGAGAATTCAAAGTTATTTGAGTATTTCAAATAAGAAGAAAGTTCTTCAACGCTAGATAGGGACTGGATTGCGGCACTGGCAGCGACTGTTCTGGCCTTGTGCTCAGTAGACCCATCGCAATAAACACGGGACACGCTGAGGCGCAGATTACATAATCACGGGAATTCAATAATGCTCGTCCTAGACATTAATTTTTACACATTAATTACCAAAACTCCGAAATACCACAAATGTGCAGAACTGCTGCCGTTGCGAATTCGGTCACGCAGCAGTAGCTCCACCAGCCACCACCCCCTTCCCATCAATGTCAGAGCATAGTCCAGGGAGGAGGGTACCGGGTAGGCAATTTCCACCCACAGAAGGTACGTACCTAGCGCGCACTGTCAGAGAGATCAGTCACTTGCCATGAAATTTCTTAGCATCATATCGGTGTCAAGATCCAGAGATTTCGGGATTATGTTGTAGAAGCGAGGGAACACGAAAAATGGCTAGCGTTGTCAGAAAACGATCCGCATGTTACATTTGGCTTGACAATGCGGATCCTGAAGTACCTGGCTTTGAAGCCAGGCCTCGGACAGTGATTGGCTGGTGAGGATGAACACGAAAATGGGTTAGCGTGAATGCAGAACGGGACCAATCACAAACCCTGTCAGCTGTAGACACAACGGCAGCGTCTTCCATCTTGTAAGGCCGAACGCGAAGACAAACATCAACTCTGCACCGAGCTCCGAGACGGCAAGTATATGTTGCTTATTCCATCTGGTACGATTTCTCTAAATATAAAGGCAAGTACGATTTTGGGTGAGAATTTCATGCGAAGTCGATATGATTAACTCTCTTTCATCTCGCTGTTTTGCAACTCCGGGCCGACTTCATAAACGCTGTCACAACTTTCTAATAGACCATCCTTCACCAAAAATCGACCAAGAAGCAGTTTAAATAATTATTAACGGACGACTCAAGTTATCTAAAGAACGAAAATACTCACCATGGGACCAAGCAACTTCCGAGTCATCGTTGTCGGTGGTGGCCCAGTGGGGCTGTCGTGCGCCCACGCATTATCACAAGCCGGCATCGATTTTATTATCCTCGAGCAGCGGTCGAGCTTCGTCATAGACGCTGGATCCAACCTGATCCTAGTCCCCATGAGCATGCGGGTTCTGGGACAGCTAGGCCTACTCGACGAGCTGAAGGAAGTCAGCTCCCCACTCAACATCATCAACCGTATGGATCACAGTGGTCGCCGACTTGGTAGTATGAAGTGGTTTCTCTGTGACAACGAGTAGTGAGTCGAAGATATGAAACAGGGCTACTCACTAGGCTAAAATTTACTGACAAAAGTGTGTAGCTTCGGTGCATATCCCAGAGTCATCAGCCGACATGACTTGACCAAAGTTCTTTACCAGTCGCTTCCAACAGATACCCTGCCCAACCTGCACACAAAAAAGAAAGTATCCGACATTTCTACTACTACGGGCGGCGTAAGCATCACATGCACAGACGGTACTTCGTACGAGGGATCCGTGGTCATCGGCGCGGATGGCGCCCATAGTTTTGTGCGAGACCGCATGCGGCAGCTCGCAATCGACAACGAATCCCCGTTCTTAAACGAAGAGAAGCCTTTTCTGACGACTTACCGCTGCTTGTGGGCTCGCTTTCCGGCCACAAAGGGCCTGCCACCTGGGACGACTTGGGAGACTCACGGCGGGAAACTGGCGACTCAATTGTTTGCGGGAGAAGATACAATCGTCATGTGCATATATGAGCGCCTGGACGAGCCTACCTACGATCGCTGCAGATATTCAACAGAGGATGAGGAGGGTTTGGTTGGGCGCTGGGGACATCTCCCACTCACACCGGGCCAGGCCCTTACCATCCGAGACGCTTACGAGTCGCGCATACAATCGGGCTTGGTAAACCTGGAGGAAGGCGTCGTGAAGCACTGGAGCTGGGACAGCCGTCTCGTGCTGGCAGGCGACGCAGCGCATAAGTTTACACCGAGCACCGGCGCCGGTTTCAACAACGGCATCATCGATGTCGTTGCGCTCGTTAACGAATTAAACAAGGAAGTACAAGCGGCTCGCACGGAAACACTTGACCTGGCAGCCGAACCAGAGAAAGCCCAAATAGTGGCCGCATTCAAGGCTTATGAAGCCTCGCGCAAGGAGCTAGTCATTGAAGGTTGCAAGATGGCCGGTAACGCCACTGCCATGGCAACTTGGCAGAACTGGATTCTGAAATTCATCGACCGGTACATTTTCTCAATGCACGTTGTCCAGAAGTTTCTGTCAAAGCAACAGGCTAGTAGAACGGCGCGAGCACCTGCATTTGACTTTTTGGATAGTGAAGAGGAACTAGCCGGGACAGTTCCGTGGTCCTTTCCCTTGAAGATGAAGTCTGGACGGATCGAATAGGGATTCCAGGAGATTTATAACTAGTTGGAAGATGTATGACCATATCGGCGGGTGGGATCAGAAGTGAGTTCGCACACTCGTCGGGGAAAACTGGTGAATTGGACATATCCCAACAACCTTCTAGGGCAACACACTCGCAACACCTCGTATAGGTGACTGCTATTAGATGCTTGGCGATGCTCCATTAACACCAAGTTTAATGCCTGCTGCTAGCTCACAGCCCTGGGACACCCCTGGGAGCTGATGTTAGCGTATAAGCATGATGCAGACATCATGCCGCACGTATTTCGTATTTCGTATGTTGATGCATTTCATTCTGTTAGCTACTACCTTTTGCTTAATATAAATAGTGCTCTTCGATGCTATCCCAATACAAATAACGAACCTCGCTCAGAGATGCTCGTAGACAGTTTACACACTCTTTCCAACACCACTCTTTTCACTCCCTATTCCACAACTCAACAGAATACTCCTGCAAATAACCCATGAAAATGAAGTTTGAACTCGGCATCTCATTTCTTTTTGTTCCCTTAATTCTGGCCGAGCCTAGCCCAGACCATAGCCGGCGAGCCTTCACGCTTGACACTTTGACTGGCCCCAATGGACCGCAAATGTACTTTAAATTCACAGCAATTGGAAGGAGCATCTTCGCCAACAAACCCAACAATGAGGCCAGATGCTAGAAAAGCGCTAAGCAAGACTATGCAACCTTCACGTTGAAGGGCGATGAACTGTTCCTCTACTCCAAGGGTAGAAGGCGCCAGCAAGTCTACGGCACCAATGGCGAGTGTAAGTCTGCCGAACGCAAAGACTGGATATTCTCTTAGATAATAACGCAAAGACTGGATATTGTCTTAAATAATATGTAACTGATGGATGCTCTGTAGTACTGGGTGCTTTGGGATACATATCAGAGGGCGAGGAAGCCCCGGAGGGAAGCACGCTCAGCGGCTGGGCGATTGACAGGACTACCAATGAAGTGAGGCTGAATGGGAAGCGTTTTAGACGATGGGCGAATGTCACAACGGGAACACCGGACGATATCTACCAGATGTTTATTAGCGAGATCGACGATTTGCCCGAGGGCTACACGGCTTGGGGCGGGATTGTGTACAGCGAGGAGAACCCGGTCAGCTGCGTGTACTCGTGAACTAGATAGCGGCGGGAAATAGCAATGTCAAGCCAATAACTGACTAAATCCAACAGGCTATGCATCTGGACTCGAGCATTGGCTATCCGGGGAGATGTGCTCACCGTTACATCACAGCGTGGTGTGTTATCGTTAAGAAAGAGTGACGTAATTAGATCACATTCGGATATGTACTGAACAGCCACTGAGTTGGCCACTGGGCCACGGGCCTATACGATCGCTAATGCCCTATCCTCAGTGCTGCGGAATATTCTTCAGGTGGCTTTCCCCAGCGAGTGTAGTGACTTGGAGCAGCGAAAGTCCAGCCCGGCTATCTGCAGTCAACTGCGGGTACTCAATCGAGGCTCGGGGACCCGGCATTTGGTCATCCTCCACAAGACTTGCAAACCCGAACGTTGAGGTCCGGGAATGCTCATTGCCAATTGTTGGGGATCGTCATCATCGGGTACGAATTGTTGGCCATGAAGATGAACTCATATTAAAGGACCTAAGGTCGGCATCGAATTCTACCTGTTCTAAACAACACCTCACGAACACTTTCTCCCATCGACCGCGTATCAACCCGTCAACAATGGAGTTCCCCAACGTCGACCTCAATCTCCGGTGGCAAGACCAGAAGGTGGTCAAGAAGGACGGCTTATGGGTGGTTGAAGGGTACGTATACCGCCAACCTCGTTCAGCACCATCTCTAACAACCACGGCAGGCGACCGATGTTCAATGTCACGCTTTCCCACCTCCACCACCCCAGTAACTTGCCAGGCAAGACATGGACAGGAGTACTCGTTTCCGGACCCCCAAACGCAGGTGAGGTTTTCCCACCCTTCCGTACCTCAACTCCCATGATACACTAACCCGCGGCGTTGTCTAGCCACGCCCCCTCACACCCACGCCGGTGCCGCCGTCGTCGCCACGGTCATCCGAGGCCATGTTCTCAACCAGATGGTACACACACACTTCGACCCAGTGACCGGCCAGAAGCAGGAGCACAGCAGCGGTGCCAAGATATACGGGCCCGGCGAGAGCTGGTATGAGGCACCAGGATGCCATCACGTCCGCTCGGAGAATGCGGGCAGCGAGGACTGCGAGTTCGTGGCCAATCTGATTCTCGACTCGAGCGTCTTTGAGGGCTTGGATCTCGAGGACCGGAGTCAACTCGCCGACATCCAGAAGATTCAGCGCTTCGTCGTGATTGATGCTGATGTTGAGGAGAAGAGGCTGCAGGGCTCTGAGTGATTTGCGTCGCTTGCGTCAGTTTGAACAAGAACACAGGGAGAGCTAAGCTGTACAATATCGTACTGGAAGTAATATTTTGGTGCTTCTGATAGAGTAAGGCTTGTATGATGAAGTGTAATTTTGAGTCGTGGCCCAAGTGAATGAGCCCGGGGTGTTTTACACACGAAGCAGCCGTCGGATGTGGAGCTTTGTAGGAAGGAAGGAAGGAGGGGAGTTAGAAAATAGCCAGGCAGTTCAAACTTTGAAGCAGGGGGATGTGAATGGAAGGAGGGATGGATAACTAAGGTTCAGTTACTATGTTATCAAAAAAGTTTGTGTCTACACCCGGAAAGACCTCCTCCATCAAAAAGTCCGAATGATCCAGACCGGTTCGTGCCTGACTCGAGTCTGGAAAGAGCCGATGGCCATCATTGCTCAGGCTCGTTGCTGAATTGTTTGTCTCCATCCCCGTGGCATATGGAAAGGGCTGTGCAGGGTTTCCCTGACGCCCAGGTTCAAGACCCAAGCTCTGCGGCACATAACTTTGAACCGGAGTGATGATGGGACCTTGAGACTTAATGATCCCTTGCCGCGTTACAGTAACAATGCCAAAGAAAGGCACGCTCACCCGCAGCCCATTCTGCGTGCCCTGCGTATCCGGACCTTCGAGGCTGCACTGCTCGTAGGCTTCATTCTCGATCTGCAGGAGCTGGCGGAGGATATTGGCACTCTTCTCGTACCGCACCTCGGGGCAAATCTCGCTCGCCCTGTCCACGTGCTTCAATACCTGCATCGCAACCGAACGGTCGTTTGCCCGCTGGTGCGCGAGGATGTCGCCCCAGTCCCGAAAGCTCCGGCTGTTGATGTGCGCCAGCAGGATGGCCTCGATGGCGATTAGGGCGAAGAAGTAGAGGCGGGAGAAGTTGAATGTCACACCGTTGAGGCAGTGGAAGGAAATGAAGCGGGTCAGAACCTCTCGGCTTGCGTGGACACACGTGAAGATGCTGTAGTCTTGCCTAACCTCTGTGGGCGACGGTAGGATGAACGGCAGGTGAAGCTGAATAAGTAAATAGTGATGCATAAGGTGGGTGGTGAGCTGGCAGAAACCCCTGACTCGGTCTGACTTCACCGACAGGTCAGGCACAAGCCACCAGTCCTGGGGGACCATGCGAGCCGCCTTTTGCATCTCGATGTCAATCTTCTGCGTGGCCGAATATTCTTCATAGCAGAGCCCATCCTCGTTGCGCGTCAGTATCTGGCTGGCTACAGATGAATGCAGAAATTCCATCCGCTGAACAGGGTTCTCGTCGCTGAGAAGCATTGCATCGCAGCCCGAGGAGCCTTGGGGCTGCCCGAGCAATAAGCACAGCACCCGTTCCATGTATATGATTTGGAAATACATGAAATGCGGATCAGCCGCATTCTCGGCATCCAGAAACTGGACAAGCTGGCGGCCTGGGCGATTCATACCAAGTAGCTGTCCGATGGCCATCAATCGACGGAAAGCGAGCCAGCAACGCCTCAAGTTCCCGCAGTTGGCGTGGAAGACGGCCTCGAGGAGGATGCATTCCATTTCCTCCATGTATCTGATCTGGTCGTCCCTCGTTTCGGCCAAGCGCCTGGCCACATCCACGAGGCAGGTCTTCATGACGTCGACTGGCATGGACAGACGCAAGGCCTGGTTCCTATGCTCGGGCGCCATGCCCTGCAAGAATGTCGCTATTATGAGCAACCTCTTTGCGATGAGAACTGGGTGCGAAGTGAGGTCCGGTAGCGTGGCCAGGGAGCCTAGAGTGTTGGACGTTGGGAATTTAGCCTGCGTGTATGGTATCGCCATCATCATATGATAGTAAAGCGCATCATGGCTAATGACCCGAGCGATGATGTTCATATCTTCGGTTGTTGGTAGCACTGCTTGAAGCTTTTCGGGCTGCTCTCTGGGTTGCCTGGGCATATTTTCGAAGTGCCTCCTATTCAGGGAAACATACTCGCCCTCACAACCGTCATCGACAGCCATGCATGCAGAGATTCCGGGCGTGTAGACAATATCCGAGTTCACGTTGAACACATTGCCTGGATCCGAGTGTCGGGTCGGCGTCGCGCCAGATTCCTGCTTTGCCGCAATCTCCTCAAGGAGCTTCTCCACGCGGACCAGCCGGTCGTTCAGCGGCTGGTACGGCACAGTAGGCCGGGCAGTCTCCTCTGGCACCTCCTGGCTCACGCATGCCAGCCCTCGGCGTTGGCACCCAGTGCAAGGAGTGGTGTGGGCGGCCCCAGAGCTGAAGATGCAGCGAGTCTTGCGCCTCTTGCACTCCCAGCAGCTTCGCGTGCCCTTCCGCAGCCCTTGGCGCCTTCCTGTAGCGGTCGAATCCATCCTGATGGCTGCGGTAGTCGGTACAGCTTGGGGTCACACCCTGCTCAGGGGGGTGAGAGGCAAAGCGCGAGCTGGTTGATGTCTCGAGGCAGACGCGATGTTTCCCACGAGCGAGCCAATCGACAATTCCAGGGGCTTCTCAGGTCTCCACTTAGTTTCCGCCGCCGACGGTTCAAAGCTCCGGTGCTTCCACTTTCAGGCTTCATCCGACCACCTCCAGCAGCCAGTCACCAGACTCTGCTCCTTGTTGCTGTGGAATCCAGCGCGGAATTAAACAAAGCAACAATCCCGCCGTTGCTTATTCTCCAATTATCTGCCGTGGCCCCGCACCACCTCGCCGCTTACACCCCTGGTTCCGCCGACAGCTGCCAACAATCACGTCTTGTTTATTCTGTTGCCTATAAAACAGGGGGTTTGTTAATTCGGCAGCCTGATCACTCCTTGATGTCGCCCTTTGAATAAAATGTCGTGGAAGTCGAAGAAACTTTTTCTTCTGCTTGTGGTCAATCAGAAAATTCATCCCATTGAAATCCAATTCTCCGTGGTCCCCTTCGACGAACATTGAAAATGCGTGAAATCGTAAGAAAACACACCTTCCGCTGTTTGGCCCAGTTAGGATTTTGATTTGATGCTAATTCATAAACCTCCAGATTCACATACAGACAGGACAATGCGTAAGTAAAGCCACTCCGTTTACGGTTTCCTTGACTAACGAGCTCGTAGGGCAACCAAGTCGGTACCGCGTTCTGGTAAGTAGGCGCAAAGATTCATCAAGCTATAGATTCTCATCGATTATAGGCAAAACCTCACTTCCGAACATGGACTTGACGGTGATGGAGTGTAAGTTCACTCTCTTAAGGTAGTTGGCCAAGTCTAACATCGCTGCGCAATAGGTACGGCGGGACTTCCGACACTCAGATGGAGAGGCTCAACGTGTATTTCAACGAGGTGAAGAGTGGAACGAATCCATACTTGATGTCCGACTTCGCTAATATTCCTCCAGGCTAGAAACAAGTACGTCCCTCGCGCCGTTCTCGTCGACCTGGAGCCCGGAACAATGGATGCGATCAAGGCCGGCCCTCTTGGAGGACTTTTCCATCCTGACAACTACGTCTTCGGACAAGCGGGCGCAGGAAATAACTGGGCGAAAGGCCACTATACCGAGGGCGCAGAACTCGTCGAGCAAGTCGTTGATGTGATCCGCCGTGAGGTCGAGGATTGCGACTGCCTGCAAGGTTTCCAGGTCACTCACTCGATCGGCGGCGGAACCGGTGCGGGAATGGGCACGCTCCTGCTGGCCAAGGTCCGCGAAGAATACCCTGATCGCATGATGGCGACCTTTTCTGTGATGCCGTCGGCCAAGGTCTCGGAAGTAGTGGTCGAGCCATACAACGCCACGCTCTCTGTCCATCAGCTGGTGGAGAATGCGGACCAGACGTTCTGCCTCGACAACGAAGCCCTCATTGACATCTGCCAGCGGACGTTGAAATTGGCCAGCCCGTCGTACGGGGATCTCAATCATCTAGTGGCGCTCGTCATGTCGGGCATCACGACTGGCTTCCGATTCCCCGGTCAGCTCAATTCC
The DNA here is from genome assembly GCA_902006505.2 of Clonostachys byssicola. NCBI lineage: Eukaryota > Fungi > Ascomycota > Sordariomycetes > Hypocreales > Bionectriaceae > Clonostachys > Clonostachys byssicola. Next base: position 317,069 of record CABFNO020001527.1, read on the forward strand.
GATCTTCGGAAGATGGCAGTGAACACTATCCCCTTTCCCCGCCTACACTTCTTCAGCGTGGGATTTGCGCCTCTGACTGCCCGCGGATCTTCGGTCTTCCGATCAATGACCGCCCAGGAGCTGGCACTCCAGCTCTTCGAGCCGAAGAATATGATGTCGGCCTCCGATTTCAGAAACGGGAGGTTCCTCACCTGCTCGGCCATCTTGTAAGTGAACGGCACAGCATTGCTCCACGACCGGGGATCAATCGATCCGATAGCTAACCAATTCACGAAAACAGCCGCGGGCAACTCGGGATGAAGGACGTTGAGGACCAAATGTTCAAGATGCAGAGCAAGAACTCTTCCTACTTCGTCGAGTGGATCCCAAACAACATCCAGACGGCCCTCTGCGCCGTCCCCCCGCCAAAGTTAAAAATGTCCGCGACCTTCGTCGCCAACACGACCGCGTCGCAGGAGGTCTTCAAGCGCATCGGCGACCAGTTCTCCGTCATGTTCCGCCGCAAGGCCTTCCTGCACTGGTACACGGCCGAGGGCATGGACGAGATGGAGTTCACCGAGGCCGAGTCCAACATGCATGATTTGATCTCCGAGTATCAGCAGTACCAGGACGTTGCGGTGGACGATGAGGAGGAGGAGTACGAGGAGGAGCAGCCAGATGAGCACGCCGAGTAGCACTCTTGGCCGTGTTTGCGCGAGTTGCGAAAGGTACTTCGCGAGATTGGAGGAAAGAGGGGGCGTGGTGTTGCGCCTAGTGAGAGGAGACGCTGCACACACTTTTGACTACTATTACTCTAACATGTCCGAAACTAATACTATAGGAACGTCTATAGCTGATGAGTAATAGCAGAACTTAGCATAGCTCATTCAGCTACATAAATTTATTGCCAATTGAAGCTGGATTGATTACAACAAAGGTATCCAGGAAAAGCTTCCTGCGAGAAGGGGGGTCGGCTATTAGACTACGGTCTATCGTCAGGCTCGTGAGAAGGGTAATCGGCATTGCGCGTCTCGTCGGATAGCGCGGTTTACAAAGTAAGTTTTCTTTCGCGCGTTGTTTTTGACATCGTGGGAGAGTCTAGAGTTGTTCATTGGCGACCCCATGTAAGTGCACGGCAGATCATCCCCATCTTGGATTAGAATGTCTTAAAGCCTTCCGCTAACAGGGCAAGCTAGAATGCACATCCCGTAGATAGAGTACCTTATCTGTCTTGTTATTGGAGGATAAACTCAAAATCATTACATTTAAGATGTGGATTCCCTAAATCTCGACGTGGCATCTCCCCTCACCTACACACACCCGAAAACGCGGCGAAGTCATCGCCAATCCCTCACCATGGCGTTTCTATATCAGATGCTGGGCAGTAAGATTTGGCCCCCGCGCGACACCGGGCCTGATCTGACCGGGAAGACTCTCCTTATAACTGGCGCGGTAACCTCCCCCCCCNCGCACCTCCTCTACCACGATGGGAGACTGATCGCCGCGCATTCTTAGAACTCTGGTCTGGGGTATGAGTCAGTAGTCAAGTTCGTCCGGGGCTCCGCCAAGCGGGTCATTATGGGGGTGCGATCCGTGGAGAAAGGGGAGGAAGCGAAGGAGAAGATCTTAGCTCAGGCGGGCGAGACGGATGTGAGGATTGACGTCTACCAATTGGACATGCTAGACTACGACTCGATCCAGGCGTTTGCGTCTCGGGTGGACAAGGAGGTCGACCGCTTCGAGTATATTGTCCTCAATGCCGGCATCAGCCCGCACGAGTTCAGGGAATCAAAGTACGGGTTCGAGTCAGCGCTGCAGGTCAATCTCATCTCCACCACGCTTCTGGCCTTGCTGCTGCTGCCAAAGTTGATGGAAAGCCAGACACCTTTCTTCACCCCTGTCCTCGAGCTGGTTGGATCTGGTACGCATCAGCGCCTCCGCGGCCTGCTGCCAGACACGGACAACCCCGACAAGGATCCTCTCGAGGTCTACAATACCCGGGAGTCGTTTCAGGCGTTTGGATTCTTGGAGCAGTACTCCCTATCCAAGCTGTTCCTCATATATATGCAATGGCATCTCATGGAACTCGTTAACGACGAGAGCTCAGGATTGCCTCGGGCATACGTGGTTGTCGTGGGCCCGGGCCCTACTCAGTCTGCCATCACAAGGGAGTTCGACAACAGGTCAATCCTTTTCCGAATGGCTTTCAACGTGGTGTATTACATGATGAAGACAGCTGAGCAGGGTGCGCGGGTCTATCTCAGCGGTCTTGCGCTTGGAGAGCGCGGGCATGGTCGGTTTTGGCAGTGGGATTCCCTTGACAGGTACGTGACTAAGACCACGAGTGTGTTAATGAAAGGCTGACTGCTAACATTAATCCGCAGACCAGCATATTATTGTACTGATCCGAACGCTACTGTGCGATCAAAACGAGTTTGGTCATCTATCATCACTGCTCTTGGGAAGGATGTGCCAGGGGCAGAAAGCGTTCTGCAGTGGGCCAAACAAGGAAACTCTCGTTCTTCAGTGTAAAGCTTGCATACCCTTTTTGTGTCATAGTACCAGTAGTCAGATATTAATTTGGAGTTTTAAGTAAACGTTCCATATGACCTATCTCTTAAATCATGACTTCCGAGAAGAGAATGAGGCCTCAATCCGGTCACATCCCCTTATCAAATCAAGAGTGCACACCCAGCGCGTATAGACAAACCAGTGCTGACACTCGCCCAAGTGGGTGTCAGAATAACAGGGACTACAAAGGTTTGGATACTACCTTTCCAATATAGGCCATAATATTGTTGGTCAATAGCTAGTAATAATAAAAAGGAGAAATTATTGAGCAACTATTATCCAATTATTATTGCACAATAGGAAGCATTATAATGTAACTGTCTGCTATAATAATTCTGTCGAGGTGACTTGGCAGTCCCTATTGTTCTATCAGCCACTTGCCGTGCCATGTTACTTGTAGAGCCATAGTACTCTTTTCAATATCCGATGAGCAACTCCCCTGCGACCAATTGAAGATAGCTAGAACAGAGTAACGAAGCAAAAAGCTGTAAAGGTAAAGACAAGGTGGTTAGGGACGGGTGAAATTAGCTACAGAGGCAAAGTAGACAAGAAGGCTTGGTGCGATCAGAGATAAAAGACAGAAGGAAGAACAATTGGCTCAGGAGAAGACCCGACGTTTATTTTTGAGCGAATATTCACCATCTGCTCCTGTGCGATGTTAGTTGATAGATGTTAGCCGCCCTACAAGCGCTTAACGGTTGCATCGTTTGCCGCCATTACTACCCTTGGATGGGGACTGGAAACTCGACCTAAAATTAGAACTGTTTATCTGCCGGTGATAGGTGGTACGTGGGACAGAAGAACCACACGATGTCTATTCAATGGCCGCGACGCCTCGAATATTCCCCTCCCCATCAATAGACCACCAACTTTTCTTTCCTACACAATATCGCCTCATCATTCAGCGTCCTGTCCAGCATCATCAAGCTCAAGTGATCATCCCAATCGAAGAAGGACGTGTGCCATTACAAGCAAAGATGGCCACCATCAATATTCCAACCCACGTCATCCCTCCTACACAGGGACACTCCCACACCGTCGTCTTCCTCCACGGACGGGGCGACAACGCTACAAACTTCTCCCGCTCGCTGTACAACTGGCGCGACTCCCAGAAGCGGAACCTCTTCGACGTCTACCCCTCCTTCAAATGGGTCTTCCCCCAGGCCCCCCCTCGCCCATGCGCCAGCTCGCCGTCCACCATCATGCCGCAGTGGTTCGACGTCTGGAACACAAAGGACTTCTCCGACAAGGAGGAGATGCAGGCCGCGGGCCTTAGGGAGGTCATCCCCGCCGTCCGCGATATCATCAAGGGCGAGGCTGCGCTTCTGGGAGGGGACTTTCGTCGCGTCGTGCTTGCGGGGATCAGCATGGGTGCCGCGACCAGTATCCACACGCTCTTCAACCTAGACGTACCCACCGGGCTGGGGGCCTTCATAGGGTTCAGCTGCCGGTGCCCCTTTGCAGGGAGGAGCCTGGCCGAGATGCGGGAGGTTCTACAGGTGGGCGGCGCTCCTGGTGACAATGGGTTTCTTCAGAATACTCCCGTGCTGCTGGAGCATTGCGCTGATGATCCGTTGGTCGTGGTGGAGAATGGGCGGAAGAACAGGGATATCTTGAAGTCTTTTGGGGCCACTGTCGAGTGGAGGGAGTACCCTTCGGGTGGCCACTGGCTTCACTCCCCTAACGGTGTGGACGATATCATCATCTTTCTGAATTATTACTTGGGCGGCGGAGGTGCTGGGAACTCAGCTTCGGCTAATGGTGACGCGATGGATATGTCGTGAGGAATTTGAGTCTAGCAATGGGCGAGTCTGTAGCGAGCATGCAATTCAGTAGACGAAGAGATTGTGTTTCTGCAATATGGCTTTGGGAAACTGCCTTGCTGATTTTTAAAAGTTGTGAGACTTATAGGGAAACCTGATAAAACTGGATTTGGCTGACCGTTTTTTGTTTACGCATCCTGTAAGGTTATAGCAAAGGGTTGTCGAAAATATCGAGGCCATTGCAACACTTTCAGTACAAAGAGGGGAATGTAGCTGTTGTAAATCCAAATCTGCGACACGGTTGAAATTATTCACCTGCGCCTTGGGAGGATGTAGGAGTTGGCTTTATCTCACAATCGTGACGCAATTACTCGATGAACAGGAAGAAGGTGGTGGGTGTAGGGTAACTGGAACTACAATCAGTCGGAGGAACTGATTGTTGAAAGACCGTTTGGCCCCACTTTACGGTCTTCATCGGACACCGGCGAGAAGGCGCTGACTAATAACGGTCAGCACCCACCTCAGGCCTGAGCTCGTTCTGGCTGACTTGCTCTCTGGCATTTGTCGGACACCGACATCTATCAAGTTCGTCCGAATGATGCAGCACTCCCCCGACCCGCGTCGCATTCTCTCGACAAGATGAGCCACCCTATAACCCCCCTGTCCTGCTTCCAGTGCCGGGAGAAGAAACTCAAGTGCGATCGCAACGCCCCATGTTGCGGTCGATGCCAACGCTTGGCCCACCGGTGCGAGTATCCTCTCGCAAGAAAGAAGGTTACGGGGAAGAGGAAGCAAGTCCGGGAGTTAGAAGCCAAGCTAGGTAAACTAAGTCTATGCCATCTCCACTCAAAATCACGCTTACAACTCTCCGCAAGCGGAACTCGAGAGCAAACTTAATGCGGTTCACTCCAACAACCCGCTGTGGGGACCGATCGATGGTGAAGAAGACGCGGTGCTGGTAATGGAAGATATCCACGATAGTATTGAGAACTACGTCTTCGAAGATCCTTCCTTTTCAATCCAGACAACCAGTTCTGAAAGTTCCTCGAACCAACACGCTTCCTCGGGTTTGGCAAAAGAGCTGTAAGGGGCCCCACGAAAATGCGAAGAAGGCTGCTAACATCGCCAAGATCAAACCTATTTTTCGAGAGGCAGAGTCACTGCTCTCCTATGATCCACAGATTCCGATACATGGAATCCCTTTCCCTCCCACCTCAATTTCAGCCGCCACTGTGTCTCCAATGCATTATCATGGCTCTTGGAGCCGACGCCTCCGATAACTATGGAGCAATGGCAATTCCCCTCTACGAGAGAGCCCGGGCATATGCCAAAATGGATGAGTCGAATGTTTGTTATACTTTCATCGATTGCTTATAGTCCGCTAACTATAGGTAGGAAGGGGCGAACCCGATGTCTGTGGCCCACGTCCAATGCTGGGATTTAATAGCCAATTACGAATTTCAGCAAAGCATGTTCTCTAAAGCCTCAGCCAGTTTCTGCCAGAGTGCCCGGATTGCGCAGCTGCTCCAACTGCACTGTCTCGATAGAAAATCCAACCCATCCCGCCTGGACACTATTGAAGTCGAGGAACAATGCCGGACGTGGTGGATAATCTTTATATCAGACCGCTTGATGTGCGCTGCAACGGGACTACCGACCATGATCTACAACAGAGATGTATGGAAAAAGTCACCCCAAGGATCATGAAAGATGAATGCTAAGCTCTATAGGTTGACACACCACTCCCAGTATCAGATGAAGCATTCATCGAGGGACGAGAAGAAGTGACTGGCTCCTTGCAGAGCTCATTGGGAAGTCTAAACAAACATCCGTCCACTACTCTATCCGAACTTTCAGCCAGAGTTTTAGTCGCACATCTAGTGCAGCAAAGCATGGAACACACCAGCTTGGCATCTAAACTTGAAAAATCTCCTGAAAAGGCCACTGCGTACTGGAATAGACACCGCGAGCTGGACAATGAGCTGTCCTTGCTACTGGCCAGGTTGCCCAACGATCTGAGGTCGCATCAATATGCGCGCAGCCAAAGCGCGGCAGCGGTCAATGCCCAAATACACACGGCAATTATGACTCTTCACAGGACGCGGATATGTTTACTTAGAGCGGAACCCCGAAACGCATCCACCGATCAGAGCATTCGGCACAGCCAGGAGCGGGCGCTTGCCGGGGCAGAGGAGATTGCGCATATCCTACGCATGACCACAGATCTCAAAACAACGTTCAAGAACCCAATTACGAATTTTTCAAGTTACCTCGCCTGCCTCGTTCTCATCGAGGACTTTTTGGATAATAATCGTCAACAGAGCAGAGACACCGCTTGCTTCTTATCTTCCATTTTAGCTTCCCTGGGCGAGAGGAACAGCGTTGCAGAGTCACTATACAGTCAAATTCGCGACAACATGATCGCTGTAGGAATCTCGATCCCGGAAATTCAGGTAAGATGAACAATAATCGCTTCTTTAGGTGTTTAGGTTAGAACTGATCTCGTTGAAAGAAATCTCAGGATCGTCCATCGGATATCTTTGAATCGAAAATGGGACAGCTCTTGACAAATGTGGCATTCAGGCTAGTTCACAACCACTCATTGCCCGATTGATCAGATTGTGTTTCAGCGGGTTCAAGCTAGTTACTCATTAATGAAAGGAGTTCTCTTGCCATGGCGCCACCATAAAGTACATGGGAATGGGGGGAGCAATGTATGCTTTGAATTAGGGGTAAAGCGTATATTATAGAGTTTGCCTCTTCGATCCATCAAAACCAGAACAATAACAAGTTGAATCCTCAAGCTTAAAATAGGTAGAAGGTTGCATATCCGAGTCAGAGATGTCAAAGACTACACCAGTTGGTCCTGGTTTACGTTGAGCCCGCCGGTCGGCGCCTCCACGACTCTTCCCCGGGACTATATCAGTTGCAAGCTGTCACTTTACCAATCCCAGCGGTCGTCATTTCGGTCATTATTGTCCTCCTTCTCTCTTTTGTCATGCTCTTCTTGCGCTTTTTGAGCCCCCGCCCCAGCTGTCTGGTTTACTACCTGCTCTGCCGCCTGCTGCCCTTTCGGGCTGATTGTGGTAATGATCTTGTCGAAAACTGCCATGTTGTTAGAGATACAGTGATTTTGTGGAAGATAAATGTGTCACCTACAACCCATGGTATATTAGCTCGCTAGAAAGTCTTAGGAAAGATTAATTAGATTTCGTTGAGTATGAGGCTGTGTTAGAAAGAAAAATTCAAAACAATCAACTGGAAAGGCATGGCTTTATACTTCGGATCCATCGGATGACATCTCACAATTGTGCGCCTTTCTGTATGCCTTGTCGATCTCGATACCATCTTCGATGCACCTCACCAATCAGCCTTCCACATGGCTAAATGGGTTGCCGCATATCATATCTGGCACGCTCGAGATAATTTGTAATTAATACATTTTCCAAGTTTCTTACCCCTATTTGGGGTCATCTGCTTGCTTTCCAGGGCAGTGCCATCATGTTATCTTGCACAGCCACGTCGCTTATATGGTTTCGTCGTCATGCTGATCGCGGCTGAGAAGGTGACAATAAACGCTGGGGTTTACTTTGCTGCCGGGGAGTCTAGTTCGCAAAGCTGCCTTTCGGCCATGCTGGGCATATTGTCATGTTTCTGTGGGAAAATGCGTCGAGAGAAATGCGCAGGAGTGATTAACCCCTGAGCCGTTGAGAAGGATGGCATCTATGGCAGTCTGGGCCACGTTGCTGGACGTGACAGAGCCACCGCCAACAGTTGCTTGCGCTATGACCACGGAGTTATTGACTCCATCGCTGCAGAACAGAACGTATCTAGAAGAGCCTTCACAGAGACGTCACGAAGTCAGGTTGCTGAGAAGGTGCATATTCCGTAGCGATGCTATCCTTGGGAATACTAACTGGCGCCACGACCTCTTTGATAGCCGTGCGTTGATCTCTAGAGATGAGATGGACGTTGATGTTGTGGAATCTAGATTCTGAGATGATCCGGATACCTCAGGGCTGATATAGGTACGGAGGCCAAAAGCTACGCGGGGAGCAGCATTCAGAGTTAGAGCGGAGCGTTGAAAGTCCTCCTTTTGGAGACCAGTCTTGGTCCAACGTGGGTGGTCAGCGTGGAGAGTCCTGACACCGTCATTGAATCTAGCCTGCCCCCCTGCACGAGGCACTACGTGAGTATTTGTAATGTGCCCTTTGGCGTTGTCCTCGCCGGAAAGGAAGGCCAGGTTTCAAGAGAAGGCCACGGAGACGGGCAGATTTCCACCAGCCACGGGGGCCTTGCCTAGAATAGTTGTGAATCCATTCTTGTCCCAATCAAAGAATCTCTCTTCAGTAAGAAGGGGGCTGTTCCCCGTGATGGTGTTCGTTTTATCGAGATGTCGGTTGCCGAAAGGGGTCGCTGGGTGATCTCTGCCGACTTGATGATAACACCATTGTGAGCCGCGATGTCTCCAGCAACAACAAGAATCACAGGAAGGGCAAGTCCAAGAGCGCAGGGGTACGTCATTCTGAGGGTGGTGATGAAGTAGGTGATTGCTTCTAGGACGGCCTTGCTGGTAGAATATCCATGACTTTAAACCCCACAACGATCTTGGAGAACGGCAATGCAGATGCAAGCATTAAGAACAAAGCAGGGGCAAAATTATCTGCAAGATTCTGGATTTTAGACTTCGTGTTCAAGCTAGGACGGATTGGTGCCGTAGCCATCGATGGTTACTGCAACAACTAGATCATCAACGTACTTCAACACAGGCATAGATTTTCCAGTCAGCATTGACCCGTCGATATCGGTGGCGCCATCGATGATCTTTCCGTTGGTTGGCACCCGAGAGTCCGGCAGAACATGGAGTCGGTAACCGTACTGGAGAATACGTGTGCCGATCCCCTGATCTCTTCCCCCCTTGTTGACAAATATAGCCATAGTAGGAAGGATGGGCTGGACAAAGACAGCGGAGATAGCCTTGCAATTAGCGAACGCGACGGTCTGACGCCTAACGAGGATCAGAGTAATTATGAGAGTACTAGTTTCGTTGATTTCAGACATTCTAAGAGGTTTACCCGCCATTTGGAGGCCAAAGGCAACAACGAAGTAGAGGTAGGCAACGGTGATACTGGTAACATTAAGCAAATCTATTTCGATGCAATAACTGTAGAAGAGAATGGAAAATGCAGGCCGATATGTTTCCGGAAGAGCGGTCGCTTGAACGGCTGAACCTAGAACAATAGAAACAATCGTCTCTTCCTTCTTGTCGGTGAGATCCTAGCACCGAGAAAGTACAACGACGGGGATGGTACAGACGCCGTCAAGCTCGTCTTGATAGATTGGTCTCAAAGCCTGCGCCGTCAAGTCTCCGGGAAAGGATCAGCGCAGGGTGGTGCGAGCGCGGGCGTCCTATCGGAGTTGGAATCGAAAATGGTCCTGAATCCAACAGTGGCGGGGTCATGATCAAGCCAGATGGTTTCCTTGCCCAAGACAAAGGCATCAGTCGCTCTATTTGGAGGTTGGAGAGTAAGCTCTCTTTCAAGGCCAGAGTTGCCAGCAACGTTGAGAAGTGGGCACCTCTGAAGATGCGTGTCAGAAGAAGGCCAGATCTACTTATGGCAAGATGAACAGCTTGGTCGGGGGTAGTGACCTTTACGTTGATCGTGAAATCAGCACGGCCTACAAGAGGTTGACTGGAGCTTGATTGACACCAGATGTCATAAAAAGGACACAGGAAAGCTTGACGCCGAAGCTGGTGCAGTCTATGCCTCCAATGGCAACAGACTCGAGGTCGTAATTAAGGCTCTTCTCATTGTCCAAATCGCCGTCCTGGACAAACCCAGTTTCGGTGACCACGGGATCCTGGGCGGGTGCCCTGTGGAGCAACATCGCTTTTAATGATCGTGACTGTCGTCGAAGCCGTGTCTATGATTGTGGTGATTATCGTGGTCAGGAGCGAGCTTCCAGCGAAGTGGATCGGTATGTTATCGTCGTGGTGCGAAGAAAGCTTTTTAGCGATGCGTTTTCGAACAGTGCCGTCGGACACTCTGTGTCGGTGGTGATGGTGATGCGGGGGCAAATAGCCAGTTGGGATGCCATCACGGTTCGGTGTCTGCCAACGGCCGGCAGTTAGCGAGGGCGTAGTGACGGACGGTGCCACTTTGATAACTCGAAGACTGCGGGCTTGTAGCATGTTGAAGAAGAGAGGCCGTTCGACGCTATTGTACGGTAGATGCATCTTGCTTGGTCGAGGTAGCTTACGTACTTCTCGAAGCCAGCCGCCAGTTGCGAGTTGCAGGCCATGTCAGGGGGTTCTTCGGCAGCATTGTGTTCGTGTGGATGGTTTTTGTGCTCTAGAATTAGAGGAGAACCTGATTAGCAGTCCGAACGGTGTTAGAAGGGTCTTGTGGTAGCTGCGTTACTCTCATCATCGCCCCCCCCCCCTCGCAGGGTTTGGCACACTCAACTTGAGCAGCAGTGTAGATGCATTCTTATCCAGAACAGTATCAGCAATCGCGTGGGTTGGGCCCTGACCAGAGAGTTACACCATCAGAGCGGCCTAGTGATGCTGATCGACCATTCCGGTGTTAAGGTGCTCCTCATTTATGTTGATGGGGCCTGATTCGCGCGTCTCAGATTTAATCAAACGGTTATCGTGGATTTCAGAAACAAAGAAAAGTTGGGGAAGTTGAACAAGTGAATTGGGGGAGTAACAGGTATTGCCTGTAATGAATGTCGAGTGGCGCATGTTAGTGGGAGCTTTGGTACCATGAAAGACGTCTGTAGTGGGCAGCAAACGCTCCAACACCAAGACAAAGAACGACTGATAGCTCTAGACCACTCGTAAGCGGGTTGAAACGGTACTTCGTAGAGATTTTATTTATTTTTATCAAGTTAATTAACTGCTAGAACACGATATCCCTAGATGGCCATGGTGTGTCATCGGACATTCGGTAGCTCTAGGGTAGCCTAAGACTCGGAGTGAACTGGATACCTCAGGTACTAAGGAAGAGATCAATGGAAGAGATGGAAGGTGCGGTTTAGAATCTGCTGGCAGTCTGGAGCGGCAGAAGATCCGATGATGTAGCCTGACAATTGGTAATGGTGATCCCGTTCCGCAGGAATGATACTGCTTACAAACGAAACCGCTTGTTAATCACTTTTGCGATCCGTGTGTTTTGCCTTTCCAAGCCCGAGTCCAGATATCCACTTCGCCGTCGGACCAATTTCGATACCGATACGGCATTGTGAACACTTCGGTAACAAAATCCTCCCGGCCTTGGGAAAATGGGACACGCACATATATCTAGTCTCCATCTCCCCGGGAAGTTGTGAACTGTCTCTCTCGTATATTTCTATTCCATTGCATTTGTTCGAATTCATAACTCTGCGCTGTTAGAGTCCCACCCTGCTCTCCTTAGAAGACTAGGATCGCCTATTATCCTCACTTTTGGGCCCCCTCGAAGAAATAAGACCTCTACGATCTCCAATCCGTACAATGTCCGAGTCTAGAGCCCTTCTCATCACCGGCGCCACCGGCCGACAAGGCGGCGCCGTAATCGATGCACTCCTCGCCAAGAACAGCGACGACTTTCTCATTCTCGCCGTAACTCGCACCACCGACTCCCCAGCCGCGAGACGCCTCGCAGCCAAGTCATCTTCAATCAAGCTGGTGAAGGGAGATTTGAATGATGTTCCAGCGCTGTTCAAAGCTGCCAAGGATGCCGCAGGCTGGGTCCCTCTCTGGGGTGTCTACTCCGTCCAGGTGTTCTTCGCACCTGGCGCATCCCTTGAGAGCGAGGTGCGCCAAGGAAAGGCCATGATCGACGAATCCATCAAGGCTGGAGTCCGCCACTTCGTCTACAGCAGCGTCGAGCGAGGTGGGGATAAGAGATCTTGGGAGAACCGGACGCCGGTCCCGCACTTCCAAACCAAGTATGTGCTCGAGCACTATCTTCTCGACCAGTTGAAGAAGACCAAGAGCACAATGGAGTGGACGATCGTCCGCCCTGGGATGTTCATGGACAATCTCGAGCCCATATTCAACATCAGGGCCTTCCTGACCATGCTGCGCCAGATCATGGGGGAAAAGCCACTGCAATGGGTTGCTTGCAAGGACATTGGCATTGCCGTCGCGGAAGCGTTCCATGACCTGGAGGGCTGGAAGGGGAAGTCAACTGGTATTGTGTCGGAAGTTCTCACCTATTCCGAGGTCAGCAAGGCGTTCGAGAATGCCACCGGAAAGCCAGCGCCGACAACCTGCGGGGTTGTTGGAAAACTCCTCAAGTATGGAGTCCCTGGCACCCCCGAGTATGGCACCATGACAGTCTGGCTTGCCAAGGAGGGTTTCAACGCCGACGTGGAAGAGAACAGGAGGTTTAACCCAAAGCCTACGACTTTGGAGCAGTGGCTGCTTCAGAACTGGAAGGAATAAGCCTCGGTAGCTTGTGTCAAGCCAATCTTGCCAGAGGAAGAAATACCATAGTTGGCTTCCCGCAAGGGGATAGCCGCAACCAAATTCAGTCGGATCCAGCCCGCGGTCCAGACTTGTGAATTTCCTTAGATTGTCGATTTCTTTAGGTTTTGCACGGCGTTGATTCACATCAGTCGTGGCACGTTGAATTACTTCATATATGTTTTACTCGTATCTAATATAACTGTCACAGTACCATCCTCTATCCAGTCTTGCATCTTGACAAAGAATAAGCCCTCTTATTGTGAGCGTAGCAATGAAATTTCATTCTGGTCCCTCAGTTGAACTTTGGGTCAAGAGAACCTCGGCTATTTTCTCGTCCAAAAATCTGTAAAAGTCCTCCACTTTCTTCCTTGAACTGTTCTCTGGCGTACTTCTGACGGGCAGGGATTTTTAATACCACAGGTTTGGGTAGCAAAATGGCATCTTGCCGTTGGGCTTTTGCGCAATGCTTGATGCAGCTCGAAGGAGTGCATCCATACCGGCGTAAACGTCTTTGTTGAGTTGCAGACTCTTTTGGTTAGGTGATAGATGCCGTTCGTCTAGTTGCATTGGCAACCCCTCCCGAGTGTTCTTTGCTCGATCTCTCCGTGTTACCCTGATCCTCATTGGCTTCGTCTTGGCCTTTATCTTACGATGAGATTGTCAAGCTGGGCGTGGGGTAGAGGGCATATGCTTCGGCACTCTCCACCGTCCAAATCAAGTTGGGCTCGCTCTGCACCTTTCCTACCATCGTAAATGTAAGGTATCTATATACGCAAGTAAGAAACACATTCGCTCTACCTGTCGTCAAGCCGACGTAGCTCAGCCCTGTGGCCAAGGACGAGAAGGTCGCGACGTTGGAGACAAAGGTGGCGGTCTTCGCGGCGGCGACGAAGAGCCTCTAAGGAATTTGAACTTTGAAATCCTGACCTCTTTTGAGCGGCTCAGGGCGGCGATCCAGGACTCCAAAGCCATCGGCCTACGCGTGCAAGCCTACATTTTCATGGTGTTGGTGTGCCCCTTTAAGGGGTTCGATGTCGACCCTCACCGGGTGGCTGAAATTGCCATAGATCTGGTCAAGTCTGGCGCTGATGGGATTTCTCTTGGTGACACGATAGGCGTGGGCACGGCGTCTTTTCTTCCTCCGGCTTGTCACGTTCTCTACGGTGCTAACTATGGCCTTAATTAAGCCCGCCCGCAATCATTGTGACTGCTGCTTTGGATTATCTCGAGGAAATTTAAATTCTTATGGATTTCGGTTATGCTTTTGGACTTTGGTTGGAACCGAATTCGTCTCAGTGGAAAGAAATATAGCGTACTTCGAGTTGCTTTTGCCGTGGCTAGCACCTCTTCTACTAAGGAACTATTCTGTCAGCTGCAAATCAGTTCACGGAGGTAAAGACCACAGCAAGATGCACAGCAAGACGGAGGAATCCATCTACAACGGTACATGGATGTCGTATTTGCCATAGTCAAAGTGCCGCAAACTCGGAATACTTTCGGCCCAGCCATCGTCGACTTCGCCTAGCTGCCAGTCATCTCCGATGTTGAAGATCCCCGACCTTCCCGACAATATATCCTTTTCCTTCGACTGATACTCAAATGCCAGAATCGGATGCGGAACCCAAATAACTCTCATCCCAGCCCGCCTCCCAGCTTCTACCCCAGCCACGCTATCTTCAAGAACCAAACACTCATTGGGTTGTATGGGCTTCAAGGCAGGATCCAGAGTCGAATTAAGCGAGTCGAGAGCGATGAGGTAGATATCGGGCAGTGGCTTCGTCCTTCCCTCTCGTAATCGCGGATCATCGCCTAGCACCCGCCTCTCCGACTGGAAGCAGGCCAGCAGACGCCTTGTCTTTGGCCTCGAGACTTTCAATTCATAGGAGGTACTCTTGGTGTTGGATGCCAGTGCCAACTCAATCTTCGCCCCAGTCGAAATGTTGCGCGCCCGGCAGAGGTTCGACAAAAGCGCTTCGGCACCAGCCAGTGGCTCGCAGTTAGGAAATCGGTCCTTCATCTGCTCCCCTAGCTCGCGACGAAACTGCTCGCGAGGGATGGGAAGCTGTGCCCAGTCATGGAACATGTCGCTGTTGGTTGAGCCCGCCACGCCCATGAGCTTGGCTCGCATCGACTGGGTCAAAGAGGGTCTTCCGTATTTTTCAAGGAGCGTATTCGTAGCCTCGTGGATGATGTCTTCGGAGTTGATGAGCAGCCCGTCCATGTCGAATATCAAAGCACGAATAGGAGGAAGCCTAGCATCTACGTTAGAGTAGGTCATAACATGAATGTTCGAGGAAGGCGGGCACTTTGTTTCAGGTGAGGCCATCGTCACCAAACTAAATAATAGCGAGCTGTTTAATAGTCAAACTTATTTTCTCTCTGGTGCTTTGGATGCAGCAATTCTGTTGAGAAATAGCCGCTGTCCGTGGAAGTGGCACTGATGAGCGCGTGATAACGACTGGGCCAAATGAAGAGAGGTAAGGAATAGAGAAGTTTCGGCCGCGGTGGTGGAGGGTCAGTTGGCCCACTCTGACGTCCTTCCCCATTGATGAAGGCAAGTAGCTAAAATATCGCATCGTTGTACCCAAGCTCCTCTTATGTAAGGCAGGGACATTATTTTCTTGATAATACGAAACACGATGATATCTTACGAAATCTAGCTCAGCACATATATATTACGACTTAACTGCTTCCATATTATTGTTGAGATTCAATCACACGCTAAGTATATGGCAGGTACTTCCAGATATCACCCTTCAAGCTGCCCAGACTAAAGAGTCATTGCTGGATCAGATCCATACCATTAGGTACTCCTAGACACCTTTTCTGATTTTATACCGACGTCCAGAGTATTCTATGGTATTTGATCGCGGTAGAAAATGCTGCAACGAGACAATTTTGAGGCCAGTGCTATTGCTCGATTCTCAACACCTAGCTAACTCTTACCAGTGTCCCACACTTCGTTTGGAAGGATAAAGCTCGATGCTTGAGGTTGTGGGTTAAGCTTTCCACATCAACCTTGCCATGTATGGCAACATTGGTTTACATCTCGTTGCGCTCCTCCTTAGCTTCAGGAGCCCGGCGGTGCGGGATATATGCCTGCTTAGGACCTGGTGTAGACACGGAATTCTACAAATACCGCGAGGAATACATTGAGCCTGCGTCAAGCTACACCGTTATTAACCTGGAATCCGACTTCAGTACAGTCATCAGCGACAATTCGTTGCCTAATATGGAGTTCCGCGAATTCAAACGCGTCATTAAAACTTTGGGCAGGGGCGGGTTTCGGTATCACTCTGAGATGACCCTGGGCTTCTGGTAAACTTTGAGGAAATCGTGTAGACAGAGACACGGGTGTAACTTCTTGGTCTCGATGATTCAACCCAGCTTAAACTGGGATGCAAAGTAGTATAATCTTGTCCTTAATGCTCCGAGGGTACATTACAAAATCAAACTCCAACAAAAGAACAAACAAAAAAGCAAAGAAGTCTCCTTTTCGAAAAGCTTATTCAATTCCAGCCTTCATTTCTCCCCCTTGACACGCTTCCACGTAGGATGATTGCACATGATCCATCTCGAAGCTTGAACCAACCCCAGCCCCAGGCAGTTGGTACATGTGTTGCCGGCATAGTTGTTAGGCACACGCTGCGTTCCTCGACATGTCCCGCACCGTCCCATACCCATGCATTGAGGGCAAAGGAGAGCGCAGCTGTTGCAGTTAACCCATCGGTTTTCGTCGACAAGAAGGTGTCTTTTTGGCACCCTCCGAGTGGTGGAGCCGCACACGAGGCAGGGCATCGTGACGAGGAGGAGTGGTCGAGGTTTCACGTCGAGGAATAACCGAAGGCAAGTTGATCTGTCGCGGTTCTTGGTCCAAGTAGAAGTTCCGAGTCTCTTGGTGGGAGTGCATGTGCTTTTGGAACGATGTGTTGGGTGTTGTGTGTTTGTTTGATGGGAGGCTCTGCTGGCCGAGATCTGTTGTGCTCAAAACTTAGTATCAGCCTCCCTTTATCTCTCATTTGTAGATGGTATACGAACCAAGGTGAAGACTCCTTCACAAGGCAGAGTGACTCAAGTTGTCGCAGAGGCTGAAGTCTTGGTCTGAAGTGACCTGGTGACTCGCTGTGGGGGAAACTGGGTGAAATCTTCTGTCAGTGAGAAAAAGGCATCATAATCCAGGCACGTGTGACTTAGTACTACCCTCGGTGCTTTGATATGGGAGCACAGCAGTTGCTGGTTGTGGAATTTTGTTTGTAAATCAGAGCACGATAAGTTGTGCCTGTGTGTGTGGTGCGGGAAGAAGTTGGGCTGCGCGCGCGTGGGAGCTGCAATACTCGGCGAAGTAACAAGTCCGCCAGCGTTGCCCCCCAATCACCGAGTGAAAGGGCCCTAGCCCAGACGAAACAGAGCAAGACCCTCACATTCTCTTAGGTATTTTTTTGTTGTTGCCTCTATTTTGCTGAGGGACACATTCTACAAGCGATGAAAGCCGTCTTGTCTTTTAACTAATAAACATTTGCAATGCATTGTCTACCTACCCTTGGTCCATCTTGTTAATGGATAAGGTAGGTGCCTTGTCTTTGATACTTTAACGTGGAACGGCTTGTCGACATTCACCTTGACAAACAATGCTGCAAACGAAAGACAATGGTACATCTCAGTTCACTTACTCCCTGCTATTGTGAGAGAACACTAGGTCCCGTCACTGATTACCTAGCCCCTTCCACGCTCCGTAGATTCTTAGTGTTCGTGCGTCTCCTTACCAGTGTCTACACTTACCTCTTTCTAGGTACTGATCTAGGTAGACCACTCTACAGCCGCCTGGTATCATGATCTTCGGAACATGATATTCTACCACTTACACTGTTATGGACTAAGAGACGGAATCACCAGTTGAGGGACACTTTCCAATTAGGTGCATTAAACATCACACAAAAATCAAGCAATTCTACAGCCGTGGTAATAGCATCATGCATCCGCGTATAGGTAGTCTAATAATAAATGCGTTCACAGACATCATCTGTCGTTGGTCTTCTCTACCGGGTTCCACATATCATCAGCCACCATGGAAATCAGCCACGGCCGGGAAGTGGGTGACAAAACGGTGGCAGATCTGACTTCGTTTCTTATTCATGAATTCTTTACATTAAAAGTGTTCCTTAGGCCTTGTTTTATTTTAGGCATAAAAATACCCTTACTAATGGCCGATCTGCCAGCAGAATAATGTCCGGGTGGAAATTGCTAGGCGAATGATCAGAGGCCAACGAGGCACGTGGCAGCTCAACTCCTCCATAATTCCAACATGCCAAGACGGTTCCAACTGAGACCGAGAGACGAGACACCTCTTTGGGCTCCTTCACGCGCCGTGCAAGCCGCATTTTCGAGCCCATATCCACTGCGGCTGATATTCCAGGGACATCTACAAAATGGCTTTCGTGCGTCACTTCCATGCTGTTGTCTGCAACGAGAAGAATGATGCGGTGCGGGTGACGCTACATTAATTCAAGCCACAGATCCATCATGCTCGCTCGTCTCCCTCTTCTAGCTGCCGGGCTTGTCACCCTAGCCAATCGTAAGTTCAATTGCCAGTCATCACGCTTCTAGCTATGCATGTAGGCTGATCCCATCCGCCTGGCTGGCAGACGTGTTCGCCGATGTGGACTGTAACGCGCCCATCACGATCGGTAACGCCACCGACGCCGAGCAAGTTCGAAAGGCGTGCAAGGTCATTCGTGGAGATGTGACTCTTACCGAACAGCTCCTCGACACCATCAACCTCGACGGCGTCGAGGAGATCTATGGGGATCTCACCCATTACGGATGTGATGCGACTGCCATTATCCGCTGCAAGAACTTCCCCAAGGGCCCGTTGGAGTTTTCCAGCTCTACACTGAGAAAGGTCAATGGTAGCATCGACTTCATGACGTACAACAACCTCGAGAAGCTCAGCCTTCCCAACCTGTCGTACGTCTGGAACGAGTTTGCCGTCCAAGACACGGCTTCTCTCAAAGAGATGGATCTCACCAACCTCGAGTCTGTCTCGTCGTTTGAGCTGGGAACCACAAGTCTCGAGAAGCTGCACATGAACGGCATCAAGGAGCTGCTCCCGGAATCAGGCTACACTGGCGGCATCTACCTCAACAACGCAGGCAAGCTGGACAATGTCGATGCCTTCTTCAAGAACCCAATCAACACATCCGAGATCCCGACCTGGACCCCGGGAAAGGGGCTTCTCCTGAATCCCCCAGCCTTGCGTAATGTGCGCACTCTGAACCTCGGCTGGACGACAATGGATAAGCTCGAGGTATGGGGCACCAATCTGACCATCGTGCTAGGCGGGCCCGGGACGAAGTCCATCTCCTACAAGGAGGTCATCCTGCACGGGGGCGTTCTCGGTATCCAGCGGGCAGATAACCTCGAAAGTCTACACGTCGGCAAGTTCAAGCTAGATACGGACCATGACATCACGGATCTGACCCTCCCCTTTGACACCGTTGACTCTGTCACGCTCTTCAACTCGAGCAAGCTGCGCTCTCTTACCCTACCATCCCAGGCAGAGAACTGGAAGAACCTTTCCCTGACAATCAGCGGTTGCGGGAGCTTGAGACTCGAGTCAGAGAATGGCGCAGACGGAAAGAAGACGTGGTACTGGCCGAAGAGCCCCATGGCAAGCGTGAACATCACCTCTAATGTGTCAACTCCATTCTTGTAAGTGTCCCCCCTTTCGCTATAGCATGCGAGTCATTTTCTCCACTACCCATACTAACGCAATGGCCATAGCGATTCATTCATTGCCAATAATGTGGAAGTGACCCAGTCGTTCTCGGTCAGTGACGCATCGGGCAAGCTAGACTGCGGCATCTTCGCGAACAGGACGCTTCCCTCAGGGTACACATGTGACAAGAGTTCAGGGGCTCCCGTCTTAGTGTCTTTTTGGACTGCTATGGCTGTGCCAGTAGCGTTGATGTATATGCTCTTATAGGTAGTTAGAAGCTAGCCAAACAATATCTTCATGGTTATTTTTTTTTTTTTTTTTGCCTTCGGGCTATCTCTATACTACACTATTCTTTTTCGATTTTCAGATAGCTTGAAGGGGCTTTCAATTTGGCCAAATCTGAGCTCACCCAAAACAAGATAGATAGATATCCTAGAAACAAGCACAAGCCCATCTTTAATCAGATCAATTCCGCCTCAATGACGTTTTCTGCTTCCTTGGACCAGATACCGGTGATCTTCAATCCAGACTTGGCCAGCAGCTCGCGCCATTGGCTTTCTGTCCGCTCCCGACTGACCAACATCCCCATCATAGTCCAGTCCAGGCTAGTCTGCTGCCACGGGGCTCCCACATCATTCAGAACAGCCTCGTTGATGATAACCTTGGAGTGACCCTTGACCATAGCGTCCCGCAGGTTATCGAGAATGGTCTGGCACTGCGAATCGGGCCAGTCGTGGAGGATCAGACGCATGAAGTAGGCCCGAGCGCCCTTGTATTCTTCGGGCATGGGCTGGAAGAAGTCATGGGGAACTGCTTGGATCGCAGAGGGGAGAAGTTTGGAGTCCGTGGCTTCTTGGATCACTGATGGAAGATCCTGCAAAACGAGCTGGCCTTTCAGTTGCTCTCCTTGGGCAGCGTGGAATCCGATGAGCTCGTGTCCGAGGCCGCCACCAACATCAACCAGGAGAGGGCCCTTTGTGGTATCTGAGCCGCCCAACTGCTCCAGAGTGGGGTAGAAGTCGTACCAGCGAGGCCTCATCTTGGCATAACCCGTCATGAAATTGTTAAATGCCGACCCGAGACGCTGGTTGCTCTGCAGAATACCGAAGAATGGTTGGGTTGTTTTGAGGCCGTGCTGGACCGGGCCATCCTCTGCGTTCGTCGGGTTTTGATAATCTGTCTTTGCCAGGAACTCGGGCAGACCGTGGAAGGTTGGAATCATGCCCTCGAAACTGTACGTGAGGCCGCCAGCGATTGTAGGATCTTGTGTGGCGCCAGAGAATGGTGTGGCAACGTAGGAGTCTTGGCCGACCTCCTTGACTAGGTCATTTGCAGCAAGATGCTTCATAACTCTTGCTATTGGTTTATGTGTGGTTAGCTTACATCGTCTATAAGTCGTAGAGCAAAAATAGAGAGTTACTTACCCACGAGAGCCGGGTCGGCTTTGGTGCCTTCTGCCAACTGTACACTGCTCAATGGCTTGTCCGAGAGCTTTTTGAGAAGTCCCAGCTCAAATGCCGTTCTCAAAGCAGCAGCCTTAGTAGGCTCTCCCCAGCCAATCCGAGCCATGACCTCACCTGGATTCTCGAGGCTCGCAATTAACGAGCTGGCAGCAGCGATAATCTTGCGCCTGGCGCCGTCATCTTGAGTCTCGAGAAATAGCTTGCCGTTCTCGGCGATATCGTTGAGAAACGGGGCGGCCATCTTGTGTACGATGCTCCGTAAGTCGAAAGGTAGCTATGGTGTGGGAGTTGTAGGTTGACTAGTGACAGGAGGGAGTTGAGGACAATGGATCCCTTTAAATGGGCCGCTCTGCCAGGAGAGTATCGAAACTTCCGTTCCCTGCGTCGAATGTTAGTGGTGAGTGTGATGCCACATTCCTTGTTTGTCTGCCCTATGAGACCAGCTTAGCCCACATCATGCAAGTTGTCAGAGTCGCTACCAGTAGCGCTTATTCAAGGCTGAATCTAGCGCTGATTGCCCACTATCCGCGCGGCAGACTGACATAATTACCCCGCTTCTGCTGGATGTGTGTGTTCATCCATCAATCGTTCAATGCGATTTTTCACGTGCGCTGCGAGATTGAGTAAATCTGGATGAGACCGAAGAGTCGTTGGTAGAAAATCTCAGGGAATTTTCTTCTACCATGAGCGAGCAATATTGGCGTAAGTCGACAAAGTGCCAATTGCTGAGCGTAGGAGGGGCATCGCCCCACCTGCAGGCGTCTTGCTTACTGCTACCACTGGCTGTGCCACTTTCACACCTCGGCGTCTCATGGACCTGTCCGCGGCCGAGATTTTCTACCGTCCGAGTTGGCGGTGACCATTGTCGGTGGTTTTATCTCGATAAGAACTTGCTGTGCATTGCTCCGCAAACTGTACAATTTAGAGGGTGCTGGCAACGGGTAGTTATCGTAGCCAGCAATCGGCGAATCAAAGTCCATCAACGCTCAGACAGTGACTTGCCTCTAGCTGAAATCGACCATGGCGAGTCTTTCATCAGTGGCAAATAGGGGCGCTGGTGATTAGTCATCCCCCAACGCGTAGCTGATGAGAAGCATCGCTCTTGCCAGTTTAACCGATTTATTACCTCAACCTCACACGACATGGAGGACTCTCCTCGTCCGAAACAGGCCGCTTGCCTGGTCTGTCGGCGCAGCAAGATCAAATGCGATTGGAAGCATGGCGAAGACCGATGCCACCGCTGCGTCCAGCTCGACGTGGAGTGCATCCGGCCTGTCTTTGTCCCGGGTCGCCAGAAAGGCATTAAGAAGCAAGTCGTGCACTTACCTATTCGTCAATGCCTCTCCCCGCATCGTCGCTAACATTGCGCCCAAAGTAAACGCGTGGGACTGGACAAGGCGCTCTTTCAAATTGACGAAGCAGTCAAGAGAGCGCGTTCTGGCTCGCAGACGAATAATGACGACCAGCGCGTCTTGGCACATTTACAACAGCTGCTGGGCCAATTGACAGATGGCGATGATACCAGCTCAGCCCATGTACCGCTCGGTCCTGGCTCTGCCTCATCGTCTAGAATAGAGCACGACTCCGCGATGGACCGCATGACTGAAGAAGGCGATCACTCCGATGAAGAGGATGCCGGCAACGCGGTAGGCGTCCCCGAAATCATCCAGCAGACAGAAGACAGTCTCGCCATTGATGGTGCAGAAAATCCATTGCAGCTGCTAGCCCGTGCTTCGTACAATATCCAACCGTCACCCGACTCTCGCCACGGGAAGTCTCCTCAGTCCGTGCTGGCCTCCGTATCCTCCAAAGATCAACAGCAGACAGAGGATGAGCTTCAAGCGTTTTTCGCCCCTGCTCGTGCAAAGCTCGACATAGGAGGAGACTATGACCCGATCTCCCTTGGACTTGTCAGTGAAGAAGAAGCCCAGATGTTATTCAATTAGTACGTAGAGCCGGCCCTCTCCATTGGCCTCGTGCGATCCAAACACCCGCCTAGTGAGTGCCAAATGACTGATGTTGACCCAGCTTCCACGAGAATCTTGCGCACACGAGATGGGGATTCGACCCAAGGCTTTATACTGCCGAGTTTGCTCGGTCCCGCTCCACATTCCTCTTTACGTCCGTCATGGCCGCCTCGGCTCTCTTCATACCCTCCGGCGAAGGTCTCTCACGACGCCTCTCCAATCACAGAAACAAGCTCGCCCACAGGGTGATTGAGTGCCGATTCAAATCAGTAGAAATCGTCCTAGCGTTTCTAGTCAACATTCCGTGGATGTTCCCGGGCAAGCAAAGCACCGACGATGAAACGTGCACGTACATGTCCTTGGCCACCACGATTGCGACCGACTTGTCACTTCATAAAAAGGTGGTGTCGCCGGAAATGTTTGACCCTATCATAGATGCGGGAGTTGCGCGTGCCGACTGCCTTGACCCCCGTTCGGCACTGGTCATCGACGGCTACCCGAACGTGAATCCAAGGTCGGAGAGAGGGCGTCTGCTCCTTCGTAGTCGGGAAAGGTGTTGGATTGCGCTTTTCGTTCTCGAGAGAGGGTAAGATGGAAAGGTCGGGAACTAGTTCTGCGAGTCCTTGCTAATGATCTGTTTGTTCTTTCGTGATGCAGAATGTCGTTGGCGCGCGGACGCCCCTTTTCAGTGCCCATCACGAGATCACTCAAAGACTGTGACAACTGGCACAGGTCAGAGCTGCGTGATCCCCAAGATGGACCTTTGGTATCTATGGCGGTCCTAAGGAGAGACTTGGTAACAAGAGTTTTCTATAACTGGAACACTTCACTCGCTGACATTCCTTAGGACGGCTTGTTCTCCGCGGTTCGTGCTCTATGCGATAGCTCGCGCAACCCTACAAGCAATGGCGCATTGGTTGCTCAATCGTCCGTCTTTCCCTTCCGTTACAACTAGGCATGTAACTAACTGAACTTGTGACAGAATCGAAGGCGCCATTGAGAGATTCTTTGATCAATGGTTCACAGAATGGGGGACCTCGATCGGCAGGGGACCAGGTAAGGACGCACTCCTGTGGCTCTTCCTAGACGCATTATGCTAATGCCACGCAGATCGCCGTCTCCCCCCATATGTTGAGATTCTCGTCGTTCATACCCGTCTATCCATTTATGGCGGTGTAATTAACCACCCTACCGCTCACTTGGAGGTGAGGAGCTTCTTCCGTACCGCCGGACTCAGCTCCGCGCTCAACGTGATGCGTGTCGCCATACAAGGCGAATCGCAGCTGCGATCTATGCCCAACAACACGGCCATCATGATTTCATTCGCGGCTTGCTTCGCCCTTATGCTTAGTTCGCATGCCAGCGGCGGCTCGGCCCTCGCACCGAGCATCCGGAATTTGATCGAGGAAGCGGCCAGTGTCCTCATCAGGACCGGACGTGTGACCAACCACCGAAATGGACTATCCGTATTGCACGGAAAATATCTCCAGCAACTCTCAAGAAGAGCAGCTCCCGCTGGAAACAATAACATCGCTCATATGGATAACATTGCTACATCGTTGTCCTCCACGGCCACACATCTGCAGGACCCCATGGCCTTGCAGGCTCAAGGTAACGATATGCTGGGCGACCAGTCCTTGTGGTCAGAAACTTTCCAGTTCTCGGCTATGTCGAATGATGAGATCCAGCAGGTGCTGAACCAACCTGGAAATGACTTGGACCCGACGTTTGGCGGGTTGTCGTGGGAGGACATGTCGAATTTCCAATGGTTATTCTGGCCCGAGGTTGGGATATGATGCATAAATAAATAATGAAGTAAACAAATATAATTAAAGTAATCAAATTTGCAAAATTACTCTCGTGGCATCAAACTTGACTAGGTAGCAAAGATGTTGATGGCTGCATCTCAATGGCGGCCTACCCTATAGAAGCCGCCCGGTTGAGTATTCTTCCGGGAGGGTCCCCGGAGGCTGCCCGCCTTCAGCGGAACTTGACCGCTCACTCGGCTTGCAACGGGTATGTTTGGTGCCCCAGAATTACTTAGCGACCGATTACGGCGGGTTGGATGCAAATGGCCTCCTCTCCGAGTGAATTCTAGCCTTTCCGTCACAAAAACGTGCCCTTCACTCGCTAGGGACCAGCCGCTCGCACCTTTTGTCACCTACCATGTCCGCCGAAATCAGCGCCGAGCAACTGGATGAGATATACGCCTTCGCCATCCAGCTCGGCAAGGATGCTGGCAAGATGCTCATGGACGCCGCGGCGCTCCGCATAAACAGCGCGCCTGGCCAGGGCCAGCAGGCGTTTGAAGACAAGGACAATGCGGTAGATATCGTCACCAAAACCGATACCGGTATTCAAATGCCCTACGCTGGCGATCCTTGGTGCTTCTCGTGGTTAGCTAATCCGTTCCATCCCAGACGTCGAGGCTTTCATTCACAGTTCGATATCAAAGAAGTACCCCGATCACAAGTATGTTACATCCTCTGTTTGTCTCGTATGTCGTCGAGAGTGAAACATGGAGGCTTATTGCGATTTGGAACATATCCAGGTTCATCGGCGAGGAGACGTACTCGGCCGGCTCCTCCAAGGACTACCTCATCACCCCGGACCACCCAACCTGGTGCGTCGACCCCCTCGACGGCACCGTCAACTACACCCACCTGTTCCCGATGTTCTGCGTCTCCATCGCCTTCATCGTGTCCGGGAGTCCCGTCATCGGCGTCATCTACGCGCCCTTTCTCAACCAGCTCTTCACCTCCTGCAAGGGCAAGGGCGCCTGGCTCAACGAGACGCAGAGCCTGCCCTTGGTCAAGGCGGTGCCCATCCCGGCCAATGCCCCCAAGGGGTGTGTTTTCAGCTGTGAATGGGGCAAGGATAGGCGGGATCCGGACTCGGAGAAGGGGAAGGGGGGCAACTTGGGCCGCAAGGTCGAGAGCTTCGTCAATATGGCGGTGGAGATTGGCGGACGTGGCGGGAAAGGTGGCATGGTGCACGGCGTGAGAAGTTTGGGCAGGTAAGTCGACCTCATGGTCCAAGAAGAGTCACACTTGGTGGAAACTTGGCACCAAGGACAGAGATCAAGCTGACGGATAATTAGTGCCACGCTCGATCTAGCGTACACAGCCATGGGCGCCTTTGATATCTGGTGGGAAGGCGGTTGCTGGGAATGGGATGTGGCTGCCGGCATCGCTCTCCTTCAGGAGGCTGGTGGTTTGGTCACCACGGCCAACCCACCCTCCGATCCCGCAACAGCAGAGATCATCACAGATGTGAGATTAGGAAGCAGGCTGTATCTGGCCATAAGGTATGTTCTGGACGTTATTGTACGCTTGCTTTGAGTTGAACTCATTGATTAACTATCTATGCAGACCAGCCGGACCATCCGCTACGGAAACAGGGCGACAAGGCCAAGAAAGATTAGTGAGAGAAGTTTGGAAGCGTGTCCGTGATCTGGACTACTCCCGCCCAGGAGCTTGACAGGCCATAGTATTAAGAAGAATAAGGCCGGCGAAGTGGGTGGGCAGGGCTTGAAGATATCTACACGCACATAGAACATGGGCATTATACTATTAGGAGCAGATATGTCAGAATGAATCGAATTAAACCCCATTGTTACTAGTCCCAGTTTACTATTCCCATCGTTACTATTCCCATTTTCACTATTCCCAGTATTACTTTTCCCAGCATCACTACTCCCATTATTACTTTTCCCAGTGTTACTTTTCCCATTATTATTTTCCCCATTGTTGCTATTATATAGCCCCTCAAGCACTGAAATTAAAAAAAGAAGAAATCAACGAACAATCTATTGAGTTTCACGTTAGCTTCAATCTTCTTACAGAGAAGAGGAGAATGGGCTCTTACCGGAAACGTGCACAGACGAATATAGCCTGATCATAATCCTCCATCAAATCCACAGTATTCCCACCAATAAGTAGAATAGATCAAGTGCGAAAGGATCTGTCTCAAAGTTGTTGTCTCTGAGGATAACATCGCTGGAAGCCGGGGCCTACGCGCGGTTGGTCTGACTTCTGGACTCACGCCAAGGCGACACGCACTGGATGAGCTCGGAATCGATGTTTGCCAGGCTCTGGGCTTCGTCGTACCCATCGCTGCGAAACTGGTCCTCAGTGTCCCTCTTCTCGTTCTCACATTTTGCCTCCCTCTCTGCCTCAATCGCCGAGTACCCTTCGTCCTCCTAGTCCGAATAGGGAGATGATGATGTTTCTATAATCTCGAACAGAAACTCGATATCGGCAATGATCTTCCGATGACACTTATGTGTAGAATTGGCGCCTCTCGCCCAAAGGTGCGCGTCGGGGCTGC
The DNA here is from genome assembly GCA_902006505.2 of Clonostachys byssicola. Classification (NCBI taxonomy): domain Eukaryota; kingdom Fungi; phylum Ascomycota; class Sordariomycetes; order Hypocreales; family Bionectriaceae; genus Clonostachys; species Clonostachys byssicola. The sequence continues at coordinate 344,314 of CABFNO020001527.1, forward strand.
CGACTCTGTACGCTATCCTGATCTTGCGGTTGTAAGCCGTCGCGGAGTACTCGCCCCACAGAGTGTGGTAGACCGTGTCCCAGAATTGACCCATTCGCAAGCCTTCTACTAGAACGGACGTTTCTAGGATGCTAGGAGTGTGCCAGTCCTCATGCGGACGGACGAGGCCGATTTTGCGTGCAGGGGGTTGAGTGATGAGCATGCGCCTCCAACTGGCGCCCTTGTAGCTGAATTTATCGTGCAGAGATCTACCCTTGTGCTTGTTGACACTAAGTCCTGTCTTCCGCAGGTTCTGTGCTTTATATTTGGTGATGCTCATTCCAGTCTTGACCAGTTTTTTTATGTCAAGCATGGCTTCTTCGCCACTCCCCAATCTGGTGTAATCGAAGTTGAGGGGTACTTTAATTAGAGCGCCGAAATGTTGAGTTAAGAGGGGGTTGAGACGGAATGAGACATCGGCATCAGGATCAGACATGGTGGTTTTTAGATCCTGTGCGAAGAAGAGGTCACGCTGTAGAGCCGGGGACGTGTCGATGTGGTTTTTCCACGCTCTGCAGACCAGGGGAGCGGACGCAATCATGGTGGGCATGTCTTCCACCATTCGCAGGATCGTCTCGAGGAGCTCAGGGGTGGCAAACACCTGCTGGGCTTTGGGCGACCGTTTGTTAGCCAGCCGTGCCTTCTCTCTGGCACGGCTGGCTATGCGCTCGCTTCGTCTCATGGTAGCGGCCATTGTTCCGAAGCTGGGAGGAAAGAGAAAACGAAAAGTGCACACAACAGGCCGTGGAATTCCTTTTAAAGGGCTCCTCACCCCAGCTCCTTCCTCGCCAGCTCCTTCCTCATCATCCCCTTCCTCACCATCTCCCTCCTCGTCAGGTCCTTCCTCGACTAAGCGGGCTGGACTGGGCTCGGCCTTGGATGTTAGGCTGCAACGATTCACTGAGGTAGGTACCTAAGGCACCTACCTAACCACCTGCTTCTTCAATGATCCAGCGTTGACGAACCCCTAAGGTAACTGATAGCTTGCAGCTTTTACTTACATATGACCTACATCTTCAACTGATGGCCTACATACATCTACAGTCTCAACTGATGGCCTACATACATCTACAGTCTCAACTGATGGCCTACGGCTCTAGCGAAACGGCTCTGGCGAAACATTCCGCATTATGCCATACATTACCCGGGCACTAAGACTATTGTCCTGCCTCCTATAAGATTAATGTCCCGCCTACTGCAACAAATCTGCAACTTTCTGCCTCCGCGCTTCCTCAGTCAGGTCCTCTATCTCCTTGGGCTTCTTGGGAGTCTCTCGCCTCTCGACCCGCTTCTCGACGAGCATGTACCTCACATACTCCACCAGCCCAGGAACAGGCTCTGCGTCAAGTCTGCACACCCAGTAGAGCACCTCACTGAAATACAAGTTGGCCAGGTAAGTCTCAAAGTCCATTCCCACCAGCTCAATGGTGCAGCCATGGGCCAGGATCTCCACCTTCTGAGCCTTCGACTCGTCCCTGTCTTCCTGGCAGACGAAAGGGCAGTCCTCTTCTTCATGGGGCACGCACACACCATCCACTTCATAAGGGCACTCATCTTCCATGTCCGTCAGTACGCTGACTATTCCATCTTTGCCTGGTTCAAGGTACAGCATGACACCATCTATTAGATAAGAGAGAAAACCGATGGCGTAGCCGATGCGACCCCCGATCCGCGCCCTTGGGATCCTCAGCAGGCCCCCCGAGGTCAAGTGAAAGGCGCCGGCATGATGGGAAGGGATACGCCGCTGGAGTTCTTCACTCTGCATGAACTTGATGAAGATGGGCGGGATGGTGACACCCACGCGCTCGGCGCTCGACAGGAGGTCTTGAAGCGCCGTGCCGACGAGCGCCGGACCACGATGGTGGCCGGCCATGTCGTCCGAGACTGACTTTGGCAGTGGCTTGAGCCAGTCGAAGTCTCCGTGGAATTCCATGAAGTCCATGTCGAGGGTGCGTCGCCGGCGAGGCAGCTTGATGACGTCCCTGCGCGACAGGCCGAGGGTCTTCCTGACTGGCGAATCCAGGTCCAGGGACTCTAGGCCATGTGGCACGGGGAACCTCTGGCCGAATTCGCCAAAGGCGCGGACAAGATCTTTCCTGTCCTTTCTGGACTTGAAAAGTGGTTTGAGGAGGGGAAGGCATATGTCGGTGATGGGGTGGTTGAAGGTCTTGGCGACGACCTCGAGCTCCTTCAGAGGCAGGTTGGAAAGGATCTCGAGAATTGTCTCATGGGGGAGGAGATTCAAGGTGACCATCTTGTGCTTTATCGCCTGTGGCAGTGGTTCTGGATAATTGGCAATTGATGACAGGATATGATGTTGAGGAGGGATGGAAAAATAAGCGGTCCCATTCTCGGCTTTATTCAGCAGCGGACTCACGTGCTATCAGAGTCGCTGGCCAGTAATATCGTCCCACGACTCTGACCTTCGGTAAAGCATGCACTCTCTATCTGCGAGTAGGTCGTGCAGAAAGGTCTCATCTGACCAGCTCTGATGCAGACCGAACTCCTATCGCTCTCACTGTCAAGTTGACAGGCAACGAGATCGGTCCCATAATGTCTTTGATTGTCGGCGCTATCTGTCTCCCAGCGGATCCTTCGGCAAAGCTAATAAGTGGCCCCTTCTCCTCGTTTGCGGAGTCTCTCCAGCGACCCCGCCAGATAAGCGTGAGGAGGGAGGCGATGAGGCAGCTACCCTGTAGCCCCACACGGCAAAATGTCATCGCCGCAATTTGGCATGCACAAATGTCAACAATTGCCTATTGAGTATTGAAGTCCCAATGTCGAGTTCTGTTTTTATCTGCCTGCGGGCTGACTCTGTACTGTACGGTTCTTTGAAGCATATTTGTGATGCGCTCCACTTTGGTTGAGGGGTGTTGCGGTGTAGCCATTCGAAATAATTGCATTAGGTGTCACACTGCGAAGTAGCTACCTTACCCAGCTACCCTTGCTACCTAACCTAGAGGTCGTCCATGTAGACAGCGGGTGTTTTTTGGGTGTTTTGGGTGCACGACAAGGATCACTCGAAGTGCGCCCCACTCATGTGCGGGTACTCCAGCCAGTCAAAAGGCGAGACAGCGGGATCTTGAGCCAATCGAACGTATGCAAGTGGGGCACGACTACTCCAAAATAGGCGAACTTGCACACCAAACCCTGCCTGCGAAACGACACCAGGACACCTCGGATCGCGCTGCCAAATGAAATGGGTTAAAAAAAAGCACGAGCCATAAAAATACACAGGCTCTTCCCCGGCCACCAGATGAAGCAAAACAATTCAAGTTTTATTCAGAAAAATAGTGCCTTCTTTTCAGCTTTGTAAGAGTTTCTGCCCTTTTTGTTTTTTACTTGCAAAGTCTGTATTGGGTCGGTAAATCTCTATACAAATAGGTAGCGAGTGCAGCGTACGCTTAATCGCAGCCTACAGCCTATGTGCCCCGGTCCAGGCCATACTTGGGAAGAGGAGGGTCTCCGATTGAAGGGAATCAGGTGGCAATATGATCCCGCTCTATCTTGATTGTGTACTGTCTGCAATCTCTCTGCAATAGATTTCAATGATGAATGATATCCTTGAACGTCGTATCGCAGCATTCGAAGGCAAGTTTTTGTGTCATTTTTGAACAAAATTGATCCTTCTCGGAGCTAGCGCTTCATAGCAGCGCGGTTCATGTTCTCGGAGAGGTTCCAGTTGTGGTTGTATTGTTGCGACTACTATGGGTGCTCGAATTGGATTAGCAGTAGCTACATGGGATGTTTTCCTCCTGCAAGAAATGATATCAATAGCTGGGTTCATGACCCTCAAGATTCCGCACAAAATTAAGATTTGCATCATGGTCTACATTGAAGAATAACGGTAGTGCATTTCCGCGATCCCTGGCACAGCCTTTGATGCGATCTAAAGTGCATCGAGTGGCGCGATCCGGTCCCGATGGCTTCCTCGCCAGACCGGCTTGTGTGATAGTTCTTTTTTTATATCTTGGCTGTGAGAGAAGCAATCTGTCACAGAGGTGCAGATACTATAGAGGGGACAGGGGACAAGTATATACGTGTTGCTGTCCTTCGTCGTAATACTGCGTTTAAGATCATATTCTCTCTCAGAAAACATTTCATTCAAAGACAGCTCTCTAATCTCTATAACTCTCTCATCTTTACAGGCTTTCATCCTTGCAAGATTCATTTCATCAAAACTATCATCTCTATGTTCGCTGTTGCCGGCTTTTTTGCTGCTCAGGTTAGAGACCTTGCGCGTTATGAGGCTTTTGAAACCCCCCGAGAAAAGTATCTCATCGCCTCGATGAGTATATAGAGCATCGTGACCTTTTTCGACGCAATCAGGAAGTCTTTTAAGCTTATATTCTGCTACCAACAGCCTCCAGCATCTGTTTACTTGTATGGCTCTGGACGGCAGCTGAAATTTTCCAGATTATAACAGCAATAAATGTCTGTGGCACCTACAATAAAAAAGGGGGATGAGCATATGAATCCATGCTGATGCACGTAGTCAGCGCAAGCCCTAAGACTAAATTCTAGCACGACATTGCGTTGGCCGCTAAACTCTTGGACCATTGTACATTGTACATTAGATAGCTCATCTAAGGACACAATGTCATCGCCGAGAGCCACGCAACCATGGTATATATGGTTCACAATCACCATCACCCTCAACTAACCGGACAGCTAATGAGCTCTTTAAGGAAATACTTATAGAATTGGATCCTTTTGATTGGCCGCAGGAGGTTCTCGGGCGTGCCCAAGCGCCTTCTCTTGGCAACTTGGCAACTTGGCATCTGGGGAATCTCGGCAGGATCCGACTTCAATGACATGTACATGATGTCTGATTGGCTAGTGTACACCTCCAGCATCACTTGCAAAGACGGATGCTGAGGCTGACGACAAAATGGGGAGACAACCGGAGTTGAGGGTTGCGTGTTCAAATGAAGGGCTAGTCTTTAGTCAAGTTATGTAATTGTCGCCCGTTATCGAGAATGAAATGGACTTTGGCCCAGGTAGGTAATTTCCTAATTAGACTTTGCTGTTAAGCTTACGTGCAAATCTCCGGTAAACCGCCTTTGCAAAATGAGTCTGCAGTAGTGCCCTGGGGAACTAGTAGGACGCCAACGGAAATTGCCATAAACCCCCATTACCAATGTATCAGAACTTCCAGATGCGGGAACCAATCCACCATGCCATTTCCTCTCAGCTCTTCGGGTTGAACACTAGGTTGTAGGACCCCGATTCTAAACATGATCGACAAGCCACTTGGGACACTGTCTTCTCCTATCTCACTCCCAAATGCACGTGGCACCATCTTGTACCCCGATTACGAGCGTGTCAGGGGAGTGGATCACACCCTCGACGCAACCCCAGGCCAAGATAGCCCCTTTGCATCCTCCTCACTCATTGGCCTCGCGCGCCGTCCTAACCGAGTTTTGGTCCCCTTTCTTACCCCATGCGACCCTAATGTTGTATTCTGCTATCTTCCCCTCAGTCCCCCACCCTTCTTTCCTCCGCAACCGCTAGACCTCGCTGTCGCCGGCCTCCAGATTTGAGCCCGACGCCTTGCTGCTTGCGTCCCCTACCCCAGGTTTCCACCGCCAGTTTGTCCCCGCGCGCGACCCCCGCGATCTCTGGAGCAGTTTCTTCCCCACAGGTCTCCCAGCCAGCCCATCACGGATTGCCATTATAAATACCTGGGTCAGCCAGGTAGGATTTGCATTCCATCTCGCTCCCCAACAACCCATCCCAATCTCCTCGCAGAGTAACGCTTACCTCCCTCTTCTGCCACCCCTGTTCCAGCCCGTCATCTTGTCATCTTGCAATGGGAGCCTCCATTGACAGCAAGCGCGACCCGATTGGTAGCGATACCAAGGACGGGGCCAATGTTGCGCACGTCAACAGCGTCCTCGAGTATGAGAAGCCCTCTCAGACCGAGGAGCGCGACTGGACTGGCACAGTCAAGAAGACGGACCCCGAAGAGATCGCCCTGGTCAGAAAACTGGACATCTGGATCATGGTACGTTTTTCCCAAGCCGCGAAATCACTACCTCAACCCATACTGACTGTTTTCCAAGCCTTGCCTCTGCTTCATGTACTTCCTCAACTACGTCGACCGAAACGCCATCGCACAAGCCCGTCTGAACAACTTGGAGGAGGAGCTTAACATGAAGGGGTCCGAGTTCAACACGACCGTGTCGATGTGAGTAGCGCGCTTAATCACTCAGGCCTTACGAACCGAGAGCAACCGTGCTCTTCTCAATACACTTGCTTTCCGAGAACCCATTGCTGTGAGGCGTCACTAACCAGCCCGCAGTCTCTTTGTCGGCTATGTCTTGATGCAAGTGCCCAGCAACATGTTGATCACAAAGGTCAAGCCTGGACCTTATATGTCTGCCTGGATGCTTGTTTGGGCTGCTGTTTCTGGTGCGTATTGTGATGTCTAGAGAATCAATTCGTGGTCCCAGACGGCTAACTTTATTCTGCTCAGCATGCACGGCTCTTGTCAAGAACTACGTCGGTCTCCTCGTCTGCCGATTCTTCCTCGGTATCACTGAGGCACCCGTAAGCAATTTGATCTTTCTTGAAAGGCATCTCTGACTAACCGCTCGTAGTTCTATCCCGGTGCTACCTATATGCTCTCCATCTTCTACACCCGCAAAGGTGAGTTGCCCCATCTTCGTTGGCATCCAACTATTGCAATATTCACAAGGCTAATTCTTGGTATACAGAGGTTGCTACCCGCATTGCCCTACTCTACTGTGCACAAATTCTCGCAACCGGCCTCTCTGGCCTCATCGCTGCTGGTGTCTTCCAGATGGACGGCGTCAAGGGACTCTCAGGATGGCGATGGTAAGACCAAACAGTATTAAAGCCCCGGCAGCTGCCCTCATACTAACCGTGGAATGTCACTAGGTTGTTCCTCATCGAGGGTGTCGTCACCGCAGGCGTCGCCATCATCGGCTTCTTCATGTTGCCAAACACCCCCCTGACGACTTGGTGGTTGACCGACCGCGAGAAGGAGCTTGCACACTCCCGCATGGAGCGCGACAAGATTACCGATGCCGACGAGAACGAGGCCTCTGCCTGGCAGGGTTTGAAGCAGGCCGCCTCCGACAAGAGGACCTGGCTCTTCTGCTTGATGCAGAATTTCCACCTGAGCGCCTGTTCTTTCGTAAGTTTCTTCCCCTTGGGCGAGTCCAAAAGATGTACAAGTCGCTAACTTTACTCTAGAACTCCTTCTTCCCAACGTAAGCGCACTTTGATTATGAGGAATGGAAGCGTAACTCACTAACAATTCGTGCCACACTAGTGTCGTGAAGACCTTGGGATTCAACACAACCATCACCCTCGTCTTGACCTGCCCTCCCTTCATCTTCGCGGGCGCCGCCGGCATCTTGGTCGGCTGGAGCTCAGGTAGATTCCACGAACGCACATGGCACATCACGGGGGGTCTCGCCATCTCCATCGCTGGCTTCGTGCTGGCGGCTGCTACGCTGAACACTCCCGCTCGCTACATTGCCTGCTTCATCTTCGCCATGGGTGCCTACTCAGTCAACTCCGTCATCATCGGATGGGCCTCGTCAACACTGTGCCAAACCAAGGAGAAGAAAGCAGTACGTGGATCCCCAACGTCATACAGTGTTTTCACAATTTTTTACTAACTTACCATCGCTAATAGGTTGTCCTTGCCATGACCAATGTTGGCGGCCAGGTATGTATTCCTCCTCCACCATCTCCCATTCAGCAGCTAACCCTCTGCGTAGATTGGCTACATCTACGGTGCCTACCTCTGGCCGAGCAGCGACTCCCCCCGCTACGGGATCGGCTTCGGCGCCTCGGCCGGCTTCGCTTTGCTCTCCATCGTCTGCGCCTGGATCATCCGCTTCATGCTGGTCAAGGAGAACAGGAAGATCAGGGCCTCCAGCAGTGAGCATGTCAACCTCTACGGATACTAAAAGGCTTTTGGAAACATAACGGTGGCTTTTCGGTAGTGGCTGTGATTCTGGGTTAGCCAAATTTTGAATATCAATAAGAAGTCGAACTGTTTCCGTCAAAACTAAGGCCCCCTCCCACAGCCATCCAAGGCGCAAGGCTCCCTGCTGTCCAATTTCGTCTGTAGATGATTCGCCTCGCTCTCTTTGTAGGGTACAGAAATCAATTATTGTGAGAAACCGGAAAGGCGTTTTATCCCATCTTTTCTTTGTCGCCGCCCCGACGACGGGTTAGTCTGTCGACGAGGTGTGCCTCCTTTCAAAATGCCACACCAACTTTGTGTGAAGCCGGGGTTGTGGCGTTAAAAGGGTAATGTTGTGCAAATTAGAATATTGGGATTAATGTACGGAATCTTGATAATGTTTACTGCTGAATTTTACTGAATTTTACCGAATCTTAATGGATTTCACTAAATCTTGATGATTTTTTAGTAAATTCTGGTGGATTTTACCGAATACTGGAAATTTCAAACTAAGTTCTGATGATTTTTACTGAATTTTGGCATTTTTGAACTGAATTCTGATAGTCTTCTACTGAAATTTGGTGATTTCTTGCAAATTTCCAATGAAGATAGTAAATTTAGTGTCGTAATAAAGATAATACTGATAGTGTACATTATTTTATCCAGATACAAGTGATTCTCTATTGTTGTAGGAGTTGCAATTCTTGTGCCTTCCTTCCAAGGTTGGGTCTTGCAGACCTTGCCCAAGGCAGCAAGAATATGCTTCTTTTCCCTTCTATGATTCTGACCACGCTCTCTCTTATGAATACGATCAACAGCTGCAGCCTTGATCAGGTCAGTCAGATGCTATATGCCGTGATGGTGATGAATGCCATCAATGGTGTCTGGTGGCTGCAAGCCGGTAAGTCAGACCTCTTGGGGACTAGTAGTTGCAGCCCTCAACTATGACCTACCGCAATCCAACGGTACTGTGTAGTGGTTCTTAAAGAATAAAGCTAATATCAGCCTAGCTCGACGACCTACTCGCCTACCTCTTGCTGTGCGAACCACATGCAATTACGTAAATACTCAACCTCGATCAGAGCGTCGAACAACTACATCACCATGAATCTGATCTAGAAATCCTTCTCTTAATAAAGGCCAAATTTCGTGTATGCATTCATTTTCTCTCAAGAAATCACTCGAACTAAAAAATCACTCGAACGAACATGCTCCCACAAACGCCGCCGACTCCACGCTCCTCAAGCCACCGACAAACTCTAGACCTCATCCGCCGAAACACAGTGACGCAGACGGCTTCTCCTGCCACGGGTCTCCCTCATCAGCACGCGCCTCACCTTCGCGTCCTGGTGCCATTCGGCCCTGGCCTTCCCCCTCTCCTTCTCGCGCTCCACGGATTCGCCCGCGACGGTCTCGAGGCCCTGGAAGACCATCACATGCACCGCGAGCGTGGCGATCTTGATCGCCGTGAGCGCCTCGGTCCTCTCCAGGGACGGTGTGGCGACCCAGGCCTGCACGCCGCGGACAAAGGCCCTCGCTTGGGCGCCGAAGAGGGGGTCGTCCTCGAGGGGCCAGTCGAACAGCTGCCACTGGGCGTTGTGGGCCTGTTTGACGATGTGGGGGTGCGTCGCCTCGCGCACCTCGTTGAACAGGTCGTGGAGGGACGCCCGCTCGCGCTTCACCCTCTTGTGGTGCAAATGGCGGGCCTGGGGGGAGTGCAGGGTCGAGAAGCAGTCTCGGGTGTGGGCTGCTTCGGCGCAGAGTGCTTCCCGGACGTCTACATCGTACGTTGTATGCTGGGCTTCTGAGATGTGGGTTTCAACCCTCTCTCTTAAAGGGATGGGTGCCTTCCGTCGCTCGCGCTGGCGCTTGGATTCCGCGGCTATCTTGATGAGTCGGGAGAGATGCGACATTCCGACAACGGGCGACGCTTGGGCTGTTTTAGGATCAGCCGTATTCAACGTCAGGAGAGCTGGCTAGCTGTAGATCGAGTTGACGTTAGACTTTTGCCAAGCTGGCCCAAGACAGATGATAATACTGACCGTTTCGGGTGTAGAATATTGGGAAAGTATTTGATGGAAGTCAAGTCTGTGAGCCGTAAACTCCGTTCTGAAGAGTATGGTGAGAGTATGGGAAGAGTGTCTGGGGAAGAACCAGAGGGATAGGGCTTGGAGGGCGGCCATGCTTTTATGCCTTCTGTCATTGTACCAGCACAATGGCAACGAATTTTTCGTGCGAGCCACAAGAAACAACTTTTTTTTTACTTCGACTATCGCGAACTCTACTGTCTTTTGCCCGCGGGAAAGGTCATGCTTGGCTTATAGTTTGTGGCTGTCGGGCGACAGTGTCCGTACGTACATGCCGCTTAAACGACGAAGAGACCCATACCAACATCCGTACAAAGAAGATGCAAGTACGACAGAAAATCCGTCGATGAATAGATCGCTTGTAATCCAGTAGACCCTTTCAAATAGAAGCATGCCACTATCAGCATCGCGCGAGGCCCAGTTGTGACAATGAGGGTGGCATATGGTAGTTGCGGGACGTCGGACAGGGTTTTTGCAACAAGGAACATTAACTCTGTGGCTGTGGAAGTATATGCAAAACTTAACAACTGTTGCAGAGGACTACTGGTACCTGTTGCCGATTTACCCGGCCCGTCAATACACTCAGTGCCACACAAGGTGTTTGGACAGCCAAAAGTCAATACCGCGAGAGAGGAACAACTACCACCGACTGGTTTATTTGGCATCTATATAGCAAGGTACCTACAGAATAACTCCAAGCAAGCAAAAGAAAAGACACAAAACTCGAGCCCGTATCTACAACCAGATCACCTGAGGACCTGTTCCTCCTCCCTCCCGATCTGGCGGGTGTGCAGCCACGGGATCCCGATCGTCGTCAGCTGTCGAAGCTTTTCCATGAAGACGAAAGTAAGAACAGTGTGGGGCCTAGATTACGCCCGGAAAAGTCAAACAACGAGTCACGGAAAGATTTGTTGTGTGGCCGGGCAGTTTACTCACGTTAATCTCAGCCACGCCGGAGTCCACCCCTTCATCAGGAACAAGGCACCCTCCTCGCGCAGCCCTGATCGAAGGACTGCGCCCAGGCCCTGCAAACTTAGTCAGTCATGATCCATAGAAAGAATTTCTCTCGTTTTCGGCTACGTGCCTCTTTCCCGGCGCTCGACTGCAGTCTGCTTTTGATCACATCGGCAGGTGCGCACAGCGTCGTTGCCATGGTGCCAGCCGCAAGGGATGCCGCCGCATGAGTCTTGATATCGTCAGCTAGACCCATGTGCGAGACGAGGTATTGCTTTGCCGAAGAGTATCTACATGTAGGGTTAGTGGCATTCCCAGTTCCTAGACTTGGGTCCCTCACGTTGCGATTTGAGATACATCTGTTCCGTTGTCAGCTCGGCTCAAAGTCAGGCAAACCAACATGCCGAACACTTACTCATGAGCACGCTCCTCGTAATATTGGCACTGAGGCCCTTCCCAAATACCTGCACTCCTTCTTCGCGGATTATTCTCCACAGCGCCTCGATGGCATTTGAGTATCCAAATCTCTGCGATAGTGGCTTAGCACCATCTGCACACATTCTGACCAGAACAACCTCAGCTGGATTGCCCACGACACCTGCGATACCGCCAGCTACACCCGCACAGGCGATATTGGAGCCCAGTGACAGCCTCTTTTGCCCTGTGTATTCCATGACGCGCTGCGACAGAACGGTGTGGATGCCGAATCGTGCTGTCGAATAACTTCCTTGTCTGAGGATTGAACCGGAAAGCCCAGTCCAGAGGGAAGGGATTCCTTCATAACACCAGTCAGCCATTGGATGCATTGCTTGCGTGCCCATCACCTACCATCTCGACCAGCGGAACGGACGATCAAACTGAACATAGACTCCTGTGACTTGAGGACTTGCATCCGGCTGATTGATAAGATTAGCGAGAGCCTGATAACGACGATATCATGAACACTCACTATTTGGTCTGATCCAGCGGATGTGCTGTTTCCATCTGTTCAGCGCTGTCCCAACAACAACTTTAGGGGCTTTACTCACTGAAGCACACGCTCATACAGGCAGCGGCCCCCCTGTATTCCAGAGCCTGTTAGCCATCTCTCGGTGCCAGAAAAAGTGGGTAACAACACTGAACTCACCCCAACCAAAAGGGTTCTTTTGAAGGCATCTTTCCAAACTTCACTCGACACTTGACTTGAACATCACAACTCGACAATCGAGCGACGCGGCCGCGGGATACCTCTCCTGGTTATGGCTCCTCACGGATCCCAAAAGTAAGTGACCAGCCCCGCCCAACACCGATTGCGCTTGCTCTGGGCTTGGCTCGGAGAAGTGGAAACGGCTGCACCCTGCCAACCTCCACTCTGCGTGGGCTGACGTGCTTCAGAGTCATGGGAATGCCGTGGGGAATAATCGCGGCCTCTACTTCTGTGTCCGAGCAGGAATCCCGAGAAATGGCCTTCTTAAATGATGGCGACTGTGCGTGATCGCCCAGCTCGTCCTGCTTGTCCGGCTGCTCTGATCAGAAACCAGGCAAAGATCTTCTGCAATGTCCAAGCTGTCGCCGTCCCTCAAGGCGCTCATCAACGCGCCCTTCTCGCGCCCGGGGCCCCTCCCAGCCCCAGCCCACGCAAAGGAGCTCTTCCAGTCCATCGCCCAGGACGCCTCCAAGAAGAACCTCAGCCCCAGGTCGTGGCTGGCAATCTCTGTGAGTCGCCCAATGCAATGCTTTCCCGGAGTCTGCATATTATTCCATCAATTTGTCAATCCGCTGACATGACCTGACCCTCCAGACCGCAACGACCTTCTCGCTCAACGCCCCCGATGCGCTCCCCATCCTCCACGGCGTCGCCTCGGCGCAGCAGCCCAAGAGCGACGTGCGAGCGGCCGAGTTCATGAGGGAGGTCGGCCTCAAGTGCATCAGCTTCAACGGCATCCCCCGCTCCATCAACTGCCTCAACGCCTTCCACGCGTCCCTCCCAAAGCCCCTCACCGCGCAATTGAGCACGACGCCGAGCCGGCAGTCCACCCCCGAGAACGTGACGGACGGTCTCGCCCGCGGCAGGCGTCTCTGGGACTCGGTGTACCAGCCCTTCGAGGATAAGCTCTACGAGAAGCTGGGCCTCGCGCACCCGGACCTGCCCGTCTTCATCCTGAACCACAACTACGCCGGCCTGCTCTCGGACCCGCCGCAGTCGGAACGGGGGAACCTCGCCAGTGTCGGCAGGGTGCACACGTCGTTGGTCGCTATCTCGTGCCTAAGGGCGCAGACGGGCGTGGGGCCCCAGGTGCTGTCGCACGTCTTTGGGCTGCGGAAGACGCTCGACGACGGCTCGTTCAAGGCGGACCCCGAGGGGGAGAGCGAGGACGCGGTGAGGTGGCTCGCGACGGATGAGGGAGGCGAATGGATCCTCAAGACCATCGACAGCATTGTCGAGGCCATGGGCGGGTCAAATTTCGCCGCGGCACGGGAAGCCAAGCTGTAACATTACCAATCAAAACCAAGTAGAATTATACGCTGATAGAAGCTAAATACAACCAAAATATCACGAAGGATGGTGCCATGACATGTTGTCAAGATCCTCTGCCTCAAAGGGCGCATAAGCCTTGGCAGGTCTGACGCCCTGCAGAGCCGCCAGAAATGGGCTTACAGGCGCTGTAATCGTGCCATTGACGCCCTAACCGCGGCCTTTTGGCGCATTTATCGCCTGTTGAGCCCGGAAATAGCGGCATCGCTCACAAGAAACAGGAAGGTGTTTGCCAACTGCCGATACGTTAAATTGAGGCATATCCGCCGCCTCGAGGCACGAAACCGACCCAAGAAGCACTTATATTCTATATGTATCGTTTCTCATTAAGTTCGCCTTGATTATCCATCACAAATTTACCCCTCAACCGCCAACATGTCTGACAACCAACTCAACTTCCGCGTCGCGACCTTCGAAGACGCCGAGCCTCTCAAGGAACTGATCCAAGCCGCCTTCCGCGCCGAGGACACACGAGAGGGCTGGGTCGGCCTCGCAGATCTCGCGGCAGGCTTCACCATGGACGTCAACGAAGTCAAGGAGCGGATCAGCAGTCCTATAAGCGAGGTCCTCATCGCCTCCAACGCCGAGAACAAGTACCTGGGCTGCGTCGCCGTCTCCAAGCACGGCGAGAACGTGGCCCGGGTATCATGGGTCGCCGTGGACCAGAAGAGCCACCGTGGCGGGATAGGGCGCAAGGTCCTCGAGCATGCGGAGGAGTTCAGCCGCCAGACTTGGGGGGTGAAGACCATGGGGCTCAATGCTCTCTCGACCCGGGGGCCGCTTATTGAGTGGTATGAACGGCGGGGGTATAAGAAGACTGGGGAGCTGAGCCCGTTCCCTGTTGCTGCTATTAACGGTAGAGCGCTACCGGAAGGTCTTTGCTTCGTTGAGATGGAAAAGGAGGTGCAGTGATGTTGGTGGGTTTCCAGCCTCGCGTAAAGGGCGAATGGAGTGTACGCTGAAACTAGTTTTGTTTGTTTGTGTTTCGAGGGCTGAGTATGAGAGGACGTATGTTCTTTGAAGAATAATCCATGTTCGGGCGTCTATAGATGGTATAGAGAACAAGACTAGTCATGTTATTGCCTGTAACTACAATCTCTAAGTATAGTATAACCAATTCACTATTCTTTTCATCCCATTTCCCAATTAATGCAGTGAATGACATATTTTGTTCATTTCTTATATGTAGACTTCCGCCTGTTTGCATCCGCGTATTTAATTCGCTGACATGTAAGTCTATGGTAAAGTGCTCCCTGTCCGGAAACTTAAGTATTGTCTTATCAAACAAACAATGGGTGGCGTTGAACAACAGTGCTACAGATGTCCGTGAACTATTACATGGGCAATCAATATATATGAGCCATATTCTCTTAATACCAAATCTTAATCCACACTATGAGAAAAGTCAGCATAGAAGAACCTCCCGTCGATACCACCAACCCACTAAAATACAGCACGCATTTCACAACATCATTGGCTAAGCTTGCACTATGGCGTGGATAGTTAAGGGACTTAGGGAGGGGCTTGATCGTTTCACCTCCGAAGGAGAGGAGCTCAAACTTTGCAGCCAATTGCTTAAGAATCTGGATTCAACCCTCAGCGCTCTTGAAAAGATTACCGAGACATTGGACACGGCGCCTGGTACCTCCGAGACTCTCAATGATATCGATAAGACCCTCCATTGGTTGGAGGAGTACTGCGATACCTTCTTGGAGAAGGATACTTTCCAGGATAAGTCTCAACGCCAAATGTGTTACGACACTGTTGAGCACGTAATCATACAGATAGAACATATCATGAAGCTCTTCAACACAGCCGATCTTTTCCGATGCGTGTTGAGGGAGGCAGAGGTGTGTTATGGTAACCTCAAGGAATGTGAGGTTGCTATAAAAAAGCTGAGCATTTCCTTGGAGAAGTATCCCGGAACGGCCGAGCCTCAAGCACAGAAGGCACGCAAGTCGCCCCAACAGAGGCGACCCGTACTCGGGACTGCCCCAGGGGGGTTGCCCGGGCTCAGGACTCTCCCAGGGCTACCCGCACTCAGGGCTCCTCCAGGGAGATTATCCGTACTCGTGACTCCCGAAGATCAGTTTCCCGTATGCATGACTCCCGAAATCCAGTTTCCCATATGCATGACTCCCCAAGAGAGGTTTCCCGTGCGCGGATCTCGCTCACATGGGCTACCCGCATCAGAATCACAGGTGGCATCCAAATTTTACACACAGAGGATTCATCCAAATGAGAGCGAACGCGGTTGATTGACGATTTAAACCCTACCTCGCCCTTTGGTAAGCTGTGGAGAAGTGCATTGGATCTTTGGAATGCGCAACAAAGTCTGCGTTGTTTCGCTACTGCTAGCAATAGATGATAGTTTACATGCAAGGGGTTCCTTTGTATTGTATTTGATAGGGATAAAACTCAAATGAAACTCAAACCGCCCATAGCTACACAACATCAATGTCAAGGTCAAACACAACTTAGACTTGATTATGAAAAAGAGAGTGATTTACAATATAATTGAATTTAATTATTTTGCCATTTGCCTCATCGTATTTTCCAATTAACATGGGGTCACAATAAGCATAGTCGTTGATACAAGCATACGTGGACTTCCCTCTTTGTTTTCTTTTCAGTGCCCTTACCAGTCCCATTGTTCTGTAGATTTTGGACTCTATCCACATTCTCATCAGAAACTCAAGATTCATTGTTCCTAAGTGTCTGGCAACAAACTTAATACAAAGAGGTTGTGAATCATCGTGAAATCATCATTATATGTGCGTCAACTTTCTTATTTATTTCAAGTTCCGCTCCAGCTCTGGAAGATTGAATCTGAATAATCCCAACACTGACACGAGGACCTCAGCGATAGCCAGTACGGAAATCTACACGCTCAACACTATGACTAAAACAGCCCCCTACGTGGAGAACTTCCAGCCGCTACACATTACATACACGTGCCTGCGATCGGCTCACGATGCACTGAAACAAATTCGCAGAAATGTGCAAACCAATCCAGATTGCGACGAAAGTGCTGAGGAATTCGACACCTCCCTTAAGTCTGACATTGAGTCGTTGAGTAGATACAGCTTTGCTGTCTTGGCTGGGGGTCCAGATCACTTACTTCATGTTTTTATGGGCACTGCTTGGAAGGTGATCGGTAAGATGAATGACCATAAGAGAGCCTTCAATAAAAAAGAAGTGCAAAAGCTCGCAGAGCGGGAAGAGAGACACTATGATATGAATCTCAACGTTGCCGTCAAGACAATGGGAAAATTGTCACTTCCTGGGGAGAGTGTTAAAGCAGCCCTTGTTCATGGGACGTCACTGAGTTTGAATAAGAGCAATTAAATTAGGCAGCCAATGAGCCGCCTCCTACGGCACAATTAGTCTGAGTTCGATAGAGAATATATACACCGAATGGCTCTAATCTTCGATGACTTTTATACCGCCTCAATAATGTCTAAAGTGATTTGCAAGCAAGTCAGCGTGGAAGAAGATTTATGCATAGGCTGTTCAAAAGCATTTTATATACAATTGCAATGCAACAACATGGTCAACAAAACTCCAGCCTTTTAATTACTCGTAGGTGTTGGCTTCATCCAATTGCACCTCAAATCTAGCATCTGTCTTACTCCTCACTTCGTCAACAGTAACACCGGGCGCCAACTCGGTCAGGGTCAGGCCGCCCTTGGCACGGTTTACTTCAAACACACACTATTTTGGCCAATTAGCAAACGGTAGTCAAGACTAGAGATGGGAGGGGGACTAACCAAGTCAGTGATGATGGTGCTGACGACGCGAGCACCTGTCAGGGGCAACGAGCATTCCTGGACAATCTTGGATGATCCGTCCTTGGCGACGTGCTCGGTGGCGACGACAATCTTGGTGTTGTCTGGGTTGGCGACCAAGTCCATGGCGCCGCCCATGCCTTTGAAGACCTTTCCGGGGATCATATAGTTGGCAAGGTCACCTGTCGCGCTTACTTGCAGAGCCTAGAAAGAAAACTAGTCAATATCACGGTTCTGAGCCACGGAAGGGCATGACATCCTTACCCCCAGAATGGATACATCGACGTGGCCACCACGGATCATGCCAAAGGACTCGGCTGAGTCGAAGCAGGAGGCGCCAGGCACCAAGGTGACCGTTTCTTTGCCGGCATTTACGATGTCACTATAACCAAGAAATCGCTGTTAGTCTACTTGCCAGAATCATTACCGCATGAGAGTCACTTACGGGTCAACCTGATCCTTGGTGGGATAAGGACCCATTCCAAGCAGTCCGTTTTCTGACTGAATCCAGACCTTACGAGAAGATGGAAGTAGGGAAGCGGCGAGCGTGGGGATACCTAGGAAGTAATTGAATTAGCAAAGTCCCGTAAAACACCGCAGATGGCTGCTTATCAGTAAAGGACTTACCAACACCCAGGTTGACGTAGTAACCATGCTTCAGTTCCTTGGCAGCCCGGCCAGCGATCCGTAATCTCTTCTGCTGGGCTGGGCCGACTGACTTGGGATCCACGCCCCCCTCCTCTCTTAACTTCAAAACTTCAATCTGTTTGTCGGCGGTCGATGGCACGATGCGATCGACGAAGATTCCGGGCAAATCGACCTGGTTCGGGTCGATCTCTCCGACCTCAACGATGTGTTCCGCCTCCACGATGGTCAACTTGGCAGCCTTGGCCATGATTGGACCGAAAGCTTTGGTGGTGTATCTATTACCGGTTGTCAGAAGATGGCCCCTTTGAATTCCACAATCACCAGCACGGAGGGATAGCAAGCATACCTGAAAACGCAGTTGCCCTCCTTGTCGGCCTTCCATGCCCTGATAATGGCAACATCACCAGGCAGACTCTCCTCCAACAAGAATGTTCGTCCTCCAAACTCTCTTGTCTCGCGCTTTCGTCCGGCTTGGATGACGGCCCCGGACTTGTCTAACCGCACGGGAATCTCTCCTTCTTGGAGAAGAGTGTCTGTTCGTGAGATTCAAATAGTTAGCATACAACTCATTCTCGCTTCTCGTGGGAAAATGCGCAATTGGCGCTAACTTACGCGCAGCTGTGGGTGTGAAGAATGCAGGGATTCCAGCTCCCGCCGCCCTGATTCTCTCGGCCAGAGTGCCTTGCGGGCAGAGCTCGATGGCGAGTTCTCCAGACAAATATTTCTTTTCGAGGACCTTGTTATTTCCGAGGTACGAGAGCACAAGTCGGTCGACCTGACCCGAGCTGGTGAGGGTAGCAAGGCCGCCCTTTCCTTCCTGGCCCGCATTATTGGAGACGGCGCGGAGGGAATGGAGCGACTCTGGGCCTCGTCGGTGCAGCGCGGAAATAAGGGTATCTGAGGACATTCTGTTAGCGGTTCCCCTGTACTCCTTTCCTGTCTGCTCGAAACTTACCTGCAACACCGCAGAGGCCAAAGCCTGAGCTCAGGATGGTGGATCCGCTTTTCACGTCAGCGACAGCGGCATCTGCGTCCCTGAACAGCTTTGAGTTGTGTTTTACAGCGGTGGCGGAAAGCACAATTCTGGTCGAGGCGAACCCTCGGCGCATGCGCTGGGCCGGGGCTGTTCTGAGTGAGACGCGACACACCAAGGTCGCCTTTGGCTGTCTGCCACAGAGACCCAGTCGGGCCGTCGCAAATACAGAATTCATCTTGTGTCTGATTTAATTGAACTCGTCTTCTGTCTGCGAATTGGATGCCAATGAGGGAACCTTGTCGGCTGGGGAGCTGGCTGGTTTTCTACTGTGCCGCGGCCGGACGAGCTACAGCTTCGGCGCCAAAAGATGAGTCCGTGAGCTTTGGTGGGGATGCTCATGGGACGTCATGCCGAGAACAACTTGAGGTGGGCGCCTACCTAGGTTCCCTACCCTATATACCGCAGACGCAATTCAAAAGTAAAGTCTAACAAGCTCGTCTGGTTGTGACAGACATCTCTCTTTGATTCCATCTATAATATCGATCTCCCCTTCTCAGCGAATGAGAATGGATAAAATCATAACCTGGTGATACACGACCAAACCTGGTGAAAGTCAACTCGATGCCTACCTTGTTAAGTCCAGCATGAAGCGTTGCCACTTCAATTGCTTCCAATGTGATGACTAATCTCTCCGGCCTGCGCGCTGCCAACCACTTGGGACATGACCGAGGTTTGAATTTCTTACAAGCCATCCGATTCGCCGATCATTCCAATTCGATTGAAAAATGGCCACAAAATCACCAGGAACTGTAGCTTCCAGAATGCCCATCTGCGTGCGGATGTTATTTATATGTATAGCAACATTGAACTCCCCCCAAGCGTCGTCAGATACGTGCGCCGTGCATCAGCGCCATGCAAAGCGATGTTAGCCCCAGACTCCCCGGACGCATGTGACTATATAATTGTTTCCATTGATTGAGCAGGCAACAACCCAGTCTTGGGCGAATGGTTTAGTGGTATAATACTCCCTTAGCATGTTCTCGCCTCTTGAGCTCATCCATTGGGAGTGGTCCAGGGTTCGATTCCCTGTTCGTCCATCGCAGGTGGTTTGATTCCACCATTGTACCTTCTTTTTGCATCCTTTTTTTTTTGTTAAACATCTCTCACTGGCATTTTCACATATCAATTTGCTGCCCCCTCTGCACAGATTCTAGGTCCAAATAATGAAATAGGAGTTTTTCAAATACCTGTACAATTAATTATACAAAAATATCGAACAAGCTGCCCTTTTCACGCCGAGCTCCAGTCCGACGACTTCAGCGAGTCCACCGCCAAGAAACCCACCCCGCAAAGACAGCACCTGTGATCCAGTGCCCCCAAGCCCTGTATCTTCGCTCCGGCCCTCCGTGAAGCCACACCACTAGCCCATCGCCAAACCTGACAAGCGAGATGATCCCCAAAAACGCCGTGAGAGCCCTGTCGAGGCCTTGTTGCTGTAGAGCCACCATCGTCGCCCCGTAGGAGATCTCGCGGATCCCCTTGTAGTACATCAGGGGCGACACGAGGCCGGCGGACGCGTCTTCCACGGGACCGGGAGCTTCGAGCGGCAGACCCATGTGCTCGTATTCCGCGCGGGGCCAGAGCGAGGCCATGACGCCGCGACTGACGCAGGCCGCTCCAAAGATGTATGCAGGGAATGGTGAGTACGTTGTCATGTTGGCGGATGTCGTGACTTGGGGGGGAGTTGGTGTGGGGCTTCGGATCCTGGTTCAGCCGAAGCCGAAGATGCGTTGGAGCGGACTGGAGCTTTCACCCGTCGCACTCGGACTGCCTTGGTCGCAACTTGCCTTGCTCGTAGGCAAGATCGGTTGCTGGGATTGCTTTGTCGCCGTCTAAGCGTATTGTGAGAGGTGCGGAGTCGTAGGATGGAGTGTTGATGAGCGCTGATGGTCACAGAGCCTGGTCTCGGCACGAATAGCCGCGCCTGATCCGCCTTTCAATCCAAGAGTCAGCATTCACCAATCACCAAAGGCTCACGCTTGCTCTAGCACCGTTTGGGCAGAGTGACATAAAAAACTGCATCAATACGTCGTGCAGAACCGCCGATTGAAGGCCACTCAATGACCGACGAAATGAAATGAGATCCGATCGTTAGATAATAAATGATCAGCCTTTATAAGTGGACTGTATCGATATCTTGTTGTAGTGTCTACTTGATTTAGATCGATAACTCATCCTTTCATTCGCTTTGGTGCATGAAGTATTATGGCACCCTACAATTCGATGCACTAACAGCTTTGTTTACCACTTTGAACTATGTAGGGGCAAAGATTTGTACATCTATTGCACATTTTAAGGCATTTCTCAAGACCGACTCGCTCTTTGGTCTCGGTCACTCGGGACTGTAGACAAGCCGCGAGTCAATCAGTGCTGTCATGCAAGCAGCAGGCATGCAATATGTCATGAGTCACCACTGGGAGACAATTATAGCTCGCCGTGTATACAGACTATCTCCACACGGATGTAACTAAAACGGCCAAATACGCCAAGATCTGCATGGTTTAACAAACCGAGTTGAGGTACTTTGTCACCCAGCGAATGTCATTTGCTGGGCTGCATATAGCTAAGTGGGTGAGATAAAATATGGCACACCGAAGCTCTTTTTGCGTAATACAGGGACGGACCTCTAATTTGATTAAATACAATAAAAGAAAGAAAAAGAAACTATTCTTTGAGCTTTATTTAGATATCGATTCTTTTACTGTGTTGATTGTTCTGATATTGTGTTCAAATCCAACACTCGAGGTTCTAAGTGTACCATGCTTGATGTCAGTCGCTTGACAGTGTTTGGAATATATCATCATCGCAGGAGCAAGGCCCACCACTGATGAGAGTCTCCGCCCAAAGAGAACTTGGAGTTTAGTAAGCGGCTTTTCACGGACTGCCAGACATGCCCGAGACGATCTGAAAGATCTAGCCGAGACGGCTACGATGATCGTGGGCCAGTCATTCTTCCCGGACCCGCAACGACCCCCAGTTGATCGGCAGTTCTCTTCTCGGTTTCGCGAACGCGGGAAGTGTTCTAATGCCTTGTCGGAAGCACCTTTGCCGAAGTTTCAATGGAATGAGGTTGATATTTGTAGTCGTTATAAGTATGATCAGCTTCCCAGCTCTTATTATGAGTGCCCTCTCCTCCAGAAAGCACCGTCGCTTGCGCTTCTTGATGAGGAGAAACAATTCAGAGACTATTCCACATTGGCTCTTCCATTAAGACCTGGTTCTAAGTTAAGCGTTACTGGATTTGCGACTAGTCATGCATTATATACTCCCACTCGTCCTTGGGGGTGTTTCTTTGGTTCTTTATGCACTTCTTTCCATCGTTCGATCACTGTTTTCATCCACACGAGCTGTCCCCGGGCCGTTCCTAGCCAGGTTCAGCAACCTCTGGTATACTAAAAGGGTGTATGTTGGAAACTTTGAGACAGAGAATTGTGAGCTTCACAAGACATATGGTACGCACTCGACCAAGTTTACAGGATGCCGTCGGATTAAAGTCTAACATGCCTTTTAGGGCCCATCGTTCGTTACGGGCCAAACCGCTTCAGCTTCGACGACCCCGAGGCGACAAAGATCATCTTCGGTCACGGAACCCAGTTTGCAAAGTCCTCCTGGTACGATGCCTGGGGCATTCCCGGAGTATGGAACCTCTTCAACGAGCGCCACATAAAAACCCACGCGCAGCATAGGAGACTCTTTCAGAGCACATACTCCATGTCCAGCCTGGTCCACTATGAGCCTTACGTGGACGAGTGCGCCGATCTCTTTAGCCAGAGGCTGCTCGAGGTCTCCGAGGCCGGCATCGCCATTGACATGGCGCATTGGTTCCAGTGCTATGCTTTTGATGTCATCGGGCAGATTACATATGCGGAGCGGCTGGGATTTCTGGATAAAGGGGAGGACATTGCGGGCTTCATCAAAGCTCTCGACCAGAGCTTCCCATACTCCGCACTTGTTGGAATATTCCCGAGTCTTCACCCCACGTTGTTTGGTTTGGCAAACTACATTGAAGGAAACAGCGGCGTAGGGACACAATACGTCAGCAATCTAACACAGAGAAAGATAGATCAGCACAAAGCTGAGCCAAAGGTCATCCCCGTGGATGGGGACCACGCCGAGCCCTTCGTCTCCAAGTACCTGAGACAGCACACCGATGACCCGGCTAGGTTTACAAAGTTCCACATCCTTACCGGGTGCAGTTCCAACATGATCGCCGGCTCTGACACGACAGCGATCAGCCTCTCGGCGACTCTGTACTATCTGCTGAAAACTCCCCGTTGCTTGGAAAAGCTGCGGACTGAAATTCTCGAGTTCCAGGAGCAGGGAAGGCTGTCCAAGTCGCCGACCTTCAAAGAGAGCCAGGACATGCCATACCTGCAAGCTGTGATCAAAGAGGCATTGCGTATGCATCCTGCTACGGGTCTCCCCCTCGAGCGTGTCGTCCCAGAGGGCGGTGCCACAATCAGCGGCACTTTCTTCCCAGAAGGCGTGAGTGTCTCTTTAGGCTGCTTTCTCTTCACTTGACTAATTTGCACTTACCTTAGACGATTGTATCGGTAAATACATGGGTGCAGCACCGTAACCGCGGTGTTTTCGGCGAGGATGCCGACAGCTTCAATCCCGAGAGATGGCTGTCCAACGATGCCGACAGAGTTTCATTGATGAATCGCTACTGGATGCCTGTAAGCCTTTCGACAGAGCCACCTCCAGCACACTTTTTTTTTTACTGACTCTACATTGCTAGTTTGGCCTGGGCTCTCGGACCTGCATAGGGCGGCACATTTCAATGCTGGAGATGTGTAAACTGATCCCACGGATTGTCCGAGACTTTGATTTCCAGCTTGATGGCAGCATAGCGAATTCAGATGTCTCCTGGAAGACGACGGCTTTCTGGTTTGTGAAGCCTAGGGACTTCAATGTTCGAGTCACTCCTCGCCAAGAAGTTGCCTACAATGAGAAGACGGCTGCAGTCTGATTTCATCTTTTGTATCGCTACTTGATAGTACAGATCCGTAGACTCTGCCAAAATTGCGCACCTTGTGATCGGAATTCCATCTCCGGACCAGCGGATAATACTGGTGTGATGTGATGCATCAGAAGCATGCAACGAATCAAAGCTGAGGTGTGGCCACGCTCCTTTGATCGAACTCATGCAATGGGACCTACCTACTTGAGAAACATCGATATAAGTACCCTGCGACTTGAATCCTTCCCCATTGTTATTGAGGTTACGACCATTGTGTGCGCGTATTGATTTATGCCAACAACCAACAGCACATGCAAATGCAACAGCACATGCAAATGCAACCGTAAGCACATGTGCAAGATAACCAACGGTCGCCTCGCTGCCTCGTCATAATGATGCGGGGAACCCTCTGTCGCAGCATCATTCCCTTCCTCTCATTTACTCACATGCCCGAGGCGCGACAAGATGGAGATCAAGTACACGTCCCTCAACGCGTATCAGTCTGAGATCAGGCTCCTCACAGTCGACCCGGGCAAGCCCAGGGACGAGCTGCGTTGCTCGCTCTCTGTGGTGTCATTGAATGCGAAGCCCATATATGAAGCCCTTTCCTACGTCTGGGGCGATTCATCCATCACTGCCGATATTACAGTCGATGGAGTCTCGCACCCGGTCACTGCGAACTTGAAGTATGCGCTCTGCGCTGTACGGGGACTTTCGAAACCGCGAATCATCTGGGTGGATGCGATCTGCATCAACCGGGAAGACCTCCTCGAGAAGAACAGTCAGATCCCGCTCATGGCACGAATCTACTCGGCGGCCTTCAATGTCGTCGTGTCTATTGGGCCAGGTAGCCCTAGCCTAGACTATTTCGCGGACTGGGCGCATGTCTATCTTTCAAAGCGACCCTTCTCGTTCCGCTGGATCCAGAGGAACGTCCTACCGGGACTCACCCCTTCGTCACGGGCGCAGAAGCGGATTCGGGACGCCAAGTTTGTGCGATCAGAGATTACATTCTGGAAGCATCAGTACTTTCGGCGCATGTGGACGGTCCAGGAGCTTGTCCTGGCCAACAAAACACCCATCGTTTTGATCGGGCAGAAAGCGGTTCTTCTCACGAGAGCCAACGACGACTGGATGTCGTTGCTTGAAGATTGCGAAGCTGCTTATGCCAAAGCCTCCGATAGTCGATTTGTTGGCCGCAGGTTCAAAGAGGAGTTTAAGAACATCCTGGAGCAGGTTCACGCTATGATGGATCCGCCGGCCCTCCAAGAAGACACCATCACGGCCTCTCCACGCCTGGTCCAGATATTCCCTCAGCAGCTAACTGCCACGGCGCACCGGGAGTGTTTTGATCCTCGAGACAGGATCTTCGCCCTGTACCCCTTGTTTCCCGAGCTCCAGGCAACTTACCCTGCCGATTATCGAAAGCCGCCTGAGCAGGTTGTCATGGATACATTGACCTATATACTGGAGCACCACCCCTCCTTCTTCTCAATCATCTACATATGGCCGTTGCGACCACACAGGCTGGAGGATGAAGGCTATCCGACCTGGCTGCCTGACATAACTGGGCGCCAGCCTGATGGCTTCACAGGTTCGGGGTTCTACGATGGTGCCCGGCATGTCCGATCGAGGCCGGTCATCGAGAATAATATTCTGTTTCTTGATGCATGGATGGTCGGCAAATGCAAGGTCGTGTTGCGTTTCGATGACAGGGCAACGAGGAACCTGGATATACTACTCCAATATCTTGACGGAGAAATGGAAGCATCACTCCAATATGACTCTTGGGGCATAAGAGAGCTGGACGGGACGAAGATAAACCAGCGCATATCCTATGCCTGCTACTATCACGATCACGTTGGGCCACCAGAGTTTCCGGAAGAGAATTATCGCCAAGTACAGGCAGAGCTTGAGGCTTGTGGCTACAACGACCTCCCGTGGCAGCGCCTCCCCAAGTCGCTGCAAATTCTTGGGGAGAAGGCAGCGCGCCTGGCCGGCAAGGCCCTCTTTGTCACCCGCTCTGGCATGATTGGGATCTGCTCGGATATGATTGAGGATGGAGACTACTTGTTCGTCTCACCCTCTCTGCGTCAGCCGATGCCGCTCCGGATCCGAGGTGAGTATCGCGATGGGAACGATAGGCGATATGCGAGGCTTGTTGACTTTGCCTTTGTCGACGGTCTGATTGGGGATAGCAAGCACGGTGAAGTGGTGAAATATGTTGAGTCGCAGAAGCTTACAAGGCTTCGTATTGGATGAGAGTGGTGATCTGGGCTAATTTCGCTTGGAGGGAATTGACAATTACCTAGGGCAGGTACCTAGGCAATGGTGGTTTACAGACTGTGATGGATTTCATTTAGCTAGCCTAGCGTGGATTGTTTGTTCTTTATTTCTTTCCAATTTCAAATGGTAGACATGAATGGAAATTCTGTGCCTTGACATCTCTTCTGAGTGGAGCAAAATTGCTGTGCACCCTGAGGCGGGCGAATAATTGTTGTGCCGAAGACCCGGAGACAACCCTCGATGCGAATACAAAATTGCTGTGCAGGAGACCACCGCTGAGACGAGTGCAAAATTGCTGTGCAGGACACAACTCTTGAGGCGAAGGCAAAATTGCTGTGCAAAAGATCGAGATTAAGGCGCGCTAATCATCTACTCGTGGGTCAATCACTCGCAGCTAAGGTTGGCATCCATGATGCTCGGCCCACGTCTCTGACGACCCTCGGGGGAGTGCAAAGTTGCTGCAAACCAAGCAATTTCGAGTCGCCCTCTGAAGGTTGAATTTTCTGATCGGGGGGAATTGGCCCGCGGATCGGGTGGCATTATATCGTGCAGGTTTAGACCTCGTTGATGTCCTCTGTGTAGACGTTAAAGCTACGAGAGCTGTTGACAATCCGCCGTGGTGACGGGAGCGTTTGGTTCGGGTTGGCGAAGCAGGGTTTGGCAGAGTCGGCTTGGCTCAATCAGGTCGAAGTCCCCTAGCTACGGGGCATTGAGGGGCCGAGTGTGCTGTGGGCCAGCCGCTGTGTCCCTGTGTCCACTGTCCACTCGCTGGTCGGAAGTTGGGGGAGGTCCCGATTCCGAACCGGAAGGTGCTCCTGCCTTGCTCTCTCACATCGCTGTACTTGCCCCTGGCCCATTTGGCCCTCTTCTCCCAAGTCCCTGCGATCACGATCATCTCCGCACATGGGATCACTTTATCCGATCTCCCCTCATTTTGATTGATAATGGCTCCCTGCCTGAATCCGTACTTCGGTCAGCTTTCGTCTCATCTCATGGACCCTTGATCCCCACAAAGCACGCACAATACATCACCAATGACCTCGAGCAACGGAGCGCATTCCAACGGCGCTGATGCGACCTTGATCCCACCAAAGGGCGCTTTCATCCCCCTTCTCATCAACGGAGCGGACGTTAAGCATTCGGATACCAGCCGACATTGGACCTTGGATAACGGTGACAACAATGTCGGCCTTTCTTCAACTTTCCAAGGCGCCGACGCAGCCACGGCTCTCCAGGCGATCGAAGGGTCTCAGAAGGCCTTTGAAACCTGGTCTCAGACCCGGGTAGGGGAGAGAAGGACCCTGTTCCAGAAGCTAGTAGAGGTGTGTAACTTGCCAACATCCGCTAATATCGATAACTTCTTTCTCATCAAAGAGTTAGGGTATCCGAAACAATCGAGAGGCGATCAGCCAAATGATCAAAGAAGAAATCCATTGCGACGACCATTGGATCACGATCCAGCTAGTTGTTGGGGTCAGTGTGATTGAAGAGGCGGCAGCAGCAATGAGTTCCGAGGCCGCGGCGGGACAGATTCTGCATTCCATGGTTCCCGGCGCGTATCCCCTCGTGATGCAAGAACCATACGGTGTCATCCTCGGAATGGCGCCGTGGAATGCGCCGCTGATTCTCGGGCTGCGATCGATTGTCGGTGCCCTCGCTGCCGGCAATACCGTCATCTTCCGAGTAAGTGGCTTGTTAGATGCTCCTTTGAATTGAAGTCTGCTGACTGGTATGGCACCCACAGGGCTCAGAATTATCCCCGAGAACTCATAGATTTATTGCGAATCTCATCCGCTGGGCGGGTTTCCCTCCTGGAGTCTGCAACTTCCTTCTTCATCGCCCCGAGGACGCCGTCGAAGTTTTCGAGACTTGTATCAGTCATCCCTTTGTTAAGAAGGCTAACTTTACGGGGTCCACCGCCGTTGGGAGATCTATTGCCGTTACTGCGGCTAAACATCTCAAACCGGTGCTGTTAGAACTTGGCGGGAAGAACATCAGCATAGTACTGGAAGACGCGGATATCGAGAAGGCAGCAGAAGAGAGTTGGGACCATGCCATGATGAATGTAAGTCGCCACTTAGCCCTGTTGAGATCCTAACTAATGCATCGTGCCCATTAACAGAATGGCCAAGTTTGCATGGCTACGGACACCATCCTTGTCCACGATGCAATCATAAAGGACTTCACGGCGGCGATACGCAAGCATTTGGAGAGGCCTTCTTCCCTTAATTATCGTGTCATCACAGACAAGGCCCGTCAGAGAATAATCGAGACGCTAGAGGAGGTTGCTGCTGCTGGCGCCAAAGTAACAACGACAACCGGTGAGCACCCTGCCATTCCTGCAGCGCTCATTGAAGATGTGCCTGCGGATTCCAAACACCATCGCACAGAGTTCTTCGGCCCTCTTCTTGCGGTACAGCATATATCCAGCGAGGACGATGCTGTAAGACTTGTCCACGCTACTGATCACGGATTGTCTTGCTCCATCTTTTCCAAGGATACCCTGAGGGCTGTCAATTTGGGCAGACGCCTGGATGTTGGTGCCGTGCATATCAATGCAGGCAGTGTTCATGATGAAGGAAACTTTCCTCATGGTGGTACAGCGAACAGTGGATATGGTCGGTTTGGCGGGACCTGGGCTGTCAGAGAGTTCACGAAGCCAAAGATGATGATGATATATCAATGACTGTGTTAAGGTGCGGCGTCGCATGGCGCCATAATGTTCTCCTACGGCTGTCTGAGTTGACAGACTTTTTCTTCTCTCTTACCTCACATATCAGTAACGCAAGCAAGGCTGATTTCGGAAAGAGCACTGCCTCTTTTATTGGCGGTTTCGTTCTCACCATTATCTGGAAACACCCGAACTTGCAATATACTGACATATATGACCAAACACCCCCCCTTACTCTTGGCTCGGGTCTCGAAACGCTTGTACAGACTCTAGGGATGAAGCTAGGTGACGTTCCATGGGCCAGAATACTATACTCAAGCCCATGGGAGGCAATTGAGTAATGTAAATCGAGGCACACCTTGACTGCGGTGCGATTCCTATAGAACATGCCAACAAAATGCCTTATAAGCGGAAATTATGAAGGAGATAAGCTCTGATCAATAGTTCTTATCAGCTCGCTACTATAGCCACTATCGCTACTGACAAGATTATCAAGCCTCACTCACAGCAATGCATATCACGGTGGCTGAGATCTTGGGTACTTGGTACCTCTCATGTTACATGTCTCAGGTTACCTTAGTCAGCCATAACATGCAGGTGAGGATGCAGTGAGGCTGCATAAAGCTGCACTTTGTGTCTCCCCGCTTCTCCCATCTTCTCCCCTCTTCTCTTTCATCCTGTCCTCTATTCTCTTACTGTCTATCGACTGAACACACTGACGACCATCTGTGCTCTTCCGCTCACTATGGAGCCCAAGCCAGACCAAAGCCCTGACCTCTCTTCCCAAGGTGATGAGGAACCCAAAGATTTCGGCGTCGAGCCGTTGCGTTACACTGAGCCAGCGACCGTGACTAGGCTTCTTGAAACGCAAGTATCTTCGAAAACCCTTGAGGATGTCATCCAAGAAGCGAAGCAGAAGTCATCCAGCATCTTCGGCAATTATGATACTCTCAATGCCATCCTTCTACGACATGAGAGCCTCATCCAAAGCCGCTGGGCCAAGAAGACGACGGCCCAGAGGGCTACGATTCTTGACCAGGCTTGGCCCGGTATGGCCAAAGTTCACCGGCCTGACCTCATCGCGTTCTACGATAAAAAAAGGCCCTCGCGGCCAGCACGAGTCAAGGTCAAGGTTACCGTCGATGGCTACAAATGGCCGCACATCAACAAGGAAGACTTGACCAAGCCAAGGCCACTGCTCCTGCTGCTAAACTCTCGTGGTAGACACGAGCCAACCGAGTTCGCCGCCGCCGATTTCGAAGCCATGCATCTTGGGCTTGCCACCAGACAGATGATGCCCATCTTCCTCAACGAACATGTCATGATTTTACACAAAATTCCAGACCGAGAGAAGTATGGTACACTCCTTGCGTGGAGTGATCATAAAGACACCTTTGAATGGATGAGAACCAGAACCCAATTTTTACCAGGAGAAGGCCTTTTGATCCTTGAAGCCCAAGAAAGGCTGATGGAATTCCTCGTCACGGTTTGCAAGCTCATTCTTCACGATATTTCTGCCGATGCGCTCGTTGGTGGAGACTCGAGTATCCAGCCAGAGCCCCGTCTTAAGAAGAATGCAGAAATAGCTGGATTCGAGTCACTCACTGTGACGACTGCTGAACGGCCATATCGCCTGCCCGCTGAAATCAATTTTGACCAGATGGAGGCGATTCTTGGAGCTGTCCAGTCCGCCAATGAAGATCATTTCTGGTCGATCCGGGTCGATCCGGGTTACTTTGCTATGAACATTCGTGACGCCAAGGACCACCGCAAGGAAATCCTCAAGGATACAATGGGCCAAGCTCATCCACTCCTCAAAGGGGCCCGCCAAGGCCAAGATACGTTCATCTCTCGCCTGGTCGGATTCATCGTCACCCTTGCCATCGAACAACTGGAAATCTTTACTTGGCTTCGAGTGCAAGCTCAAACAGTACGGTCGCTACACAAGAAATATGAAAGCACGCTCTCTTCAGACAAAGAACTACCTGACGACTTCCTCTCTGCCATCTTGACATTCAGGCACTATCTCGGGCAGACATCTAAGGCATTGTGTGGCCAGTTACAGACGATTTTCCCACCATCCCCTGATGCTCGTAAATACTTTGCTCGGATGCCACCGGGCAATGCGAGTACCCCCATGGACCAGGTCATTCTGAAGCCCGATGCAAAGATGAGCAATCTCGAGGGAGAAATTACCTTTCTTTTTCAGACAATGTGGAGTAAGGACATGGATCAAGAGCTTTCCTTGGTTGGCCTTCCCACCATCATGGACGAGCTCGATCGCTTGATTCAGTCCAACCCTAAAGCGAAGGAATTCATCTCTCCAACAGTTTCAAAACTGCTTGGTGATCTGTCGATTGTCTGTCAATGTCGTAGCCAGATTGACCATTTCTTGCCTTGGGCAAGGGGCTTCGAGCACGAGCATTTAGAACAGCAGAGAGGGATCATGGCGGAATTCGCCAAGACTACAACCCCTTTGCAGGCTGTAGGTCAGAGCATTGACGAAACGAAAATCATGCACCTGGCGAAATTGTGCGATCCGTCGGAGAAGAAGTTTTCGTATCCAACCTCTGGTCGGCGAACCCAGGAAGCTACCGAGACGATGCGACGGGCAGAGGCGACTCTTGAATATTTCTGGGCCCAGATTGATAAGCTCATCCAGAAGGAATGTTCAGGGCTGGACCGCTTTGCGTTTTGGAGAATGCTCTCGGAGCCCCGTCCTGTTCAGAAGACCCCAGAATGGGTTGACCCAAAGTCGACGCGAGCCAAAGCCTCGCAGGTGAACAATGTCGATGCTCCCGACGTGGATTACAGACCATTGTCTAATCTCTTTCTTGGCCACCAAGAGCAAGGACAGTCTAAACATGCGAGAGATAAGGCCAAGACTAAGACCAAGGTCAAGACAAAAGGGCAGCCATCTGAGAAACAAGCCTCTCAAGACGTCGACGTCCAAGCGGCAGCCCCCCCAGTGGCGGATCTACCACCAATCCCCGTCGACGCGCGTTCCCTGAAAGTTTTTAGAATAATGTTCTACAATCCCGCGGTTACATCAACACCTGGAGAGCTGATGTGGAAAGAATTCCTCCACGCTATGATCTCTACCGGTTTCTTCTCGGCTGAGAAGCGAGGGGGATCGGCATGGCTGTTTCACCGGATCGATGAGGATATGAGGAGGGTTCAATTTCACGAGCCTCACCCGGATCCAAAGGTTCCTTTTGAGTGGGCGCGACACTGGGGGAAGATCCTGTATCGGGCGTACGGTTGGGAGGGCAAATTGTTTGTGCTGAAGGAGAAGAAGAGCAACAAGCCATCGGAAGATTTGGTGGCTGCCGATGCATCTTGATTGTGCAGGGGAAAATTGGTGGGCTCATGGACGGCCCGAGGTACCAGTACGATAATGACTTATGACTTTCACAGGAACAGATTGTTTGCTACGTGATGATTTTGAGGGACAGGAACCAGCTTAGCAGGATGTGTTTTAGCTTTATTTGCTTTTAGTACTCTGACAGATTGACTCTATTTGCTTTTATTACTCTGACAGATTGAAATACACCAAGTTTATGCTTGTTCTGAGATGAGACACTCTCCGGCGTGAATACCCAAATGCCTGCAGCCCAAACCTTACACTGCGGAAGACCTGAGACCGGCACAACACTAGACAGTGGCACACAAACCTTCCTCCCTCCATGCAAGGGGTAGCATTGAATCAATGCTTCATGTGATTGCATTGCACCTTGATTCACAGCTAACAAACAAAGAACATGAATCTAATGTTAGCAAACACGCAGTTTTCCTTGTTGCCGCAAAAAGACAAGCTTTGTGCCCTCCCTGGTCCATGCAAGCAGAGAATCGTGAAAGGCAGCATGTCTCCTGACAAACTACGATTGTCACCGTACCCCTCACAAACTCATGAGTTGAACAAAGCCCACCCAACCAAGGAATCCGTTTCCCTTCTTGCTCGAGCCCTTTGATGTGAATAAGAACGCCGGCGTTGCCCCCCAACCCCGAGGCGCTTGTGGTTTTCTTCATACGCATTTTCTGCACAGCTCTATTCTTTATCAATAACTGAAGTTTACCATATCATTCATTTTCATTAAAGCAAACTAAACTCGATAAGTTGATAACTGGATAAAGAACCGACAATGGAAAACACCTGGTCAGTCAGAAGACTGCGCCCACGTGGTCCGGCCGGCGCCGCCACCCCAGCTCCCGCCCCAGCGGTCGAGCCTACTCCAAGCAAGCCGAGCAAGGCGCCAGCGGCGAAGAAGAAGCCCGCGGCCGCCAAAAAGGCTCCAGCTCCAAAGTCCAAGCCTAAGAATAGTCGGACGAAGAAAGAGGTGAAGAAGGAGGAGGTTCAGCCGCAGCAGGAAGAGCAGGAGCAAGCCCGGGATGTGGTTTCAGCCAGGGATGACAGCCAACGGCAGGAGAGGCCAGCACCCCTTTCGACACCTCGTCTGAACCACCCCGTCCCTCGACTGAGTCCTCCTATGGCTCGGTCACCCCCTATAGAGAGACCACCATTCATCAACCTGTCTACACGGCCCAACACAGCCGGTCCGTCTGGAAATAACGAGTCTCCCGTGTGGGATGATGGGCCCATCCGACAGAGTGTTGAGTTTTCACCCGAATCACCTCCCCGAGGAAGCTCATCACACCACGAGTCTAGCAGCGCAACGCTGCAGGATGACACGCCTATCCGGAGGCCAGATTCCAGATTCGGCGTGGTGCTGACGGTAGACACACCGGAGGCGTCCACATTTGTATGGGGAAGACAACCAATCGATGAACAACCGAGACTGGAACGTCAGGACAGACCCTTCGTCGAGGCGGCCCCAAGACTCAGACGCCCGCAACGACCAACCTTTCTAGAGTCGACACCCAGAGTACCAGTGAGCCAGCAGGCCATGGTCGAGCGGGAGGACGAGCTTCTCTACGGGTTGCCCATCCGCCGCGTGAAGAGAGTGAAGCGCTGCCTACGCGGCCTAGTTTGGTTATTCTGCATTATGGTACTCGGTCTCGGGTTCTTGCTCGTCGTCGAGGACGCACACCGGTTCCGCAACCTCGAGGACGGCGAGGAACTGCTACTGCCGGTCCACCAACCCGTCCTGGATCTCTCGACTGTGCTCATGGGCTTCTCCTTGGGTCCAGCTGGCACGGATAAGCTTCTGAGGCGCAGCAATGCGTACATCGACAACATCTGCCAGGGGCCCTTTAAATGGGAAGAGCTGCGGACTTATAAGAAGCCGCCAGGGGAGAGCTTCGAGAAGGAGGGTAAAACAAAGGCCAGGGAAAGAAATATGACGAGTCTCTTCCTGTCGAGTGCGGGCGACGACAGGGGCATGCGAGCAGTGGCGAAGCTCTGCCAGGACGCAAAGGGACTCTCCCAGGCCTTGTCTCGGGCGGGACCGATCGTCGGGACGGCGCAGAAGATGGCACTGCAGGACACGGCCCGGGTGATCGAGGAGATCCAGGCGCGGCTCACCACGACGACGCCTCCTCAAGACGCCGGTTTCCCCGACCTCAAAGGTAGTCTCCTCAGCTGGATCCGGCCGGAGATTGTATCGAACGACACATCGCTGTGGGAGGATCAGCAAAAGGTCATGAATGACTACCTGCTGTCGTTTGACAAGCTCGGCAAAGACGTCACAAAGGCATTCGAGGAAGTCTCAATAGAAGAAGAGCCTGTGTCAAGAGCCGGGACCTCCAACGATGAGAAGCTGATCGGAGGATCTGCAAGGAAGAGGACCGTCCCGGTGTGGAAGAGATGGCTGCGGCACCCACTTGGGTCGTCTCTTGAGCTAGCCCACCTGCTCAAGAACGATGCTCTGGATTTTCACAAGTTATCCCAGGGCATTGCTGACATTGAAACGCACATGTCAGAGTCTTGCCAGAACCAGGACGCCAAGAAGCGACCGGGCTGCCCGTACACCTGGGATAGGTCAAAGGTTGATCGCCCGACTCTGGACCTCGACTTCCACTCATTAGAATCTCGTGATAAGGCTCGGAAGATCGCTGGTGCTCTGGATTGGATCGATCTAGAGCGCCAAGTTCTGAGAACCATCTTGGAGTCCGAGAATCCAAAGGGACCTGGGCTGCTGGACGGAGAGTGCGAGGTTGTACTCGACAGCACAAAGAAGGGCACCGGCGCCCTTATATCAACGCGAGGATGGATCCATCCTGACCCCATTTCAAACAGGGGTCAGGCGTATTCAGCCCTACCGATTTGTGCCCCGACGCGTGTGTTCCGGCCGAGTACAGAGAAATATGATTGTAAGCTGCCGGGGAGCGACGATTACTGGCATGATGTATGGAACATGATGGGCCATACGTTCGGCATGCCTTCTCGCTTCGACACCCAGGTATCATTCAAGCGTGATTCACATGAGGACAGCAACAGTAATCAGCAGACACGAGATATCCTGTGGAGGCACGACCTCAAGATATCGCAAAAGTCTTCTGTGTGGTGGATCGTCAAGGACCAAGTGCCGCATCCTACGATCAAGCGGTTAAGGACATCTTTCTTCTGGGGCTCGTCTCCCCTGCGTGGCTTCCGTCTACCAACCGTAGAACAGCAGGATGTTCGGTTGACAAGAGGCCTGTCGCGGATACGCATATTTCTATGGCAATATCTGTAAGCGGAAATAATATGGGTTTGAAGGAGTTTGGCGCCGAGGCATTGGAACGGTTTTTTTTTGGTGTTGTGCTTTTTTCTTTTTGGCGTTGTTACTAGGTGGATTTCTCTTAGAGCTTGTGATTTTGCGAATAGAATAAGCCCGTTGGGTTAATACAGAGAATATGCTGCGAGAAACATGTTTCCGTTTTGTCCATGGCAGGTAGTAAATGCATTAACACATGAGTGTTCGAAATAACTCGCCAAGCCTAAGTTACCCGTATGCCATATGCTAACAACGCCAGTCAAAGGACGGGCCATGATAGCTTTCCCAAGCCTTTTAGGCCAATATTGACCAAAGGCTTTTGAATTATAGCCCAGATAAAAGACAAGTCGCGGTATATCGGCCCAGGATCCGATGAATGCCAAGCAGAGAGCCCCGTTCGGGTAGGGTATAGCATGAATAGACTCGTTGATGGAATCCTGCCGTGTCTCCGCTGTTCTGGTAAAACCAGCCACATACATCGTCCGACTAAACAGGACCAAGTCGACAGTGAGGGGTTTCGGTAAAGGTAAACCGGAAGTTCGAGAACATCTCCGGCAATTTATCATCCCGGCGCGGTGTAAGGAAATCGTAACTCGTGGAGATGTGTTTTCCCGCTCAATTAACCGCACCGCGGCACCGGCCCTGAAGCCGCAATCCCACCATATTAGGCCTGTTCTGGAAGACGTACGTCCATTGCGACCTAGAGGGAAGTGGCCTCGGCTCAGTATGAAGGTTAGACTTTTCTAGCCGTATGACTCCTTGGGTGTATTAGGAAAGGCTATATCTTTAAGCTCATCGTATTCAATGCGTTGGGTTGGTCGGGCCCTGGCAGCTTCATTGTTGTTAAACTTTATCCTCTTTTCTCATACGTGGCCTCGGCTCGTCCGTTGATATCATAAGTAGAGCACTGCCTTGAGCACACCTCATATTGAATCAGTGATGCTCTAAAGGACCAATCCTTGCCCCACGATCGATATGCGCTTCAATTGTGTCCAAGCGGTACCTTGGTGCCTACTTCTGTCAGGGGCAGCAACCGCGGTCCCTCATCCCCGAAATCAGGTTCCTCCGGGGTTCGTTACGACTGAAGGTGGGAAGTTCAAGTTGGACGGGAAAGACTTTTACTTTGCCGGGTCCAATGCGTATTATTTCCCTTTCTCTGGTGTGAGTGTCAACCGTTGTGTATAATAGAGCAACCGCACGACTGATACTCGTGCTCCAGACGGATGAAGATGTCGAAAAGGGGTTGAAGGCAGCCCGCGAGGCAAAACTCAAGGTATTCCGCACCTGGGGATTCAACGACAAGAATGTCACCTACAATCCCGACGGTCTTCCCAAGTATGGTGACGAGGGTGCTGGAGCCACCGAGGTCGTCTTTCAACGATGGGACAATGGGAATTCCACAATCGACGTCACTCCCTTTGACCGAGTAGTAGCAGCCGCAAAGAAGAACGACATCAAGCTCTTGGTTGCGCTGACTAACAACTGGGCCGACTATGGAGGCTCTGATGTTTATGTCGTGAATCTTGGCGGCCAGTATCATGACGATGTCAGTATTCATCCCGGACACAGCCCCGGGCTTTTCAATACTGACTCCTCATAGTTCTATAAGGTGCCACGAATCAAGGACGCTTACAAGCGTTATGTCAAAGAGTTTGTGACTCGATACAAGGACTCGCCCACAATCTTTGCCTGGGAGGTCAGGGTTTCCCCATATTCGAGCCTCGGTGTTGCATCGATTGATCTTGAACGGCTGACTGGCGGTGTAGCTTGGAAATGAGCCTAGATGTGGCGCAGATGGCGTACGAAATCTTCCGAGGAGCGAAGACGGCTGCGATCCTCATGTCCTCGGCGCTTGGATCTCTGAGATGAGCGCATACATCAAGGAACTCGATCCGAACCACCTTGTAACTTGGGGTGGCGAAGGCGACTTCAACATCGAATCCGATGACTGGGCATATAACGGTAAGAATGGAGGAGACTTCTCAGCTGACATTGCTCTCGACACCATTGACTTCGGCACCTTCCACTCGTATCCGGACTGGTGGAGCAAGACAGTCGAGTGGACAGGTCAGTGGATCAAAGATCATGCCGAAGCTGCTCGCAAGGCCAACAAGCCCGTTCTTCATGAAGAGGTAAGCCTCGTAACTGTGAATTCGCCCCTGCCACCCTGTCGCAATCGCTAACCTTGGCAACAGTACGGGTTCATGACAGACCTGGGAAGATGGCAAAATCTTGGCAAGGTCAGCAACTACTCGAGGATCGATGCCATTGGGGGATGGCAGCAAATTGGTCTCGAGGAGAAGATGTCCGATAGTGAGTTGCCCTCAAGCAAATTTGGCGTTATGGTGGTGATCGATTCAATGTTGCTAACTCTGGACAGTGTACTGGCAGTACGGGTACTCGGGCTATTCGTATGGAAGAAACCACAATGATTCTTTCACCATCTATCTAGACGATGAGGAGGCGAAAACCCTGGTCTACAAACACGCCAAGGATATGGAGAAGTTGAACTATAATAACTGTAAGAAGTGATCAAGTGAGTGACATGAGGAATGAGACACCTGATGAAAAAAACATGCTACTTTCCGAGATGAATAAGTAGAAATTTCGGCTGTATGCAAAGAAATACAGTAACAATATGTACTTTATTATCTCAAGTACATATTATTAGTACTCAATAATCTGATATTATTGCCCGCAGGCTTGATAATAAGCAGCTTATTGTTTGAGTGTCTCAATTTCAATGTCACCCACTTGGTGATCCAACTAGGAATAGCATGGCTTGATGTCCTTTCGATAGATGGCGTAGCCACATGCTGAGGTCGATGTCCTAAATGAGAATGCTCAAGTAAATGGCAAAGGATCAGTTTGTGACCCTTGTCCATGTTGGCGGTGTTTCGACGGAGTGACGACAAACCCCACCCTCCAGCTCTAGAAATTACTATTTTTGTTAATAACTCGATTGGAAGGATGGAGACAATGGCCAGCCAAGAGAACTTGCCCTGAAACCTTGAGCTGAATCAGCACCAGTGACGAACTGTGGGGAAGCTAATTTCCAAGACGACAGGGGGAAGAGCGATGACTTGGTCAAATGAAGTCATCAGCGAGTGAGCTTGCCATTTTCCCTCTTTCAACACTCATCTCTTTGACAGAACTCAACTGTCACAACATCAAGCAAAATGGCCGCTCCGTATAGCACCCGGGAGGAAATCGACGACGCCCATTCGGCACTGACAGCCACCTTTGCCACTGGGAAAACCAAGGATCTTGCGTGGAGGAAATGGCAGCTGAAGCAGCTCTGGTGGCTCATTGAAGACAACGAAGAACGGATTCTTGAAGTCTTACGCAAAGACCTGGATCGCCACACATTCGAAAGCTGTATGACAGACCTCCTAGTTTTGAAAGAAGAGATTCTCGACTTCCTCAAGAACTTGGACAAATGGACGGCTGAAGTCAAGATTGACGCTGGCTTCATTTTTGGATATCTCAGCAAGTCGCATTATCGCAAGGAGCCTCTGGGAGTGTCCCTTATCATTGGCGCATGGAACTTCCCAATCCTCATGGCCCTTCTGCCAGTAGTGCCTGCCATTGCTTCCGGTATGTAATCTCCCATCTAGCCTTCAATAATCGGCGTGAGCCAATCTAACCCAGAGACCAGGCTGTTGCGTGTTGATCAAGCCTTCGGAGCTCGCTATCCACTCTGAGGCCCTTCTCAAGGAGCTTATCCCAAAGTATTTAGACCCAACAGCCATTCGTATTCTGACTGGTGGTGTATCCGAGACCACATACATTCTCGAGAAGCGATGGAATCAGATCTTCTTCACAGGATCCAATAAAGTCGGCCAGTTTGTCGCTGAGGCTGCCGCCAAGCACTTGACACCTACGGTCCTGGAACTTGGAGGGCTGGGTCCGGCAGTTGTCACAAAGACTGCTGATATTGATCTAGCTGCCCGCCGAATCGCCTTTTCCAAATTTGTCAACGCTGGCCAGATATGTGTTGCCGTCAATCACGTTATCGCCGAGCCTGAAATCGTGGACCAACTGGTGGAGAGACTGTCGTACTGGAATGACCAATTCGTCAAGGATGGAGACAATACCATGTGCAAGATTATCAACGCTCGCAACTTTGACAGGCTCGCTGGTCTTCTCGAGAAGACAAATGGCAAGATTGTCTATGGTGGGAAGCTGGACAAGGAGGCGACATTCATCCATCCAACGATCGTCAGGAATGTCACTCTCGAGGACTCGCTCATGTCAGATGAGATGTTTGGGCCGATTCTTCCCATCATCACAGCCACCTTTGAGGAAGCCATTCAATGCATCAACTCGCTCTCCAACCCTCTAGCCTCGTATATCTTCAGCAAAGATGACTCTGTGGTCCAGGACTTCTTAAACCGAACGCTGAGCGGAGGGGTGACGGTCAACAACGTCGTGATGCATTCGTCTGTCCGCGGGGCACCGTTCGGAGGGGTCGGCGGATCTGGATATGGTTACTACCACGGCGTGACTGGAATTGACTGTTTTACTCATAAGCGGACCGTTACCACACCACCCTCATGGCTGGATGGGCTGATGGCTTTCACTTACCCTCCTTATCAACTCAGCAAGGTCAGTTACGTCAAAGCAAAGAACTCTTTGGGATTCAAGAGAGGGGAGACCTTGGAAGACCAACGCAAAGGCTCCTCGGGGGCAGGGACGTGGGCATTGTCCGCGGTAGGCGTCGCTGTGGTGGCTGGCTTGTATCTGAGTCGGTCCCAAGGGCGCGAGCTCGGAGCTATTACGAGCTTTTTCAAGTCGTAGTGTATCTTAACAGTGTTGTGTTGTCGAAACAAGGGAGGGTCGAGACGATGGAACATAGGGGGGTCGTTACGAAACGCTCTGGGTTTGGCATCGGCCACGTATTTTTAGTAAAAATATCGCTTAGTT
Organism: Clonostachys byssicola; assembly: GCA_902006505.2. Lineage (NCBI taxonomy): Eukaryota > Fungi > Ascomycota > Sordariomycetes > Hypocreales > Bionectriaceae > Clonostachys > Clonostachys byssicola. The sequence continues at coordinate 384,828 of CABFNO020001527.1, forward strand.
TCTCGGTTTGCCGAGGCAACTATATAAATCGAAAACCAGTCTCGTGCCTTAAACCCTCTAAATCAATCCATCAGCGCCGGGTGTCAGGTGGAGATCAAATTGCTGATACCAAGCCCGTCAGAACAAAGAGGATTGCCTGTCGCATCCGTTCGGGTGATCTGAGATGGCGGAGTGATTCGAGGTGAAGTCTGGAACCTGCTGAACTGATCTATTAGTAGTGTTAAGTGAAAGCGCGCGATATCCAACGCTCGGCACGGAAGAGAGCGAGCTTTGGAGCTAGGCCAGCCGATCTGACTCTTGGAAAACAAGCTGATGGTCTATCAGAAAAATGGGGCCTAGTCGTCTTCAGTAATGGGAGGGCCGAATAGAAGCTGCATACCGTTGAGGTCTAACGCTTGCTGAGAACGGTCAGAGATTCAGCATGGGTACCAGGGAAGAACTTCCAATCCGTCTATCCGTCCTCGGGAAACAGGTTATCGTTCGATCTTGCTAAGCAGCGACGGGGTCCGCGATATCTCGAGGGGCATCGTGTTGAATAAAGGGCGTCATTCGCAAGGAAACAAAATCTTCTATGTCCTTCCAACAGCGTGGGAATCTGACGGAGACTAATTGGTTCCAGAGTTGAAATTTGAGGATTGAGGGTTGGGCGAGATAGAATTGGGAAGGCCAAGGAATGGAGCAAAAGAGAGGTTAGCGGCACGCTTCAGTTGAATCATTATGTACGTAGCTTGGCTCGGTAATAGACGGTTGACATTGTTGATATTGTATTGATATTGTATTGATATGGTATTAAAAATCAGCACTGGAGGCTTTAGGTGTGCCATATTTATGTCAGTCACTTGCCTGCCTCAGCTAGGGAGTGTTTCCAATCAGAGCTATTGAGGGATTCACTCCAACAAGACTAGACTTGACTGCGATACTGCACTCATGTCAGATGTCAGACGGCCACGAAGGATGAGTGAAGAGTAAGTTCGTACATTGCCAAAATTCTTGAACATGGCTGTACTGATTTCCTTTTAACCCAATTACTTGGCCAGATGGTAGATGGTGAGGGTAAGTCTCTAAGAATCATGTGGTAGGCTCTCGTGTAACTAAAATTACGTACGACAGTTCGAGTTTGAAGTTAAAAATAGCAATACAAGATCCCAGACTCGACATCTCAGCAGAATGAATACCAATGTTAACAGAAATAACCTATAATGGATACCTTCCAGGGTTTCAGACTACGTCTGACGTTGAAGGCCACGAAGTGGCACGGACTCCGCTCCGACAGGCCCATGGAAACCCATGTTTTCCTAGCCGCACGTTCCGCTTAAGCTACATTCTTGGGCAAAGCCATCGACCATGTTGCGAACGCGCAGATGCATGTCGTCGTCATCTTCATGGGGCTATCTGGAGTCCCCACCGCGGAGTCCGTGAAGCGGCTGAATTATTCGGCACCGCTATGCGACTAGAACGACAGCCAAAGTTCGCGAAGCTAACTCGATACGAGCAGGCAGAGCCCTTGCCACTCTCGGGCGTTACCAGATTTTACCAATGCAAGTGATCATAGTCATAGCCGATGACATATACCCTTGCCATAGCATACTCTCTCTTCCTCAAATCACCACACATCTCTTAGTAATCCCAGTTGTACCACAGCTCCAAAGTGACCAAACAAGCTCTAAGTCACTAACCATGATGTAAATTCCGGTTTTAGCCCTGCTCAGATGTGGAAATCTTTCCAAGAGACCGAGCTATTCGCTATGTCGTCAGCGTTCGAGAAAGCAGAAGCTGACAACTTCTTGACCTTAACCTGAAAGCCAAGACACATATACTCTATGCTCAGTCCATTTCCGGATTGGTCTCCTAACTCGGATCTTCGCAAGCTTCGCATAGCCCAGGTCTACTGGCATGCCAAGCCACACACCGGGTAACAGGGATAAACCTGGCATTCCGTCTCTTCCGAGTAATGAGATCCTCAGTTCCTAAATTCCTTTAGCCCTATCAAAGAAGATCGGCTTGATATCTGAAGCCTCCTAGAGGGTACTGAACCCAGGGGTACAGAAAACCGAGATTCACTAGATTACCGGTGCAGAGAGAGACCGTTTCAAGTGGAGCGAGCGCCCGCAACACAGCCACGGGTCATTACGAAGTCCCTATTGTACCTTGTAAGTATGGGAGGGGAGGAACAGTTTCGCGCCCATATATTTCAAGAATGCTGTCAATATATAAGCCCAGTCGTGGTTTATACACGCAAGAGAACAATCCAGTTAGACTCTTGATCAGCCAACACTTAGGATAACAGTACACATCGCCATATCAGTCCATTTATCTTTCGACATGGCGACTTCAACCCTGCCAGACGGGTTGATTGCCTTTGGGCCTGACGCGAACTGCACCCTTGCCCTCTGTCCCCTCGAAACCAGCCTTCTCCAATACCGCCCATCCTTACCGGCTAGCATTACGTTCATCACCGTATTTGGGCTTTCCCTCTTGGTACATGCAGCGCAGGGGATTCGATCAAAATCTTGGGGGTTCATGTCTTGCATGATAAGCGGGTGCATCTTTGAGGTTGTTGGCTACATCGGCCGTATCATCATCAACGACAATCCTTTTGACTTTGGCGGTTTCTTAATTCAAATCAGTGAGTACATCTTTCCAAGCCTTTACTAGGTACGAAAATCTCATCTCACACGCTTCTAGTCTGCATTACAGTTGCCCCCGTGTTCTTCTGCTCCGCCATATATGTTCTGCTGTCTCAAGTGTATGTCGGATCCCATCATCATCAAAAGGGCAGCAACTAATCCAAGCATCCTCAGAATAAATCTCCTCGATCGATCGATTTCGCGCTGCGACCCCCGGCTCTTCTACTGGATATTCATACCCTGCGACATCGTGTCCCTTGTGCTCCAAGCAACCGGCGGCGCTTTGTCCTGTGTGGCCTCGACCAAGGCTGACATCGATATCGGCGTAGATATCTCATTAGCCGGGCTCATCTTCCAGGTCGTCACGCTGACCATATTCTTCTTCTTATTTGTCGACTACATGATCCTATGCTGGAGGTCAGGGCCGCGAGAAAAACTCACTAGACGGTTGCTATTTTTCCTTTTGTTCTTGTCGCTTTCGGTGCTCTTTATTCTTATCCGGTGCGTCTATCGCATCGTTGAGTTGCATGAAGGCTACTTTAGTGAGCTATTCCGAGAAGAAGTTCCTTTCACCATACTCGAATCAGGGTTGGTTTACACCTTGATCCCGCTACTGTTGCTGCGCCTTTGCTGATTCGTCACAGTATCATGTCGATAGGTGTGATATGCCTCAATATTGGCCACCCCAGTCTCGCTTTTGGCCGTCAAGGGTCCAAGAAGATGGAGCTGGATCCGACTGACTCTGGTGATTCTGCCTACGAGCTTACAAACCGCCTTGCAGTTAGCGCTGTACTTGCCGCTGCCGAGGAGCAAGACACAAACAACGATAGTAGAATGGAGCGAAAACGGTTTTCACGAGGATTTGTCAAAAACTTCCCAAAGCTTTAAAATAGAGGAGTTCAGAGCAGAACCATCAGCTGATGAGAGCCATTCAAGTGGGTGACAGGAGAAACGAGACACCTAATGGAAGTGTGGTTATTTATCGACTACTTTTTGTAATAAATGGAGAAACTCAGCAGTATAAAAACAAAAGAAAATAATAATAAATACAGTATTATCTCTAAGTATATTATTAGGACCCAATAATCTCATAATACCGGTCGTAGATTTGAAAATAAGCAGCTTAATATTTGAGTGTCTCCATTTCAATGCCACCTACTTGCCACTCAGCAACGATCAATATGTGGAATGGCGATTCCTTGTTATCGAACTACCCAGCTGGGAGTCATGTTGGAAATTGTTTTTGTAGAGTTGGTCTTTCTTGTTTAATCCCTCTACAACAAAGCACCAAGTCCTATCCTCCTATGAATGCTCCATCATTCCTTGCTATACCACTACCCAAAGCCAACTGGTCCAACTACTCTCTGGGCTCGCCCCAAATTTCAATGTGGGTTACCTTCATGCGAATGATGCGATCCCCGGCCTGGAATGAAGCAAGCCCGTCGTCACGCAACTGTAAGGTATCGCCAAAACAAAGAAGGTTTCCATCCACGCGGGGCACGCCCTCGAAGCGTACCATCCTTTGTGCCGGGCTGAGCATAAACACATACGGCCGCGCGGGATACATGATGGTGCCCCGGTATTCCAGACGGTCGTGCACTGCATCAAGCTTCGTAACGGTGAGTTGGCGACCAATCTCGTCATCCAGGTCCACCGGCGGGCCGAGTTCAGCATCTTCCACCTGTTTGCGGATCTCGAGCTCGGCGGGCAGCGGGATGAAGGAGCCAAAGATGATTTCTTCACCTGAGCGGGAGGATCCCTTGACCGCCAAGACGGTCAGATCCGGCATGGACCGCAGCACGTTCGCGAGAACCTGCGCGCTTGGCCGGACAGAACCCCTCTTGGACCACTCGTGGGCTCGGTCGAAGCTTTCGAAATACAGGTCCATGTTCACCATTGAGGCCAATTGGCTGAGGCGGGGCAGAGTCATGAAAGAATCTCTCGGGGGCGTGGGAGCCTTGTAGCAGAAGGATGGGAATGATGCAAATCCCGCGAAGACGGCTGAGAGTAGTCTGTGCAGCGGATCGAAGAGAAAGGGCATTTGAGGGAGCATGTCGTCAAACTTGCCCCAGGCGATGACGTCCGAAGACTCTTCACAGAAAGATCTCGCAACCGCGGTTGCAGCCTCGCTGAACAGGGCCGGGTCCGTATTCTTGCCCCCTTCCCACCGAAACTGCCCAGCTAAGAGGAAGCCAACCAGTGCAGTGAATTGATCTAGATCTATTGCAAGTCTATGAAGCCTGAAGCGGTCCTGCTTTGCGACCAAATCTTTGGCGGTTTCGAGAAAGTCTTCACGGCTTACGTTTCCAAAGGGGAGATACCTGTCCTGATCATACTGGAACATGTGGAGCACGTCCAGGACGTCATTGAACATCTCGTCCCCGTCGTCACAATAGTTGGTATACAGCCACTCCATTTCCTCAAAGTCAGGCTCGGGCACATCAAACGCGTTGCGGATGGCCCTCTGTCGATCTGCATCCGGATCACGAGCGCCGCGGTAGGTCTCGGTGGCCAGACTCTGGAATAGGAGTCTTCGTTCGTCGGCTGGGGTGCGAGCGCGACCTCTACTATCACCTCCCCTGACTCTGATGTTGTCCCGCTTGAGCCACTCCAGCCCTCGGTATATCTCACCGACAGTAAACGACGTCCGCAGCTTGTCCTTGCCGCGGGGGTAGAATGGCGTGCGACTCAGGTAGGCAACGATCTGGAACGCAAATCGAGCTAGGTCAAGACATGATGATGGTAGTCCGCCCTTGTCGAGGAGAAGCTCAAGGAATTCGGCTTCGGTCAGCTCGTGTTCTTTGGATGGAAAATGGCGGACCGCAATTCTGTCAAAGCCAAAGTAACCCTCCCCCAGGTGATCTAGAATGTAAGAAGGCTCAAGGCGGCCTTGTGACTTCCAAGTCTTGATTCTATTCATGGCGCTGTGCATGATGAATCAAATTGATGGGAGTCGAAAGCTACTGGTGATGGTCGAAGGTTGAGGCACGTAGATTCATTAGGAACGCGGGGAGCACCGTGCGTTGTCATCCAATCAAAATGTTAGGCTTACGAACAGAGATAAAATATTGAGGAAAACCCAGGATAAAAAATGTATTATTATTCTTCAATCGAAAAATTATTATTGGCTTATTTTCCAGCGTACTTTTCTCTTATTGAAGCTAGCAAACAGACAGTAAAGTGTTAAGTTGTTGAGGGTCCAGGGTAGTTTGGAAACCCAATTTGATGCCTAAGAATTGACGAAAGGGTAAACCCCGGATGCAAGGCTGAGGCGTCCAAACTCCAGCACACCACTTTGATGCTTGGGCGGCCTCAGAAGCATGATACTGACTGGCTCGAGCAATGTTGTGGCATCCGTCTCCTGCCAACCCTACCGACATCCCTTTATACCTAAAGCGCACGAAGCGCCCGCTACGATTTACGCGTCACGATCGCCCCCGAACGCCTCCCCGCCGATGCTCATGGAGGGAAGCTATGGGGAAGTTCAGTCGGTCGGTGCATGCCCAGACTGGCCCTCAACTGCTCATAGCACTGGGTCTACGTTCAAGTTGAAACAATAGATCGTCGTCAAGAAGGTCCGCCCTGGCCGAGATCGGAACAAGGCCAATGAACGAACCGATTCTCGACATACTCGAACGTTATCCCCTGCCGATGTACATTGTCCGAAGCTTCTATCGAACCGAGCGAGCCGAATATGCCACGAGTGGGGTTATTGCATCCCTTCTCAGGGAGGAACAGCAGAGAGATGAGTCATCTCAGCGGCTGATCGGGGTTGCGGGAAGACAACGCCTGGAGCGTTGTCTCCATCGGCTAAAGCGGCTCGGCGCTGCTACCGCGTGGCTTAAAGAGCATGTTCCTACCCACTGCGACATCCGTGATCGGAATATGCTCTTGTATCCCGCTAGACGCGTGAAGCTGGCAGAGTTTGACCCTACGAGTAATCGAGGTCTTACACCTCTCGGACGTGATTCGTGTGACAGGGTATCTTGAGGCGGTGAGGGAGCCTCATGCGATGAGGCATGAAGATCGAGGTCTCGGGCATTCCAAGCCAAGAGAGTTGCGTCCTCGGACAGGCTTATGATCTGTCAGGGATGCGCAAGGTTCCTCAGAAAAGAGACATGTTGACCTTCTAAATCATCCAGTAGGTATATACCGTATTATTATAGTACAACGAACGGCCTAGCTCATTCTCTGGGTCACGGAAGCGTAGACGAGTAACTGCCGGCGCGAGCCCTAGATACACCTCCTCAATGTCCATTATCTTCTGAGTCTTCAAATATAGTCTATCGCGAGTAACCAGGTATCCCCGTTGAAAGATGAAGATTTAGACTATCCTGGCTGCCAAGAGCTCCTGCAGCATCCAAACAACCATTCAGATTCATCAAACAGCTTTTCTGGCTTCAGACCATTGACTTGGGGGTCCACATCAGCGAGATACGCAAAGTAGACTGAGGAATCTTAATAATACTTGAACATGGGATTTAGGATTTGACAGCACAGCGCTTCACGTCTGGTCAAAAAAGTGTCATGTATCGACCCAGATATAATCCAGCCCCTCCTCCAATGCCTGTACGCAGGCTGATGGTATTTTCAGACAGCTTTGCGTGTTTACAAAGGCAGTGGCCTGACCCTGAAATCCATCAAGAGTGATTTGCTGCGTCTTGCCATTGGCAGGGCAGTATTGTGTGCGCCAGCTGCTTCTGGATGTCATCGAAGCGCTCAAGTTGGAGCCTGTGGGTGTCGATGAGGCGCGTCACAACAGTACGTAAAGCCAGAGACATGACTTTCAACTCTGCCATGCCAGTTAATAAACTTACGCACGCTTTGCCGACGCTTTTCGCTGACTCCTCGTCGCAAGTCCAAGTACCAGCACTGACTAAAATAGTAGCGTTTGCGTTAGATTTCGGGGACAAAAAATCTGCAATGGAAAACACCAGACCTAGAATCTCAACATGAATGCATTGCGAGTACAACACGACAGAAACGTTGTAAGAGCAAGTGTAGCGCAATCGAAGTGAAAATATTCTATTAATTTTGAGCCCACCCCAGGTAGGCCTTCTTATTTCCCGCACTAAACTCCTATCCGGTTGAAGGGCAGCGTACTCCTTCACAATTACACAAGCGCAGCTCTACAAGAGCCATCGCTTGCTCTTCTTAGAACCCTTGCTGCTGCTCTTCTTGGAGCCTTTGTCAAAAGCACTCGCATCAATTGGTCTAGGCTCGGCGACGATTGGCCCGCCAGTAATTGACGTAGCAGGCTGACTGCTGCCTCCCGATACTGCAATAACAGTCGCGCCCTTGCGCTTGGGCTTTGGGCGATCAGTAGGAGCTCGCTTGCTCTTCTTAGAGCCCTTGCTGTTGCTCTTCTTTTTGTCGAAAGCACTCGCGTCAATTGGTCTAGGCTCCGCAACGATCGGTCCGCCGGTAATTGACGTAGCAGGCTGGCTGCTGCCTCCTGATACGCCTACAACAGTCGCGCCCTTGCGCTTAGGCTTTGGGCGATCAGTAGGAGCTCTCTTGCTCTTCTTGGAGCCCTTGTTGCCGCTCTTCTTTTTGTCGAAAGCACTCGCGTCAATTGGTCTAGGCTCCGCAACGATCGGTCCGCCGGTAATTGACGTAGCAGGCTGGCTGCTGCCTCCTGATACCCCGACAACAGTCGCGCCCTTGCGCTTGGGCTTTGGGCGATCAGTCGGGGCTCTCTTGCTCTTGCTGCTCTTCTTAGAGCCTTTGCCTTTTTTATCAAAAGCACTCGCATCAATTGGTCTAGGCTCCGCAACGATCGGTCCGCCGGTAATTGACGTGGCAGGCTGGCTGCTGCCTCCTGATACGCCTACAACAGTCGCGCCCTTGCGCTTGGGCTTGGGCCTTGTTGGGTCCCGAGCCATCAACTCGGAAAGCTGAGACTCGAGATCACGATCGTCGAGGCTGACATCTTCCAGGAGGTCCCGAATGGCAAGTCGAAGAGCAAGGTCGCCGTCGGCTTCAGATCGGAGCGCAACGTCACCGGAAGGCAATGGAGCACCCAGAGCCGACTGGGCGAAGGCGGCCAGGAAGACAGAAAGGATTGAGAATTGCTTGGAGGAAACCATCTTGAAAGAATAGAGGGAAATAAGAGGAATAAAAAAAATTAATAGAATAGATAAAAAAAAAGAAGCGAATAGAGACCAGCTCTAGTGTTTGAAGAATAAAAGATGAATGTTTTTTTGGGGTTTTGTGATGAAGAGAGGAAAACAGCTTTTGAGCCGGCGAATGGCTTCTTTATATACCTTCTGTAGCACCCACCTACCAACAGTACCGCCTTTTAAAATACTACACCAAATTTAGTAGCAGCCGGGATCGCGATGTTGGTAGAGCGACACTGTCACCAGTTGGTATTACATATGGAGCTAGGACCAACATTTGAAAAATTTCAAATGCCTTCCTTCCCCATCTATATCGCCGACTGCATGGTAGGTACCACGGAGAGCATCAATAAAAGAGCTTTTAAACCTCTAAAACACAATGGTAGGTACCGCAGGATTGGTTTATTCTTAATGACCGTCTCTCAATAGACGAATCTTTAGAGGAGCCTGCCATCAATGCGGCAGTGAACTACCGGCAGGCGTCGCTAATCGCATCCTTCAAGATCCATCGCGTGTGCAACATGGTCCAGGGGTTCCAGTCACTTCGGGGAATCCCTCGGCGTAGTAACTACATAGGTGGTCTTACGTTGTGGCCCCATCTCCTTAACAGTACTATGTATGTGATCAAGAGACTGTGCGTACTACCTGTATGCATCGGAATAGCCGGTGTGTTGGTACCATCGAAACTATAGAGCGTATTCCTTTTGAGATAGCATTGGAGTCTGCTACTCTGCGAAAGGGCTCGTACTTGTCTCCAGCCACCTGCCACCCCTTATTTCCCTTCTATTGGTGAGATAGGAGGTCCATGATCTCGCATCTCTCCATGAACATCATCTTCATCGCTAGGCCGACTCTCGAATTACCACACCAAACATGGATGATGAAGGATCCAAAAATTCCTGTTTGTGGCGGAAGGCCGCATAGGAGGTGCTATGGGCCCACAACAGACAGATTTAGCAACAAGAAATTATTCGCCCGTCGCAGTACGTAGGTCGGAGGCTGGCTGTTTTTGGTGTTTCTGGTGTATTTTTAGCGGTCGCTACCTAAGGATCATTCGGCGTACGCTCCACTCCTACCCGTTTTCAGCTAAAGACAGGTGCCGGTAGAGCAAATCTTTAGTGATTTACCTGGTAATAATCGTTTCTTCATTGTGTCGAGTTGTCGGGCCCTCGCAGCTTCCATTGCTGTTGGACCTTACTATTCTCTTTCTCTCACCTACATAGCTGGATTCTATTCTCTGATTAGTCTCATGCTCTGGTGACATTCCTGCATAGCACAAAGTACGGTCTCCTCAGTTGAAGCGTTGGTACTGAGCTTGAGGCCCACTACACTAGCTTCCCGGGATTTGACCCTCTTACAGTAGCTAACTTCAAGGAACAAGGTTCTTCGTGCTTTGTTGATATAATGGCATCAATTCATGACATATCTGATGTTTTATAGGCTATCTCTATGTGAATCAAACATTTTTCATCCCGCATAGCATCATTCCCAGCATACAGAGTTCCGTTCCTTAAAAGCTGTTCTTGTATGTGGTCGAGGTCTCATCACCAAAGGTGACGCTGACATTGTAGTTGACAACGGTCGTGGTCTTGGATGCGCCGTACAAGCTGTAGGCTCCAGCCGTGACGAAGCCCGGGCCCTTGGCAATATCGGCAGGGAAGGTGACGGTCTTGACGACGGTCTGTCCGCTGGGCAAATTGGACTCATCTGCAAATAATTGGGTCAGCAACAGGGTTCAGAGGACTAGTAGAGTGCATCCATGGGCGACGTACCAGGTCCGAGGTAGAAGGAGTCGAGGAGGTTGGTCAGAGTGCCGGGGTAGGCGTTTGTTGTCGCATAGCCGTAGGCAATAGCAACATCGTCGACTCTCTGGATGTAGTTTTCGCTGACGATCTTGAGATCGACAGTGTCTCCCGGCTTGATCGTCTCAGGCACGCTGATGCCGGAAATGCGGGCTTGGGCAGTGGCAGCCAGAGCGGCGGCGGCGGCAGCAAGAGAGAAGCGCATTTTCGATGAATGTCCTAAGACGTTGATTATAGATTAACTGATGAGTGAGTAGGGACTGATGTTCGATTGATGTCAAACCGGTCAACAGAGAAGGCTCACCGTCTTCTTTATAGCAGAGACCGTTAGTGATGTGGGCCGCTATAACCCAGCTGAGACGCTCCCTGGGCCTCGTGTCCCAAACGCTACTGTGGGAGTGCCGATCTTTGGACCAAGCGGGAGATGGATTGATGGGGACGCATCATAGCCTCTCGAATACGAGAAGTTGCTGCAGGTCCCTAGGGGGTTCACCAATAGGATGTCGTTTCAGCTGGTCGATCAACAGCCATAGTGGTGCCATCACAGCCGCTTCGCAGTATGCATAATGAAGGCGATATTGGAGTTGACGGTGAGAAGCCCAACATCCCACGATCAATGGCTGCCCATACAGAATACAGATCACAATACAGATCAGAATGCTAGGTTGTTGTGTTGTTTGTCGCCTTTGGTTCGAATGACTTACAAAAGTAGTCAGCAATTGAGATGATCCAGATCAGCTCGTATTTCCTCTTGTTGTGGTTGAGCTACACATATATTGTCATCATGCACTGCCATAACGCCATCATCTTGGCCATTGCCTCATTGTGGGCTTCGTATTTTGAACATGCTCCAAAGCGGAAGTGAGTGGTATTATAACGCCTGGGCTAAGAGCATGACACTGATGACGAGATGCGGCTTTGTCATTTGATGTCAATTTGTTGAGTGGCTCGTCATGGCCAAGACTTTGCGTCTGACCGGCTAAAACTCCCGACATCCTGGTCAATGACGCCCAACTTGACTTCGATGTTGTCACGCGGCAAATTGATCACATAACTTAGTTTTAGTTGATAAAAAAAACAGGGGACTGTACATTGTAAAAACGCAACAGAATGATCTGGATCTCTTGCTGCCAAACCTGTCTGTTGTGCCCCCATAGTACCTCCGTGGTCTCCCGCCACACAACAAGTGGAGGACCCTTCTCCAGGTCCAGTATCCCCAATCGCTCAGGCACCGGCAAACCGGCAGATCTTGGGCACTATGGTAATCCGACCCTTTTACGACACCCTAAAGTCGTAAAGAACTTCATGGATCAGCAAGCAATTTGTCCAATAACAATTCCAAATGTATCGCAACTGCTTATAGCGTCTAGTTAAGTTGTCCGTATTTGATGTGAGGCTAGGGAGGTAGGTTCGACAAATGACTACTGGGCCTAGTATGGCGATTCTTTCGCCAAGACTTATCTACGATAGAATGAAGAGAGGAAGGCCTCCCTCGCAATTTTCCTCTTCGGTAGCTTTGCGTGTGCTGGTTTCAATCCTCGCGTACCTGGAATTGAGAAAATCGGCACCTTGTTATAGAAGGTCAAGACACCATGGACTTCACCGCTGGCCAGCCCATCTTCTAGTACTTTGCCGCCGAGCTTTATAGGGGGCCAAAGGAATAAGCTACCTATCCCAAGTACGGGCAACGCTCCTTTGCCATCATCTTTGAGTTATTCGGGGCACGTTCGTGAGGTACCGTGGGCTTACGCATCAACATCCCTGCGCAATTCCGGTAGTTGATTGTGGCTATACTAATGACCCTCTCGATCTAGAGGTTTTGCCGGACTTCCGATTCGGAAACAAAGGTATGATGATCGGCGTGGGCACTGAGATCGTCGTCAAAGGTTCGTAGCCGCCCGAGGCTTCGTATTATAAACTCGTTACGCGCAAAGACAGGAAGCCTTTCTCGAGGAAGTAAGCTACCGCTTGCAAGTCAAAAGTCCGACATGGGTAGAGATGTTATCTTACTGCTTGCATCGACTCTCATGGTTCGGGCACCTGAGCCATAGAGAGCATACAATATCAATACAATGTCAACACAACATCAACAATATTAATGAGTAATAAAAACAAGAGACCATCATCGGGATGAATTCATTAAGCTACAAGAGAGTTCTCCTTGAGTCGTGTCTAAGTTTGATTGAGAAAATACACTAGAGGTTTGAATTTGATGCTTCGTCAGTAGATAATTCATTCGCTATGGTTAAGTAAGAGTTGACTTTCAGCTCTACGATACCAATGAATACGTACGTATGGTTTTTCGGGACGCTTCGCAAACTAATTGTAACGAACAGTAGGCTTAACACATTCTGATTAACGCACCACTAGCTAATCGACGCAACTCAGGCGTGCTGACTGCAGCTTCGCCAACGCGAAACAATAATCATCATCCGCGTCTGAACTACTCATTGAAACCTACTTTGGAAGAAAATTCACGATCAAATTTGGCACTGTAGGTTGGGTTGCAATCGTAGTTACTAGCAACTTATACTTGCCATGCGATTATACTATGTAGCTTTGGTGATTCCAAACGTCACCAGCATCTGATCAATGACCGCGAGATTACTTCAGACCGAATCTTTTCAAATCGTATCCACCGCTTTCCTTGACGGCCGTGATATACGCTTCCCGGGACTGGATTTTCGAAGCCCACTCGGTCAATTTGGGGTACTTCTTAGGGTCGATGTAGCCTCTCTGAGAAGCCGTATCAATACCAAAGCTCATGTTGAAATCAGCAAGGCCAAGCTTCGCGCCCGAGAACCACGGCTTCTCATCAGTGAGAGACGCCTCCAGGAGATCAAAGAAGTCCGAGAGCTTGGTCTTGAAAAAATTAACCATGGGCCCGATGACGAGGCGCATCAGGCCCGAGAGGCCAAAAGGGAGCACCATCAGCAAAGTCTCGAAGGTCACAATTTTGTCCACACCCGGGGAGAGTGTCATGGTGGCAAACCCCTGGAAATACATGTCGCGTCTCTGATCCTCCTTGGACTCTGGCTCCCAGATCCCGTCGCCGTACGCGTCGCTGAGGAAGCCCAGGATCAGTCGCGCCTCGGTGAGAACCCCGGGCTTGAGCTGGAAGACGGGCAGGGACTCGTCACGTTTGTCTGCCCATTCTAGAACGAGGATGGGTGATTGTCCGAGAGGGAACACTTTCTTCAGCTCTTCTGGAGACTGTCCACGGGCCCGAGGGTACGTCTTGAGATGGAAGGTGGTGCCATTCGATGCCTTTAGCTCCTCGAGAGCCCATAGAACGCGGAGTGCACCGGAATGGTGGAGGTAGTGGAGTGTAGGGATGAGATCTTGGGCCATCCTGCTGGTCCTGGGAGATTCGCCGAGAAGAGAAGGATTCTTGATAACGTTCAGTGGCGTCTTAATTGAGAACAAAGCCGGTATTTGTCAGTACAATTGATGCCAATGAACATGAGAATCCTGTTGCAAGAATTATGACGACGAGTTGTGGGGATAGAACTCAAAAACTGTTGGTCGGGCAGAATCAGTTAAGGTGCACATACACGTGATCAACGTGTTATACTCACTCGAATTCAGATTAGGCAGGCAAGAATTTGGGTTAACTGAGATGGATAAGATGACCAAAGGGGTTACAGCTTGCTTCTCTTAGCTCCATATATAACGTACATTGATGATAGTGTCGCTCTTTCAATGTCGCGATCCCGGTTGCATACTAGATTGATGTTACTAATGATAACAAATAATAACAAAAACGGACTGAAAGATCATTAATAATGTTTATTAGATAGTACCCATCAGAAATCAGCCCAACATAATAAAGCCTAGAGATTCGTCTCCTGACCAAGAACTTGAGAGGACTGTTTTTGATGTATAGGATGAAGGAGAGAAACAACTTGGAATCCCGAGAATCCATGTATCAAGCGATATTCGCACAACGTCAATAACGCTTTAAGCATGCTTTAGAAGCCTTATCAGCCTCTCCCATCTCCAACGCGATGCGCAGTCTAAGTCGCTGCACCAGGCGACGCGGTGGAGCTCCTCGTCGCCGAGGATACCCCAGGATTCCGGGTCAAGCCTACATAACCAGGAACATCCAGTTAAAAAGAAATTAGGCCTTGGACGTAGGGCTGAGTAATAACTCCCATTGAAGGAGTCAATTTTGAGATAAACGGCTGAGCCATCGCGCCGCCAGCGATATACAGCTAGGCAAATATTACAACGATATTGATGTCGCAACTCATCAAGCTGTTCCGGCATGAAACGTGTTACGGGGCTTGATCTTTTCAAAGTCTTGCAGCGGCAGCAGGAGAGGCCGTCAGATGAACAGCTATGGTTGATCCAAGGGTGGTTGTCGAGGCACAAGCAACGCGCGGGATTGAAGGCTAACAACAGTTGGCCATCGCCAGCCCGGACATGTGGACATAGCATCGTGTCCAGCAGGTACGCTTTTTCCGTCAGCCGCTTATGTAGCATTTCCCGGGTCACAGGGACTGCGAGGCGATGATGGAATAGGAAGACTTGTGTTTCATTTCTCAACCTAAACCATCCGTCGCCGCCGGCGTGGGTGAACCGCACACGGGGCCTTTCGCGTCCTTGACGAGCCGTGGGAGAATTCTCCCCGCGGACGTGCCATGTAGAGTCATGTTCAGGGTGCCTACAAGTTTTTATCCCCTCTTTTTCTCCACTGGATTGGAAATTCTGATTGAACTCCCAGTCTATGGACATATGAGCACAGACCGGTGCTTTTCCTTCAACCAAAACACAGACCCGCGTTGCGCAGGAGGTGGCCCTCTGTTGCGGGGAGAAGAGGAGACGTTTGTGCGTCCTCTTACAATGAGAGCACCAAAGTGTAGTTTGCAGAGTCAGTAGAGCCTTTTCGTATCTACCGTCCTCTCTAAACCGGCGGCAAGGGCCACAGAAGCGGTCGCGGTCTAGGAGGTGGTTGACCTGCTGCCGTAGAGCAAGCCGGGCTTCAAGGGGAAGGTTCCAATTCCTTGGTTCGAATGGCGGCCAGATCTGGACATCTCTCCAGTAACTTGACTGGTTAGATATTTGGGAAAACAGCGCTTGATCGAACATAATTCTCAGCAATAGACCGCACGTACGCATGGCCATGGCCTGTGATACGTAGTCCAGGTGGTTCAAAATTTCCAATAGGAGTTCTTCTGGAACTTGGTAGAATCTGCAGCTCGCAAGATTGGCCCGCCGGGCTGATATCCACGCTGGTTCGTCTACACCCATGTCCAAAGTAGGATACGATGGGGCACACCGCTTCTCGACCTTATGCGAACGCTTTCGTAGTTCAGTCGTGACTGGGACATGGTGAGGCCTGTGTTTAAAGACTTCGACCCAACGCCCAAGGAATGCTAGAAATATTGAGGCTCTAGGCATCTTAGGGTGGCAAGAATACTGGACAACGCTGTGTAGGCATTGAACGACGTTGGTTTAGAAGAGATGGCGATGCACAGGAGTAACAGGGGCTGCCCCTTTTGTCCATCATTGGAAAATTTGGCTGAAGTCCCAGGTGGCAGCTCTCGGAGGGAAAGCTTTGTTTCATATTTACTTTGGTGGCTGGTCTGTGTTTTGGGACGGCGCCGAAGTTACGATGGTGATATATGTGAATTCAAGCCTTAAGTCGGTATCTTAGATTGCCAACAATAAAAGCTTTGTATACTTACCTTAGTATAGGTCAAAAAGGTTCTACCAAAAAGACTGTGGAGGGAGATGCACTTATTAACAAAACCGTTATTGGCAAGAGCGATGTGTGTAGCCCTTGCTGTTTATCATGATTTGGTGGTGCACATGCGGTTTCCCACTCGCACCTTCCTCGTTTCCACGCTGTTCACCCTGATTGATCACTTTCTTTTCACCCTAGATGAAGTAGGAGCAATCTTCGACCTTTCACCATTTCAACGGGGGCGGCTACGAGGACAGGTGTATGTGTGTACCTTTTCTTCTACCTAGCCATTCTCTTCCAAACCTCGAAATCTTGTTCAAATCTAATTCTTCCTTTGGAGCCAGTTTCCTCTCAGGCCGGTTCGCCCACGGCACAGAGCGTTGCTCCTGCTCCCGTCTCGACTGCGTCGCCCAAACCCCAAACACCGACAACACCGGTCTCTGGCCCGACTGGCTCCGTTGCTCCAAGAACGACAAATATTAGGCCGTCCCTCGCCTTTTGAAACGCGTCTGCCTTATCCAACATTCTGTTTACCAACCCACCTACCTACCATGGCTGCCAATACCACTGACGCAGAGTCCATCTGGACTAAGTTTGCCGTCCCAGTATTCACTGCGTTGAGTTGGTCGGGCCCTGGCAGCTTCATTGTTGTTAAAGTTTATCATTCGTATTCTCCTACGCAAACGACCGGTGTCATCATTGGGATGGTTAGTGTCCTCAAAACGCTTTTCTTTGGCTACAACAGTTACAAGCTGTACGTATTGCCCAAATGCTTACAAGCCAGGCACTATTCAAGTCTGCGGGTTAGTTAACCATCTCTTCGATCGACAGAAACGATTCAAGAGGTGTGATCTCCGCTGTCGTTTCCGGCATCATCGCCGCCTCCCCCTCTCCCAACTCCCCTAGGAGTTGGAGCCTATCCAGTCCCCAGGAAGCAGGCCGGTGGTGATGCCGACGTTCAGCTCCCACCCCCACCGCCGCCTCTTACCCCTCTTCTCCCACGGGACTTGGGCCCTGTATTGGCACGCGTCCAGTCCCGAGGAAGCAGGCCGGTGCGGATGCCATCGTTCGGCTCCCACTCCCTCCGCCGCTTCTTGTCCTTCTACTACCTGGCTGGAGGTCCCCCCGGTCGATGGCCGCGTGGACTTCCCCGGCACACTTTGCGCTCCCACAGTGCTCGACGGACATGGAGAACTTCGACGACGCAAATAAGATTGTTTGCCTCTTCAACTTGACGACCAGCGTCCGCCTTGACGGCACAAAAACAGGGACTGCAGACTCACCTCGATAGAAAGGTTCTGACACTCAGTCACAATAGTGCTCCCTATTGTGCAAATTATGGGCAGATACCGCAACGCAATAACTACTCAATAATTCATTATTACTACAAATACACAAGTAGTCAAAGAAAGGGGACGTCGAAAACTACCCCGAAACCGTCGGGTCCAAATGAACGCGAAGGCAACATGGCCCCAAGCCAAGCAAATGATGTCGATGGGCGGGTCTCGTCTCCCAGGCGATTTCAGGAGACGCATGGGTAGGCATCACATGGCTGAGATGACCAAATACGTATTATCGACATCAACACAGAATCGATTAACTTCACCACACTTTAGCAGGCCTTGAGGTCGGTTACCCTGGGTACGCTATGAGGATTTCAAAAGGCTCCCTGCGTGCGTTTGAGCGCCATCACCAAGGGGAAGGAAGTTGCAGAGGTAGCGATGAGATCGTAGCCCCAGTATTCACTGAGTTGCGCACCACCGTTCACAGGAGTTAGATTGATATAATTTGAATTGCCTTCAGCATTACTAGTGTCTACGTGGACATTAGCACGAGTCAGGGACCTCATCTTTTTAGGAATAATACTAAACACAATAATAAGAAACTTAACGGTTATTATTCTATACTATTTGGCTTGATATTGTATTTATTCATAATCGATTGTATTGATATCGTGTTAATATCATGTTGAAATCCAATACTGGAGGTTCTAGGTATGTCATATTTCATGTCAGTCGCTCGTCCGTCTCAGCTATCAGTCCAAAATGGCGAGTTGGTAGAGGGGCATCGCGTAAATGCTCTGGCCCCAAGCTCCCCAACGAAATCATAATCACAACTTGGTACTTACCTATCTACTTACTTTGGGCAGGCAAGAAGAGAATCAGCAGTCTCACGTGCTTGAACATTTGGGTGACTAGATCAGTCGAGCCCCTCAGCTTTCGGACATGAAACCAAATAGAGCCAACCAGATGCCTCAACGAAAGGCAGTATAGAATGTATGCGCCATGCTTCTCATGGCAGGCAACACCTCGGCCCATCTGCTGTCGGAGTGTTTTGAGTCCTGGGTAATCGTGGTAGTCTGTTATCCTCAGTTCTAAAGCGAAGAGGACTTCCAGGCCCTTTCTTGATCCGAGGCCCCGTCAAAGAGCTGATACGATGACTAACCCATGCCACTGGAATATGTCATCTTGTTTAAGTCTCAAGTTTCCCTCACCACCTATCTGCTCGAAGAGGGCGCCAATTTTCTCCATTAGTTAGATAGAAGCCTTGCTTCGCCGTGTGGGCGGGCACTAGCTAGAAAGATGATCACACGGTTCACAACAATCAAGTTAATTAAAACAAAAGGCCGAGCAAGCCATTATATTGGATTTCATTATCTTCTTCTCCTTCTTCTTAAAGTAATGCATGGCAATTCCAGAACACCAAAACTCTTTGACCTTGCTACTTAAGTTGATTGTCTCAAAACGACTACTCAAATACCATAGCAACTACCCCACTTCAGAGAGAATGAGCCTAGGAAGGGTTTCTGTTGATCTGCTGGTAGAAGCGCGGGGGTCCTCTGATGCCCCCCCTTGAACGTTGATCAACCACACGTTGGTCAACCGGGCGGTTTCTCCAAAGCTGCCTGTAGTACCTCATCTGCTCCTTTTCAGTCATGAACGGCGGGCGCTCAGTGCTTGCCGTTTTCCAGCCCGGCTTGCTGAGCGTGAGCGGGCTGCGATCCTCGGGAGCGGTGATTGCGTTTTCTCGAGCAACCGGACTGGTCTGGTCCCGCTGCAGACGAGTCTCAGGGAGAAACGTCAGAGTGGCAACGTAAAAGTCGATGACACCCTCGAGTATCTCGTCGCGCACCCACCTGAGGCGTTCCCACCGGCTCGTGCCCCTCCAACGGCTTTCCTGTTGCTGAAAGGCATAGAGGGCCACGCCGTCCGTCCTGCGGAAGAACCACTTCTCCATCATCTGCCTAGCGATCTCATCAACCTGGTATCTCTTTCGGTCGACCGATTCGAGCTCGATGTTAAACTCGCGGACACTGGGCGGCATGACCTGGGAGACCCCCTCTAGCCAGCTCCCACTGAAGCTGAGCGGCTGATCATGCTCCCAGTCCCACCAGTCGGTGTGTCGGATGGTCAACGTCACAATGGAAGGGTTGAGCTCCGGAACGGCCAGCACCTTTGCCAGCGCGCCTTGCTCGAGCATGCACATCTGAGCAAAGACGCGAAGGTTGGAGATGAGAACCGGCTGCTGCTCCCGCTCCCTCATGCTCTGGAGGCTGAGTTCCAGTCTGGTCAGCTGTCGGGAGAATTCGTATCCTGGCGGGGCACGGTTTCTATTCGCCACGGCATAATGGACCTGCTCGTGGAGGCGGAAGGGGAGGAACCAGCACTCGCTGTAGATGGCTTTGCATGTCAGGACCAAGGCCGTTTCGGTTTTCCGGGGTGCGAAATACGAGGGGCGCGTGTAGCAGGACCACGACTCGTAGGCCTTTTTGGGATCCGGGTTTGGATAGTCGCTCAAGGCGTAGCAGAATATGTTGAACCGGACCTCTGCGGGTAGTTTCCTGAATAGGAGCGAAGACGGCTGCGGATCGATGCGCGTACTCAGTATGCGTTGGTGCACAGGGCGATATGGGTATGGGGAGACGGTGGCCATTTTGTCGGTGCTGCTTCCTGTCTAAACAAGAAGAGTGCAGAGGGGGCACAATTCATGTCGCGAAGCGGGGAGTGGGATATAAGCAGTTGTTCAGAGCGAGCGTCGGTATGGTCCAAGCAAGTAAGGCAACAATGCGTCGGTAACAAGTACAATAAGTGCAACGGTGATGTAACACGCATGCTGCAGGCTCACTCACAGAAGTTCCACTCAGGAGGTCAGTTGGCCTCACGCAGTAGCAAACGGCAATGCTTCCGACCCCTTGCTTCCTCACAGCCAGTAGTTTTCCGCCCTGCCAAGCTGAGATCTGCCCCAGGAGACCACGTAACGGCATCTCGTTGGAAGGGTCAAGGCAAATCGCACAAGCTAAATGCAGCGCCTCACGCAACGGCAAACTCTACTGTGAGCGCTTATGCGGGGTAAATTAGCTTTTGACACCCTCTTCCCGGGCTGACTGGCGAGCCGAGTCACGCCATCCTCAGTTCAATGCTGCCTTGGCGCGGACAGCTGCGCGCCGTGTTGTTGGTCGCCGAATGTGTAATTGTGCATGTGAGCAGGGGTACAAGTCGGTGATTTTTAGCGATTGACCCTCTATGGGGCGATCGGTTGGATGCGTGGCTGGGTCTTGAAGTTGGAGAAAGTCATAGCCGGTGGTACGAGACAAATTTGTGGCCGGGGACAATGCTGTTGCAATTGCGGTCGAGAGATGGATGAGAAGTCTTTCCGATCGGCGCGGGCTTTATTAGCGACTCGTCAGACACTACCGAAGGTGCAATTTTTGCCGTGCTTCTAAGCATTTGTGTCCGGAAACATAGGACTGGATCGGTCAATTCGTCAGCTGCCAACCACTCTGAGGTAGCGCCTGCGCAGCCATGGCGAGCCGGAAGGTCCAGTCTTCAAAAGGGCAGCAATTGTAGTTGGGCGACCTGCGACCATCTGCGGCCCTGTGATGCTACGCCCGTTGGGTAATGTAGACGGCACGCAGGGCGCGCCTGGGAAATTGGGGGCTGGTTATCTTCTAAGCCCTCGCATTTTTTGGCGTCGATCTCGGGCAAATCTGTCGCATGTCTTCACCGGTGCGGATGTTGGCACAATTGTCATCGGGGAACGTAGGCTCGGTGCCGATATCTTCACTTTCGTCGTGGATCTTGTGGGAGGTAGGCTCGGTATCTAGCTCTCGGCGACGTTCAGGTCCGTCTTAACTTGTCCAAGGAGGGTCTCTGTCGGGGACTTGGGGCGCGTGGGTGCCTGTGCCTTGATGACCAGTGGAGCCCCAGGAATCACAACACTCGCAATTGTGTGGGCGATCTGGTCGCCATTGTGCCGGTAATCTCTGCGTCCAAGTGTTGTGCCGTTGGAAAAAATTCAATGCAAGCAGCTAAGCTTTAGGGAAGAGAAAGAAAGCTGGATTTGATCTAAAAAATCGGAATTGGAGGATGCACAATTGGCTTCAATCTCGGCGCCACTCCACTGTTCTGGTTGAGACTTCTTGCCTCAGGTATGAGGAGTGCAGGGCAGTTGGGCAGGAACGGCGAAGAAATGGCTACTAATCTCAATTTGGGCAGAATACTCATTGCGTTGAGATGTCAGGTATTGCATCTTCCATTCTTGTTTAACTTTATACCCAAACTGTCTTTCGTATTTCAGCGGGCAGGAATCCCAGAAAGAGGTTCCTCGCCCCGACTCTGCCGCCAGTGATTAGTCGACTCTATCAGACATTCGCAGCCTTCCATAGCCCACCGCCACTTGCGTACAAACCCAGGAGTCACTTCCCAATTCGCGGCGTTGTACGGCTCTCCCCATACAATGAGGCCCTTACGTGTCGTGGTGAGCTCATCGTCTCCTTGCAGAGGACCAGATCCAAGATAATCACCAGAGTACTTCACAGATTCTGGCATGTAGTGCCTGGTAATGTCCAGAAGGTCGCCAACAAGATCCCGGGCAAATTCGCGGGGGTCAAAGCTCCCCTCCCGCTTAATCAAGTTGTCCCGCATTTCCGGGAATGGAAGCGTGTCTACCCAAGTCGGGTGCTCGGCCGTCATCTGCAACTCTGTTGGTAGGAGGGATGGCGGGAGGGCCTCGCGCGTCCTCGGCAAGATGACGGCCCGGGTTGGGTGGTCGTCCTTTTCAAATGTGACCCGGAGCTGGCTGTCGGCAAAGTACGTGACTAGACCCATGATGGCGATTTTGTTGTCGAAGATGCCGCGCAGGACATTGTACTGTATCAAACTTAATAGGAGGTCCCGTCTGGGAGAAGGCGTTGACGAGAGGGACTCGTAGGCGGAGCGTAGAGCGTGGTCGCAAGTCTCGTCACCGTCCCGTGTATTAGCTGAGACCTCTAGCCGAATCATGTGTGCGAGTTGGGTCAAGATCCTTTGGTTCTCGGAAGCGACAGGCCAGAGAGGTGGCGGGCCGGTGCTACGGCCACTGAGACGCCATCGCGTAATGTCAAACGGGCCCTGGCTGACCGTTTTGGTACCCGAGTCCTGCTCTCTTAGACGCAGTCCTACATCCATTAGCTTTGAAGACCTTAGGAAGGAATGTGGGAACCGTACTGCGTGCTCTTTGGTTGGCTCTGTTCTGCAGTCTGCGATGCTGTTTCCTATCTTCACCCTTGTCGGAGGGCGCCATGGAGTAAAGCGTCGCGCGCGTCCAAGCTCGGCCCAGCCGGAAAATTACTAATCGGCCGATGCTAGGAATTGGAACCGTCCCAGGGTCCTCGAGGAGAAATGATTTGATTTGATGTAGGTCAAAGCTGGTTGTAGAGCTGGGACGGACTTGACTGTGGGAGGGGAGAATGGCTTCGGTCGGCTCGTCGGTGATGGGAGCTGATCAATCAGACAACTCAATCAGGTTAGACACCCTCAAGAGAAGAAGCCTAACCGTATCGGGCAAGAAACTGTCATCAACCGCTGAGGCTGCCGGGGTTAGGCGATGATCCCCCAAGTCCAGCGCCCCAAGTCGACTCCAGTCAATCGACTCCAGTGGATCCAAATCGCTGTTCACCATTCTGCATATGGCAATTCCTTGTCATCACACTTCAAGAGACATCCAGACCTTCAATCTCTCTGGTACCATGGCCAGAGTATAAATACATGGCCATGACTACAAATCTACCGTCGTTTCTGGACCACTCTGAATTCTTCCAATCCTCTCCCCTTCACCCGGTGCTGAAACCAAGTCCCGATCGCCATGGCCTCTCTGCCCATCGCCAAATCTTCCAATGCGAAATTAGCCACTGCCCTCCCAAAGGAGATGGTGGCCGTTTTTGTTGGTGCCACGAGTGGAATAGGCGAGTTCGCTCTCAAAGCCTTCGCGGAGCATGCCCAGACACCTCGGATCTACTTCGTTGGTCGATCTCAAGAGGACGCAACCCGCATTATTTCCGAGTGCCAGAAGCTCAACGCCAATGGCCAGTATACCTTTATCCGGGCCGACGTGAGCCTACTCAATAAGGTCGACGAAGTGTGCCAGCAGATTTTGTCCAAGGAAACATACATCAACCTTTTGTTCCAGACACAAGGCTCCATACGCAACGATAGTACGTGACCTTGCACTCGTTCTCAGCACCTCGTTTGACGTAACCAGGCTGGCTACAGACCACCTTCTGATCCTTGGCCCCCAAAGCTAATACCGACCACAGAAACCTCCGAGGGCCTCCCCATTTCATACGTTCTCCCCGTGACATCCCGAATCCTCTTCGCGCTTAACCTCCTTCCGGCTATCCAGAGGGCAACCTCCCTTAAACGAGTCGTCTCCGTCTTCGCAGCCGGCTTTGAAGGGCCCTTCTCCGAGAGCGAGTGGACTGAGTATGCGTCAACCCACAATTTAATGAAGGCCCGAGGCCATGTTTCTTCCATGATCACAATGGCCCATAACGCCATGGCGAGACAGGCGCCAGACGTCGCTTTCATCCACGAGTATCCCGGCTCCGTAAAGACCAAGTTCGGAAGAGACGCGAGCGGCGTGCTGGGCGGCGTGCTCAAGGTCGTAAACGTGTTGTTCCACGTCGTGCCCGACCGCCTGTTCTTCCAAGCTCCCGCAGACTGTGGAGAGTATCAGCTGTACATTGCCACGAGCGCCAGACTCCCGCCTGCCAAGGGTGATGCCGCCGGGGTGGATGTTTCGGACGGCGTGTCTGTGACCAGGGGCAGCGACGGCCTGTCGGGGAGTGGCAGCTACAATATAAACTACCAGTGCGAGAGTGCTTCCGCCGATGTCGACGCCCTCCTTGCAAAGGCCAAGGCAGACGGAGCCGAGGACAGGATGTGGACGCACATTTTGGAGGAGATCAAACGCATCACTGGCAAAGCTCGGGATTGACTGAGTTAGACTGACTTTGTTTTGTTGCGGCTCTTCTTGCTTTTTATTTTTATCCAACGGCGAAACCTTGTTGTTTACTTATGAATTCCTTAAGGGAAGCACCAACGGTCAATCTAACGTAGGATTAGGACCTTGTTGATGTAGAAAGAACTTCTCATGAGTGTAGTGTTGGCAAATTATTGAAGTTAGCCCTGCGCCCACTGCGCATTCATAAATTATCACCAGTTTCTTCCAGAATTCCCTGGTCTGTATTCCATAGCCTACATTAAGCTCTTCTTTAGATCCTGTTCGTCCCAAAGTGCAAGCTGCGCCTCCCTCAGTCTGGCTTCCTCGGCGTTGATCTGATTGTCCAGCTGCATGAGGTGTTTGTCGAATTTCAGGATCTCCTCCCAGACGTCCATATATCTCCTGACAGACGCAGCCTTGTATTCTCGGCCCGCGTCGGAGTTGCGCTCCGCCTCCGTGTACTGGCCTCGCCAGACCCTGGTGAAGGCTGCTTCGCTGGCGTCCATCTGTCGATATTTTTGGTCTCTCCTCTCGCGGGTGCCTTTCTGTACCGAGCGTAGAGTCTCGAGCTGGTCTCTAATCTTCTTCAGTCGTAAGAATAGTTCGTTTATTCCATCCATGATGGTCCTGAGGGGAGGCGTTTGCTGTTGAATGGTTATATGAGTTGGAGAGGGTATGATCGACTGTATTTTGGTCGGTATGCTTAGGATTTGAGCTCTTCCTCGACTTTCCTCGGCAGTTTAAGTGGTTGTTGGTCCTAAGAGTTGAACAGGAGAAAAACACGGAGGATTTCTTCTATAAGTAAAATATAGCGATTGATTCACGTTATTCGTGTCACAAACATCTTTCGGAAAGATTGCCATAGCTGGTTCATCCCGTGTGGAGGGAAGCTCTGTATCAGAGTCGGCGTACATGTGACTTGCGGAAACGTTGAACGATTTCTTGCTGTACGTATCAAAAAGGTGAAGGGACACTATGTACTTGAACTCTTTCCACGCGACTTTTTCTTTCAGATTTCATGAAGTAACATGTTAAGAGAAACAAATTTAATCAGTAACTTGCCCATCTACAAGAGGCGGTGACTGGCCTGCGAGTATTTCTTCGTACCACAAGGCCAAGCGGTTCCGTCACAGGCTCAGGGGTTGGCGCAACAAGAGGCCGAAGACTTCACGTTGTAGAGTTCGGGTGTAATCCGCTGCCACGTCCCACATGCCACGTGGTAGAACACTTGTATGCCCGGAGACTATGCGATGCCGGGGTGATCAAGTGTCGTCCTGTTCCTGTCTTCTGAGCCTAGGTATTCCATACGACACAAGAAGAGACTTGCAACAGTGCGTCACCGGATGAAGAGTTGGCGGTCTGCGAGAGCGACCCAACAGGTTGCACACCTTGAGTAGGTGGTCATTCTACAGGCTTCGCAATTGATTTACAGGATTGCACGTTCTATTTGATTGCTTTTGTAGACGCCGCCATGTAATAATTAATATGCAATACTTGCTTTTTCTTCACCACACAAAGGTGACCGGAGGACATGATATCTCACCTGTTCCTAACTAGTTATGTACTTGTACTCAGGGTAAACCCTTTGTGGCTGAGACTCAAGAGGCGGAAATCCGAGGAAGATCGATGAGCGAAAACCTTTCAACCCGCCGTTCCAGACTTGAGAGGACAAAGCAAACTAGTAAAACCCGTGCCATGTAAAGAATTCACGCAATTCCATTGGGTCATTGATCGGTCCCGAGCGAGGAACGGGCCCATGATTCCTGTTGAGCTCCTCTCACCCTAATCATAGCCATGGATTCCCCCATTATGATTGACACTTGCCGGCAACACCCTTCTTGATCAAATGGTTGATTCGGGGTCTTTCATGGGGCGATAAATAAGGTATGGAAAAATGCAAGTGAGCGTTAGAATAATAGGGACTGTATAAATGTCTTCTCCCAACTTTCCAATACAGGCCACGGTATTGATAGAGAAAAATTAATAAAAATAACATTAATAAATCATTGACGTCCTATTAGTTAGTATTATCTACTTACTATCACATGATAAGAAACAACAATTCTTTCGAGGTGACTTTGCAGTCCCTGTTTTTTGACAGCCATTTGCCGTGACCCGAGTGCGATCATTGCCGCGCATTAACAGCATTCGATTAACCCCTGTTCCTACTCTTGCTGGTCCTTCGCCTTGGCGAGCGTGATGCATGGCATACGATTCGCCCATCTACGGTACGGAACAACTGAGTTCCTGTCTTGCCCAGTCCTCTTCTGATTTTCATTGGTCTCTCTGTTGTTGGCACGGGAAATCGAGGGATGGAATGGGCTTGGTAGGACTAGATGGGAAAATAGAACGGTTTGGTCGTAGTGAGCTAATCTAGGCTACGAGATCTGCCTGTCGTTACAATGCTAGGTACGAAAGTAATATGTATTAAGAACCGTCTTCGTTGCTCTGTGATCATTTGCACAAGTATCAACCCGACTTCTTCCCTTTCCTTCGTCTTTTCCTTGATCTTTCCTTATTCTCATTCGGCTTATCTCTCTTTTTTTGGTTTTACCTACTTTTCAATCTTGTTCTTTTGCTTTATTTCTTCATATATTTCTGCCCGTTTTCATTCTCTTTTTGGGTTATATTTCTTTATTGTCTATAATCAACTAAATAGCGAGGGCCGCGGATGTGTGAGTGTAAGTGCTCTGGCCAACGAGTTAGTGGTACTTTCTGGGTTGGTCGGTATCCGAAAAGCTTCGAGCTTGGTGTGCTCAAGTGCTTGGATTGGTTGATGTGGTTGGGTTGGTGTAAGACGAGTACAAAGGAAGCTAGGTAAAAGAGCCAGTATTAATAGTCATTCGACGAGCCGCTATCCTGACGGCAAGTAAGTCATCCGTACAAAGGTTCATAAGAATTTTCCTGCCATATAATTCCTTAGGCGGACTAGGAAAGGCTGTATTTTTAACCTTTTTATATTACCGCGTTGAGTTATTCCGGGCCCTGGTAGCTTCATTTGTATTAAAATTTATCCTCTTTCTCTTACGTGCGTCTATAAGCAAGATGCGTTTCCTGCAACTTACCTCAATGATCAGTTTTCTGTTACAGGCTCAGCAAACGATATGTGTTGGTATCTATAATTTATTGGCTTATCGATTTATCGATAAACTGCAAACCTACTTCAACGCACCTTCCGTTCGAACACATGATAGTTTGCTTTTTCCCTCCGACCTCATAATCAATTCGTTGCTTCAATAAGACCTTTGCTTTGCTTCCTATCATACAGCTGTATTCACCCTGTCAACCCACAATATGCTTCACGAACCTAATCCGTGAGGATGCTGCGGACCCTGATATCTTCTACGGCGACGGACACTATCACATGTACGTCCACGTTTTAACTTCTAAATAAGCAATCTAGGAGTTGGGCCATCCGCTGACAGTAATAATCCAGGACTTACACGTCTGGCGATCGTATCGAGACTCACCCGCGCTTCTGTCATTGAAGAGCTCCGCAGGGGGAAAACAAAGATCATCTGAACGGACAGCAACCAGGGTAGGAACGATGCCATGTGGGCTCCCAAGATCCATCGCATCGGCGGCGTGTGGTACATGTTCTACTCTAGCCGCGCCATGAACGACAAGAACAGCTCCCGGACCCGTGCCCTGCGCGGTTGCGACGGCCCCAGCCCGTTTGATTGCGACTACAGCTTCCAGGGAGACCTTGTCCCTCCTCGATGGGAGCGGGGAGGAAAGGACGGCAATGGCGCATGCGGTGGGAAGTACGGGTTGGGAATTAACGAAGCACCTTTCGTGAGTAGCTGTTTCTTTTATGAAAAGGGAGAGTGAGTTGACTGGCTCTTGAGCCCTTCTTTTGTAAACTCGACATGGCAGGGTGTCGGTAAGTCTGTCGAAGAATTTCTCAAGGCATGGGACCCGGCCGTGTGATCAAATGATCGGGCTCTTGTCCATTGGGGTTGGATGTTGAATTTACTATCGCAGACAAAAGGGTAACCCCGGACGTTAATACTTCATTAGGATAAACGGCACGAATTCCGACTCACTTCGCTCATACTTCAGTGTGCATTAACCGTCCTCTTTCCCCTTGCCATGCACAGCGAACCGTAGTGCGAACCATGACGCCGTGGGCATGATATGCAAGGCAAGCGAGTACGACCTTAGAGCCAATACGCAGTCAGCATTGTGACGCACCCCTATTAGTTGCATAGGACGGTTCACGAATCCAGATGGCCTATCACCCTGACGTGTCTCCGCCCGCACCAGTCCGGCACCCACGGTTACCATGGTCACATCGGTTGCTCAGAGTAGCACCAGAACCAGCATCAGCAGCTCCACCACAATCCAATCATCTGCTCTGATTCGTGGTGATGTGGAGGGCTTATCCCGCTCTTCCTGGATGGCCTTCGCGATAGGTTCATATGGGTGTCAGCTGATTTCGCCCGGATACATAAGGTAGCTTTACCCCTCCCGACAGACATCCGGCCGAAAGACAACACCATCGTCCTGGCTTGAGCTAGTTAAGCTCACAGGATCTTCGGCTTCCTCATCACTGCGGGATATTTCCAAGACCCGTCATCATAACCTACTTCATCTCTGTTAGCCAGCCCATCGGTATTGTCGCGGGGGTCAAGACTCTACCCCGCGCTGCGTAATAAACCTAACGAAGGCATACACTGTGTTCGTGTGGAGAACCGATCGTTCTTCACTAACACAACCGACCATACACAAAGCCCGTGACTTGTTTCAGCATCGGGCAACGAGCAATCATGGGAGCTTCCCGATACCCTCGTCGTACTAAGCTCCCGAATAACCGTCCAAGTCAGAGCCTAACTGATCCGTCCACCTCTCAACCGCCCTTTGAGCAGCCCTTGGGTGTACAACATCCTGCAGCTAACCAAGCGTTTCATGTCAACATAATCATGAGCTTCTCGGAATCAGCATTCCCCAACATAGCCACGTCTGGTGCTGGAATGGGGGGGTTCCCAGTGCTCCAGCAACCACAGCCGTCGCAATCTTTCCCTACCCCCTCCCAACCAGCATCTTTCCCTCAAGCCTCCGTCTGGCAACCGACTTCCGTGTACGCGAGAGTTGAAGAGTATCCATCGCCGAGTATAGTTGTGAATACTTCCATCGCCCCCTTGGATCTCGTCAACATTCCCGCAAACCCATACCTCATCCCCCCGAATAATTCACCAGTCACGCCCGCCTCGTCTCCAGTCGAGACCACGAGCTCAGCATCGGCATCGTCGCCAAGCACCGGCCCAAGATATTCCTGCCGGAGAGGCTGCGATAAGACATTCACGAGCCCCAAGGACGTCTCGAGGCACTACAAGTCGCGAGTCCACACCCAGCCAAAGCATCTCAAGCACTTCATCTGCCGCTGCGGGTACGCGACTCCCCGCAAGGACCACCACCGCCGACACCTCGACAAGACCGCCTGCATGTTCAGCCTGAAGTACTTCAGCTGTGTGTGCCCGCATCCTCCCCATCACCTTGACCGTGTGGCCCATCTCAACCACATCAATGGTTGTCAGGCTGGGCGCGGGCAGCAGGGCCGCCCGCCGAGAATGATGCCTCGCCGATCTCTCGATTAAAACCATGTTTTCTTTGTTCAGCTAGGCGTATATAATGAGTGACACGAATTGATGGACTTTCGATTATGTTTTGGACACACCAGATTGCACGTCTTGGATGGCAGTGGTTGAAAGCTACAATGTAGGTAGTATGTCATCCACAAGAACAGTTATTTGTTTAGTTCTTTTACGATAGTTACGGCTCCTTTGTTAAATCAATATGATTTCATTCATCCCCTAATGTTGCCGCTTCTGGTCATGAATATCCAATAAGCTCTCTAAGATGATTATACACAATAATGTAGACAAAGAATATAAATAAACAAGAGAAGAAGAAGAAGAGAAAGAAGCAAACGGATCAGTATAGAACACAATAACACACATCCAGCGCCAGTTCTTACTGCCCGCTCGGGGGAGCCATCTCAGCATCAAGCGCTCTATGGCGGTCAAGGCTGGGGTTGCCGTCCTTATCGAAGATGACCTAATGGATCATCGCGAAGCGGTCCGAGCCGCAGCTTCCCGCCGAATTTTTTTTGTCGCATGGAGGAGATTCTGTTCAAATCAATCTTGGCTAGCCTTTCCAAGATTGCGATATGCGATTTCATCTGGGGGTGGGGGAATATGTACCTAGACTTGCTTTCCGTCGGGCGAGGGGAAGAACGCATTATGACCGATGCCGTAGTTCCTGCCGGTAGCAGATATAATAGGTCCTGGCTTATCCTAGGAGGAGTTCTGAAGAGGATTACTCCTATTATATTGGAGGAGACTGAGAGAATATATAGGGTCCTTATGATACGAGGTAGAAAAGGGAATCCAGATATTTTTGCCGCAGTAGAGTAGCTGTTCACAGGAAGTTAGTATATATCTATCTCTCAGGTAAGGTGTGCAACTTTTGCCGATGAGTTTGTCGGTAACGAATGGATTCCCTCCTATATAAGATAGCTTCCTCTAAGCGTTGTGCCAACCATGGCGTTTGTCTGAGCTTCGGAAATCTGTCTTCAACGTAGATGATGTCGGCAGTCTTGTCAAGTGAAGCAAGCCTCCTTGAGTCTAAACGTCTGCCTTTTGGTCCATCTCGGCGAATCAGCATACCAAGAGAGAATAGGTTGCTGATGGATGAATGCAGGCCCATTAACAACTCGTCAAGTGGTGAGCCTTGTTCCGGAAATACATCCTGGTATGCAACATCGGAATTCGGATCTAACGCATTCGGGAGTTTCCTTGTGATGATCTCGTTCACTGAGCGTTATCTGCGTTAGACCGTACTACGAGAGAAGCTATAAAAGTCATGTTAATATACCACGCTGAGCAACATCTCCCAAACGCTCCAGTCCAGTGATGATACCGGCTTTCATTTATGGAATACTCCAGAGGCTACCGATCGGCTCCTCGTTCGATTGAATGAACGAATTGACCAAGCTCTAATATTTATATATTACTTCAAGCTCTTTGAAACGCGACGGGAGTGGTGCGAGCACGAAACAAGGTTTCACTGACGACATTTCTGTTGTCACTTTTGCTCAACTCCGAACCATACCATGTACGGCACAAAATCCGAGATGGTTGACCACATCAATTTGAAACATGTTGCAAACATAACGGAATTACAGATTCCTCTACTTCTCCAAGCATGCGAACAGAGGAATCACACATTGGTCACCTCATCTTGTCCTTTCTGCCCGGATTGGAAAGCAGATTCAAATGGTAAGACAAAGAAAGCATATTACCATCATAATTCTAGACACCTGCAGCCCTTGGCCTTGACCTCAATTCCCCTCGTTATCGATGGACTCGAGATTTTAAACGAGCAGGAAACAACAGAAAGTGAGGGTTTGAGATTTGAGGAATGGGTCGCTGCAAAAATCCATGACTCTTCCGAAATGGCCAACGTAATGAATTTCGTCATGAAGCCCTTTCAGGAGATTCAGGCGAAACCCCAGATACTGATCAGCAACCTCAAAAGGAGCAATATTGGAGCCCGCAGCATCGACGCACTGCATCGAGCGGACTTAGCACTCGAAACAGAGGGGCGAGTGGCTTTGCATCATTCAACCACTCTGTGTGAATCTGCTTCATGGGCTTGGACCCAGCTTCGTCCTCAAACTAAAACGAATCAACAGCGATTGGATTAATATAAATTACTTGAGATAGAAGATATAGCCACTCATCGTGCGGTAATGCACAGAATTATCTGGGACTTTGACTATATTCATTCCGGTCCTTCCGGTGTCGATACCTTCATCACCTTGCAGAAGCGCTCTAACAATGCCCTGCTTGAAATTATGAGCGCTTTGCAAAACATTCATGCGAAATTCGAAGAAGAGAAATTTGATTCGCAAAAGTCGTAAATTACTGAAAGTTGTTTCAACAGCGACTCGGGCGGATCGTATATTCACCATGTTGCTCTTCTTGACGGCTCCATGCTATGTGTTCACGTTTCCCACAGTGGAGAAATCCACATATCTCACCAAACACCAAGCAGGAGGGGTTTTCAAGGATATGACGTGGGAGTTTGAAAAGATTGATGCCATACAAAGATCCATTAGAGTTCCAACTACCGAGTTCAGCTTTGCACTAGTTCTCCTTCATCACAAAATGGGTCTCGGCTTTTTATTCCTACAGTGGGGGTCGTTTCCCTCGTCTTCTACGTTTTGCACCGGACGACATGGGCCACATATTGGGATCGAAACAAAGGGAGTACTTCCAACAATGGATGACAATAGACAATTGAGACTTTAGCTTGAAGTCTAAGGCTTTATCTACTGTAACTTGCGTATGATCAATACGCCTTGCTCCAAATAGTTACAATGAGAAAGATGGATAGCGTTTTAGGTTTCGCAGCTTGCCGCATTCCGTTCACGAGCTGTTCAGTGGGAATATAGTCAGTTGTGAGAAAGCCCCTCAAAATAATCTGCGTCAGGGTCTCTTCAAAAGCGGGCCGCGGACAATGTAGATCATGACGACAAAGACCCTCAAACTTCGTATTTACACCGCCTACAAGTCTTGTGAACAGCCACTGCTCCGATCCGGATCTCACTTCTTCTCCACAAGTCTGACGGCAGACACGTCAGCCCCCGCTGATCTACACCAGCTCGGCTTGACGGATATTGATCCACGACGCCTGCATGTTCTGAAAGGCCGTCACATCCACCGAATCATACGAAGGCACTTCACATGACTATCCTAAGGATCCAAATACGAGACTTAGTTCATGATAGATCCCGACTTTGCCGTGACTGTTCTTTTGCTGTACTGGTCTTGATATATCAACCCACATCTCTCCAGGGAACAACGACTACTTAATCACCACCACCAGCTGTTATACAATCTGCTCTATTCTCTACAGTCACTTTAATTCAAGATTCTCTATAAATAAACAAACATAGACTTCAAAATGCGTTTCGCTACGATCGCCGCCTCTGTCTCCGTCCTCGTCGCCGGCACCCAGGCCACAGGACCCAATGCGCGCAACGATCCTCACATCTCTGACTTTCGCCTCTGGGGCTCACCCACATGTAGCGGAACGCAAAACTATGGCATCTGGACAATTCTTCAATCTGACACCAACAAATGCACAAGCCTGCACCAATATGACCCAACCGGCCCTTCTTTCATCGGCGTCGGCCTGGGTGACATCTCGGACAACTTCAAGCGTAAGTCCTGACATTGATTTGTTCAGAACTGATGTCACGTAATTATGATTAACAATGCTGTAGTCTTCCTTTTCGTTGAAGAGGACTGCTATGGAGAAGCGATCGAGGCCACCCTTGGAGGGTGTGATGCCGCGAAAACAGAATGGAAGTCTTTCATTGTCAGGCAGTAGGTGGTATGCTCGGAAGTGAGAGATCTATATGATTGGTGTTTCTATTTTAGCGTACCTAGTATCGTTTAATCTTAATTTAACAACCTGAATATGCTTTGAAACTGGGCTGCGTCAGATTGTGCCTGCTGGTAATAGTGTATGCATTCCGCTTCTTACGAAGCCGCAACGTTTGCTGCAATCCGTACTCAAAATTTACAACACATGGTTGTATATATTTATCATCTCAGAACTGGTCTATCGGATTCCTATGGTGATGCTGATTATGCACTCGATGCATTCATAGAAGTCAGGGGCATGACAAAATAACCTGGCCCACGTAAATTATGGGCGTACCACCAAACATCAGTATACGGAGAGCCTGTCCTTTCAGATACAATTTCTACAATAGTTTAATATTAAGATCATGAGATACAAACAATAAATTACATCTACGCCTCGCAACAGCTATGGACTGCACTGTCTCATCATTAACGGCACCTCCAAATGAGTGAGCCGTGACCAAAGCTGAGAACCACCACATCAATGCCCACAGCTCATTTCGGATTACTGTTGTCTATTGTAAGCCTCAGTCCAGGATTGTTCTAGAAATGGGATAGTTTTTATTCCACTAGATGTGGTAAATAAACTAACTAGGCAACGCCTGCTAATTCTCAAAGAGTAGCCATCCTATGATTTTAGTTGCCATTCTGGAGTTAAAACCCTCAGCACAAATCTTTGGCACCCTTATTAATACTCTTCACCAAGACAGTTCTGCGCCTTTCGCGCCCAGGGTTGCGAAATAAAGGTTAGTGGCGCCCATGATGATCATACGCCCGTCACCCGCAAACTGGAAGTTGGCAGCTGTCCTTCCAGTGAAGATCTTGCCAAGAAGCACGCCAGATGGGTTCCACACATTGACGCCATCGCCGCATCCCGCATAGACGTTGCCCTTATCATCACAATGGATTCCTAAAAGAGGTTCAGAATCAGTGTCAGCACTGGTACGAGAGATTCGACCTGGAGGGTAACCGAATATTTTGGTTGGGTGGCAGTTTGTGCGGATCACTTACCGTCCGCGATCCTAACAGTTACGTGGGCAAACAACTTTCGGTTCTCGAATGTGCCATCTGGGGCAACCGTAAAACGGTAACTATACCGGTTGCGGGAATTATCAGCTGATTTTGTTCCATTCTTAGGGCAGACTGTCTTCTGACTTACATTCCAGCAGGCCGCGATTGGAAATAGCCCTGGAAGGCCATTGAAGCGCCCGTCTCTGTAATATACGCATATCTTCCATCTGGTGAAAAGGTGATACCTATATTGATAGTTAGAAAGGCTAATAGGTTCTATTGTGTCGCTAGAGATCTCACCATTGGGGTTGATTTGGTCATCAGCAACAGCTGTCAGAGCTTTTGTTATCGCATTGAGTCTATAGGCTTGGTTCGGCAGCACAGGCTCAGGTCGGAAGTCTTGGAGGTAACCATACGTCACATCGGTGAAATATATGTCTCCATTAGCGGGGTTGACGGCAACATCGTTAACAGAGTTGAACTGGCGACCGTAGTAATTGTTGACAATTTGGGTAGTATTGTACGGCGCAACAGGGTTGGCTAAATAAAGTGCTGGTGGCACTCGGGATCCTTGGCCTTCACCAGCGAAAATGAAGTTTCCTTGATAGTTTGTTCCGCCTACATGAAGAAAGCACTAGTTAGAACGGCTCATCATATGAATGTAAAGTTAATGGAAGACGGGGACGAAACAAGAGGAAAACTTCTTCCGTTTAGCTTACCATTGGGGTTGATCACCGGCGGATCAAAAGGGACCACCTCCACCTTGACCTGGCCAGTTGCATCGCGGAGGTGGGATACCGACACGGCCTCGGGGACGGAAACCTTCTGGATAACACTAGAGCGGTTCAACCCTGTGCCTGCTGCCTTTGCCCCGGCGTTCTGGCAGAAAAACACCTCATCCGTGGGGGGGTGCCAGACAGGGGCCTCGTGAAACATGGGGTTGGTGCCCGAGTCGGCAATCTTGGTCAGAGTGGGATTCAATCCGATGATGTCGAGGAAGTCTTGATGGTGGACATGGAATGGTTTTTCCAGGAGACTCTCCAAGGTGGTTCCCGGCGGGATGAAGAGCTATAGAATCCTGTTAGCAACACGCTGTAATGCTGAATTACCGAATAGGATAGAATGTGAGGATAGGGTGACTTGCAGCAGTGGCATTGGCGATATCAGGTGGCTGAACAAACGGCAAAACGACAGTAGACGCGGGCAGCATCCATTGTGCCTGCGCGGGGAGAGAAATTGAACTCAGATCCATGTTGGAATTGGTGTCTGTCGACGATGATAGAAGAGAGAACGGGTTCAGGGCTTTAAGGCCGCCGGAGTAGTAGAGGAACGCGCACTGGACAACAAACGCAGTGACCAGGGAGGTAGCGACCATGACAAGGAAGGTGTTAGCAGTGCGAGCTTGTAATGACGCCATGTCTCCGGCTAGCTCGCACGACGAGAGTGAGACTAGAGCTGGGCTGGAGCTTCAATGCAACGTTGGGGATGGTGATCTGGAGGCTGCTCGCGGGGATGCAAGAAGTGAAGAGGTGAATTATTCGGCGGAGGAGCTCTTGGCAGCACCTTCCCCACCAATCTTCAGGGTCGGCCAACCTCCGACTGTGGGGCCAGAGCCAGAATGACGGAGATGGATAAATATCCAGCTTCGTTCGCTCTATGATTACCCCGCCGCCGACGGTCCACACTGTCCCAACCAAGTCATTGAGCCGGCACTTAGCTTCATGCAATGCAATGTCAGTCCTTTATGAGTGCCGAACAAGGACTCTTTGCGGGGTTGTTGGAACCTACTCAGAAGTGGACAAGGGAGAGGAAGCTAAAGATGTTTTGCTGGGGACCAATCAGAGAGGTAGGGTGTCAAGCATCCTTCTACAATGGCCTACATGTCACAGGAAACTTGCCAAAGAAACTACTGCCAAATAAGATACCGACAGAAGATACATTACTGATGAAGCCAACCTTGGAGAACATACGCCCTAAACTACAATTATGCACCGATGATCCAGAAAAGCGGTTTTGCTTTTAATGAGTTTAAAGACCACTTAGAAGCCCTTACTATGAAACTCCATGGATCTAATGTTTGCAAAGGTGAGAACCAGGGCAGAGAGATGGCAAAGTGTTCTACGAACTATCGGTTTCTGCGCCTTAAGAGCCCACACTAAGCCCATTCAAATATTCCGGAAGTTCATGTTTATCCAGGACTATGGATGATCAAAAGGAAAAATACTTCAAACAGCATAATCTAGAGAGGAGGCGATGCTTTTTATCAAAGCGCAGAAAAAATGTCCAAGTGCTAGAACCAGAGTTGGGGTCGTGGCAGATCTACAATTCCACCAAAGAACGATAACAGCTTGGAAAATTATTCAGTTAATTAGGAATTATATATCTATTTTTTTTCTCTTTTTCTCTCACATATATGCTTTCAATTGGTCTCACTTGCTTCAATTCGTTGGAGAGATATAGGGTAGGCAAGTTCAGCTTACTCATTCCTCCTTACTGACTAAGCTCAGCATTGTCTCCACCCCTCTGGATCTTGGTGGTCAGCCATTGAAACCGTTACATAGAGGCACTTACAAAGAATGCAATACAAAAATACCACAATAGATAAATAAATTGAGCGCTGGGCACTGAAACCGTAAAAAACTGTGAGGGCTGTTCACTTGTTTGATTGGAAGCGCACTCGCCGTTTGGGATTGCGACCGGCGGACTGATTACGTCAGCATGCCCGGATACGTACCTCGAAGACGGGAACCAAAATGGTCCGTCTTTCTTCCTGGCGATAATCTGACTCTCCTTCCAACACCACTTCGAATCATGCAGAACCAACCCAAAGTCCCGCCCGATTTGGTCCACCGTTGTCGCTTTGTTGCACCGAGTTCCTCGTGTTTGACGAAGGGCCAAGTCATGGCAACAAAGTCCCAATTGTAGAGTGATACCGCGACGGCACCCACTCTTCGGCTCGGCCTCGCCCAATGGCACATGCAGAATCCAGCCCCATGCATGACAGATCAGCAGACAGCATGCATGGGACAATCCTTTGTTGTTCTTCTGAGATATTTTCCCGCGTTGGACCACCACCGCCAAAATAGCTCCAAGATCCTCAAGCCGGCAAGATGCCTGGAGTTCCAAAACCGTACTGCCAACCTTGTAAGCACAAGCGAGTAAGGGTAAGTGTGCCACTGGGCCTCCATCGTAAAAACCCGCGTTAACTTGGCCGGATAAAAAGTGCGACCAGGCCTGGCCCACCTGCTCGGCCTGCTCGCGAGCCAACATCATGTGCCCGGGCCCGTCATTCGCCCTCAAGTTCGTAGCGCATAACGTCAGGCAGGCGGCCTCGACCAAGCCTCGAGACATGGCCTCTGGCTCCAACGACAACAACCACGTCCCCCGCGATCGAGCACGGGTATCCGCCGCTAGCGGAGCGAACGGGCGGGTACTGGTTGCACGGCCCCGTGCCGCCAGGGGAGTCGTCCCGGTTGGTGGACGGGGCTCATCCCTTCGCTCGTTTCGACTTGTCGTCAGTCCACAGGCCAGCCTGCTGTCCGTCTCCGACCAGGTCGCGTCTCGGCTGGTCGCGACCATAGAGGGGCCCGGGGCAATCAGGACCACGGCCATGATCTGCCTCCCGTCGATCCCAGTACGGCTGTCCCAGAGCGAATGTCTGCTCGATAGCGCGAATTACTGGTGCTCCTCTTGGTCGGATTGCAAGCAAGGCTTGAGGTCACCGAGTGTCGACACAATGAATACGTACGGAAAGGCGCTCCAAAGCCTCCAGCTTGCTCTCAACGGGCCGCGAGCCCTTAGCCCAGAGACCTTGGCTGCCGCTACCATGATCCACCAAACCGGAGAGGCTTTCTTTCTCAACATGGGCTGGTCTGCGTGGAAGGTACACTCAGATGGGGTGGCCCAGCTGCTGATCCGCAAAGGGCTGCCCAACTTGGGAGACAAACTGGACGTCACGGCCACATTGACAAATCAGGTGCTCATGGTATGTCGTTGAGTGTCCCTGGCCTACCCTGCCTGTCCTAGCTAACACCATCCCCGCTCCTTAGGCAGGATACGAACTTCAATTTCCCGATGAAAGACCTTTCAGCAGTGCGCCGTGGAAAGAAGCCTTGGAACAGATGCGGCGTATTAGTTTGGCTGATGAAGGCTTAGGCCAAGACGGGCTATGGGTTCCGATGACTGAACTCCTCGAACATTGCTTCTACAAAAGAGTGGAGTGGGCAACAGTCATCAAGTCAGCCCATACTGATCCCATCCCGTACACTGAGAGATCGAAAGAAATCTCTACCGACATGTGGCAGGCCTTGGACGAGCTTGAGGCCGGACTGCCGGAATACTGGGCTTACATTCGAAAGAATGTGGGAGATTTCGGAGAAGTGGCTGATCCTGACTTCTTCGTGGGGAAGAAATACTGGGTGGCGCCTGGTCCGAAGAGCCGCGTGGTGGCAGAGTACATCTTCAACATCTTTTACATGCAACTCATGGTGTCCCGCATGCTCTACGATCTCGGTGTTCTGTACGGCGAATCTTGGCTTGACGCCATCATATCGAAGCACCGGGAACTAAGTGCTCAAGCATGGATGCTCATCCCGCATATGATGCAGATAAACCCTTTCGAACTACAAGAATTCATGCCCATATTCTACTTATCATTCGAAGGGGCCGATGAGATAGAGCAGAAGAATATTCTCGACGCGGCGGAGCACATTGACAAGCCCATGCGCCGATTCGGCCAGAACCGGGATGAGCTGCAGTGCGGTTTACTCTCCAACGCAAAGTTTATGACGGGCAAGCCATGAAAGACTGGGCTTGATATCGCAGCGTTTCATTATGTATCAAAAGCGTTTTGCACTGGATTTCATAAGATACAGCTTCACAGCGGGACCTCATTTCAGAACCAAATACAACACAGGGGGGCTTCACCCCAAAACGGTCTCAAGCAGTACCAAGAGCGATCATCCCATCTTCTCGGTGTTCAGTTCAGAGGCCCCATCTATTCAGTGTCCAGTTCAGAGGCATCCCTTGCTCAATATTTGGAGCGCCCCTCTAGTTTGTTGACAATTTCCTTAGCCAATAACCGCCCAGTCTGCTCGCTTGGATGCAATTCATCCCACCACATGTAGCTATCCCTCTCTTCCCAAGTACAATCTCCCCTATTTCAATGGATTAGTTACTACCTCTGACATGAGACAAGGCATGGGAAAATCCTACACTCCGCAGTAACGCCAATCAGTCGCATTGGGGCACTGATGGCAATGGCCTGTCACGTTGGCCGGCGCAGTCCCGTTGAAGTATTGATCCGGATTGAGATATATCTCTTCGAAGAACTTGTACGTGTCGAAATATTCTATCCGCGCGTCCCTCTTTTGAGAAAACCTCCCGACTCCCACCTGCAAGAGGGCATTCAGCGCGTTGGCGTATTGAAACATCTAAACAACCATCAGAATACACAGCCATCGAGCGATATACTTCCGCCAGACTTGCCTGTCTGTGCCATGAAGCTCCGTCATGCGGCTCCGGCCAGTAAATTACGGGATCATCGACGGCCGAGTATAGCTTCGTCAAATGCAGAGGAATCGTCGACAAGAGGAGGAAGTTCCGCACTCCGTAGTCATAGAGCTCCTGGAGAGAGCTAAGCTGGCAATCCGCTAGATCCAGCATCGTCGTGGCATTGTCGTTTCCGGGGGCGATTGGCGGGACTGCCGGGGTGAGCGGAGGAATGTTGGGCCAGTATGTTCTGCCTTCGGAGGCGTTGGGTGCCAGCAGCGAGTGCAGTCCGAGGTCATTCGTGCCTATCCAGAGTATCGCGAGTGTGTTTGCGCCAGGGATGTCCAGCTTTGGTGGGACATGTCCAGTTCCGTTAGAAAGTACATGGTCCTCTGCGAACCAGGCGAGCTGGCCGCCCGACACGGCGGGGACGTTGAAGCCTGGCGTGAGGTCGTTGCTGCATACTGCGCCCCCGACTGCGTAGTTTTCATAGGGCAGATCGCTGTAGAACTATACAAATGGTCAATAGCTAGCTCAACACAAGCTGAATCATGATTCTTCTAGAGTACACACTCCAAAATATCTAGGGGACTTTCTTATCAACAACAACTCTCGCATTGGTACAATTAGGCTACGGCACTTACCGAGGCCAAGAGACTCGGCCCTCTGCCGCAGGGTCATCAGGAGGGTAGATGGTCTTGTAGTATTTTCCGGGGTACGTGCCGTTGCTGATCGAATGTGCTCTGGACTGGTCCGTGAAGGAGTCTCCGAAGAATACCACATGTTTTAGATTATTCCGCCACGAACCTGATCCATGGACCGCAGGCCATAGCGCGGCTGTGGTAGCCAGATATACCAGTTCTGTTCGCATGGTGTTAATCCAATCCCAAAGAAATCGCTTTGTCACTCGCCTCTCGAAGCCGCAGGCTCACCCTTACGATCGATCCCAAAAGACTTCGATGCCAAGAAGAGAGAGCAGAATATAAGTACTCCCATGATGATACTAGATCTATTATTCTAAAGTATGACTGGCATCAACGGCAGGTCGTTGCGTCGAGCGACGGAAAAACTAGTACAAGCTCAGCCCTTTTCCCGATCAGCCTAAATGTACTACCATCAACATAAGTCAGATACTGGCCACGGAACAGCGCATTACCGGATAATATTCACAAAAAGGGCAATATATGGGCTCTTCCGGCATCTCACATCCATGAAACTACATCACTTCACAAAGGGAGCGAGGCGAAGCAGTGGGCGCGATATGTATCTGTCACGATGCATTATGAGCTCACCGACCCGAGATCAAGCTGAGAAGATGTAAAATTCCATGTTAAATCTGTCAAAGTAAATCCTCCTTCAACTTGGACCTGTCAAGTATATCGGTCCAGCGTCCTCGAATTGAATCTTGTCAAAGTCCTGCTCATCGCACTTGAGCACGACCCATATGCCAACACCGCCCCGGACGGCCTTCTCCGCAGCAAGGGTCGGAAGACCGTGATCCAGCACCCTGTCCGGGGCCAAGTTCGGAACATTGAAGTCGGGCATCGCGACGCCAACCTCCAAGGGAAACGTCGCCACGGAGACGGGCGCCTCGTACGATCTTGCCCCAGCGGCCAGCTTCTGATTGTGTGTGGTATGCAGCTGCAACAAAAGAGCGATAGTTAGTGAGGGGGGAGACTTCAATTGATATGGTGGCCAGGTTTAGACATACCTCAATTCCCCTGTGTCCCCCATAGTTGTATACTGCCAGGCGGGATAGACGCTCGTTGCGGGCGGTGTCCAGGTGCAGCACGGAACAATGTCCACCTTTTGTGCCGTAGGTGTGGACACTGCCATCCACGTACTGAAACTCAATGCCAACCAGCCGTTTCTCCCAGCTGACCGTCAGCTGTACCTGCTGGACAGGTATCTGCATTCCGCGGCTGTCGGTTTTGTGGAGGAAGAGTAGCCCCCGCGTATGGTAGTAAGTCATCCGCCTTTGGTCTTCACATTTGCTGAACTCAGGACCGTTAAAAAAGTGGTAGATGCGAGTATTACCCTCAGCTGCATGACGGGGTAGAACAGTCTCCCTGCTATATGTCAAGCAAAGATGGCCGTCTCCAAGTGCAGGCGCGGGCCGGAGACTGATATTCATCTCATCCCTGGATGTGCCGAATATCCAGGTTATGTTCCGCTACTCGTTCAACGTGTTAGATTCAAAGTATTAGACACAGAAGTAATCATATGGGGAGAATCACCAAGCGTTCGTAAGGTGTGCAAGAGTAGCGCACATGCGGATCCAGTAGTCGTCTCCTCGTATCTGGTCGCACTTCGAGGCATCGCCCAAGAGACGTGACGAGTCGGATACAGGTGATCGTGGCAAAGCTGTCTCTTTGGCAGTCGCTGTACCTGCTCGCATGCACCCAGTAGGAGAATTCAACAACCCGTTCAGTCTCCTCGAGGTCAAAAGAGGCCGCCTCCTGGATCCACTGTCCCACTACTGTGCTCTGCCCACCGTGGTGGTAGTCGAGCAGGATCCCAGTGACATTGGCATCGGTGCGTGAGCGACCTCCAGCACCCTTCGAGACGCGAACACGCCGAATGTTCTCTAGAGAAGCGATGGTAAAGCAGGAGCCCTCTTCCCGAAGCATCCATCCAACATCAGTAGCGGTGCGCGTAAGAGAAGGTGGGCTTACGCGCTGAACAGGCACGCCATCTTGCTGTTCACGTTGCTCAACGTGAAACTCTTCTGCTTTTAGATCTTCAAAAGCCCAAATAGGAGACTGCGCTCATCCGTTAGGGGGGATCAACTCAGCTCAGCATGGATGTAGACCGCACTCACAGATACTCGACCAACTAGTGCTACTATTCGGCGCTCTTTAGAATGGACTCGGGGACCGACTTGTCGTTCAAATGGGTACTTGGAAGTCAACGCTCCGAAAGTATGCCGTCGACCAAAATTCGTGGTGATCTAGCACAGAACAACCAAAGTTAGAGACCCTGGTAGGATGTGCTCAAAGCGTCATCTTACCTGAATACTCTCAACCATGCGGCGACCATGGGGTCCAGTACCCTTCCGAGAGGCATCAAATGAATCTATGCACTCCCCCGCCTCGCCATCGATCATGAAGGTCTGCTCAATGCATGGCCTCAGCTCGCCCTTGCCTCGGCGTGATTCATGTCGTCCAAACCAGCCGAAGATCGTTTCACATTGTCCATACCCCCTCAGGAGCGTTTCACGTTGCCCAAACCATAGCTCGTTGCCATCGGAGTAGGTGAACAGAAAGCCATAGAATCCCATTCTCCCATGCATCACTGCCGTCATTTTACAAAGCAAGCGTAAGCGCGACCCATCATCCCCGCCGAAGGGCAGGTATACATTGACAGAGAAGTCGTCTTCCGTTTGTGGTTCGAGTTCCAGCGGTGGAAGACGTCGTGCGGTTTCGGCATCTAGGAGTCTCGGGTTCCATGCGCTGATAGGAGCAACAAACAAGGCGTCAACGACCTGCTGCTCTACCAACTGGATAGAAACAACCTTGTACAACTAGATCCGGGGAAAAGTTAGAAGACCCCCACCAAACGTTTTCATGGAAATGGGACATTACATCAAACCCGACTACTATGCCTGCGATGCCGCTCTGGGCTGTCAGTCTTTTTATACCGACCTTGTTGGAGGAGCGATGCCCCTTTCCCACAAACTGAATGTGAGTTGAATGAGTGAAGGAGAATTTCAACCCATGGATACCCAGGGGGGAACAGTATACATCGATCGAGGAGATCGTACTTCCGGGTAACAAACGAACTGAGTACAAATTGGACGGAATGATCAAGCCGGCTTCCTGTATGACTTGTTCGCCGTCTCTGCTCGCCCGACTGGTGGTTCGTATGCCAGAAATGTATGTCGATGAGGCGAGATGGATGACAGATATCTGTACAAGGGACACATCCTGCAACGCAAAATGATGCTGCTCCCGTGCCCGAGCACCAACGTTTAGCTCGCCGTACTCGAATTGATCAGGCAATTCGGGACAGGCCATCTTCTGTCCCAGGAAGCAGGTCTCGTCAACAAGCTCTCCGGGCTGGCCCTCGCCGTGATGCGTGAGAAGGGCGTCAAGAATGATGGCAAAGTCTTCAAGACATCGCCAGATTCGTCCACGGTTACGAAGGGCGAGGCAATCTCCTTCGTTTAAGCTCTGCTTGCAGTCGAAATAATTATGGAGCCATTTTCTCTCAGTATGTGGCGACAGTAACTCGGGCAATATGAGGCCCATCTCTCGCTCAGGCCAAAATCGAGAGGCCCAGAAGGGTTCAGGGAGGCTGTTCACGTGGCACACGACTGCCAAGTGGCGAGAGCTGAGACGCGCGCTGCCTACATCCTTCGACGGCAGTAAAGTGCAGATCTCGAGAATCACTTCCAAAGGCAGTCTCGT
This sequence comes from Clonostachys byssicola, assembly GCA_902006505.2. Taxonomy (NCBI): domain Eukaryota; kingdom Fungi; phylum Ascomycota; class Sordariomycetes; order Hypocreales; family Bionectriaceae; genus Clonostachys; species Clonostachys byssicola. Next base: position 429,674 of record CABFNO020001527.1, read on the forward strand.
GAAACGGTCGCTCTGTTGCGTTGCCGGCTGGATGAGGGAGTGGTCTCGGAATTCAAGTGAGGAAGTCGCTACCTCGAGGCCATGTCGCGACGGATCTGCCAACAGCAGGGCTGGCATTTGTAGAGTATCCGCGGCGTGAACTTGACGCAAATTGATGGTGCCATGGTAACGGTTCTCGGGCATCAAATCTCCGGTCTGTAGCCAGGAGACCGAATTGAGGACATGGAACAGCCAAGCTCCAACCTGCTTCCAGCCAGCCTTGTGCTCTCCGAGACCGAGTTTTGTCAAGAGCATTTGCCAGCAAAACTCGTGAAAGGGAAACGGCCGGTCGGTGGAATTATCGACAACCTTGAGGTCGTGCCGTGGCAATTCGTCCAATTCGTCGACGGGGGTTTCTTTGTAGCTACGAGCACAATCGCCGGGGGCGGCCAGGTTGGTGAAGGTGATGAAACCGAGACCAGTCAGGACCGGTTCCTCGGGGCTGCGATGGTCTTGGGGCCCGCAAACTGAGGTTTCCCGCCATCTGTTAGCCCATGATCCCGTTCAAAATGAAGTCATCGACGTAACCTACCCGAGCGAGCCAGTGTTGTCCAGTGCACGTGCGGTGCACTGGCCGCTTGACCACCAAGAACCGGCCTAAAGGGGCCTCCGCAAAGGGAGCAGAATGGATCGCCCATCGTCAAGAAACTCGCGATGCGCGCTTCCAATGGTAAGGAGAGGTTGGACCGCTGGCCAGGTTGGGAAAAGGGTCGTCTGTGTGGTGGCGTGGTGCTGATTTCCCGACGGTGGAGGGGGATGACGGGATGACGGGATGACGGGGAGAGATTCCAGACGGGCGCTTAAATTTGTGCAAAACGAGCCCGATGGCTGCCTGATTCTTGAGGGGTATCAGCCCTTGGTGGTACAAGAATTGTGCTGATATGTGCGGTGTCACATTATTCAGTGCTCGCGAATCAGAGTGAGACATGCACGAGATCAGTCACAATTGGTTCCCACGAGGTGTACCGCCTTCCAAAATACCACACCAAATCAACGCGTAGTCAGGTCACGGTGTCAAGAGAGTAACCTCGTATATAAGATTTAATCCAATACTGGGATAGTTCTTACTAAATTCTAATAAAACTAATAAATATAGTATTCATATAATATCAGTCTCACACCGTGTTCTTATTGTGGTTTTAAAGTTTAGAAAGCATTTTAATTGCTGCCATTACTGATCCCTCCACCTCCCATCCTCTCTTCATATCATGCTTGCCTACTTGTTCTTCGGGAAGACGATGGATTTCTGCAATGATCTGGCTTTAAGCACTAGGCTGCCGAAAAGCCTCGAGCTTGGGGAAACTGTTTGGATTGGTGTGAGATGAGTATAAAGTCGATTAAATACTTATTCGACGAGCGGCTTATGCTGTAGCAAGTGAATTATTGATATAAAATTTTATATAATTTTCCTTCTGTATAGCTGTAGTCTTACGCTAGGAAAGCTTTGGTTCTAAACTTTCGTATTTATTGTTTTAGAATATCAGGTCTAGCGTCTTCCATTACTGTTTAACTTTGTATATGAATTCTCTTCTGGATGTAAGAATAGTACTCTTAGTATATATACCTAGGGTTAACGAGATAGAAGTGATTTTCTACTGCTTGAGCTGCAATTAATATCCCCTCCTTCCTTGATATGCCTCCCTTCTTGAAGTCTCCGCCCAAAGGCAGCCATGATCTGCTTCTTTTTCCTTCTACATTTCCAATTTGACTGTTATGGATATAATAACAGCCGCTGCCTCAGGCTGCCTCGAGCAGGTACGTCTGACATTATCCTCCGCGATCCCGGTGAATGGCATTAACTGCTGCAGCTTTCAGCAGGTAAGTCAGATCCTATTTGCCGCGATGTTGACGGATGCGATCAATGATGTGGCTGCAAGCCGGTAAGTCAGACCTCTTAGTAGTAGTAGCTCTCTAACCTACTGTAATCTATCATACATAAGGTAGGCGTAATATTGAGCCAGAAGTACATGTTTCCGGAATTCGACAATATGTAGCCGTTGACAGCGTAAATAGCCTGTATGAAAGAAAACGCATGGACATTGAACATGGTATCGGAGCACATGCAGCCACGCGCTGCTTAGGATTTCCGAGCGATGTCTCTCCACCAGCGTTTCTATTTATTCTTTAGTCATATTCTATCTCTACTAGTTGGCCCCTTCTCTCCTTTGAGGACAAACAAAGAATATGAATAACCACCCCACCTCAGTTAGTTGATTTCTTTTTGCGTTAGCTCGGGTCATATAGCTATTGTGTCCAAATCAAATCAAGTCAACAATAGGAACTTAATATGCAGGGTAGGAAGAGCTAGACGTATTTATAGAAACCGATGAGTGATGGTTGAGGATGATCGTGCTTCTCAACGTACGATCACGCGGGAAACCGAATATTGGATTGGTCTGGCTCTTGGCTACATGAAATCAGAAGAGATAGGACATTGGCTTTCTCCACTTTTTGTGAGCAGGTAGATTTCTTTCCAAGCTCAACTTTTGTACCTCAACTTGACGTTGAACCAACACCATGTTGATAACATGGACCTGAAATCGGCTTTGCACGCTTGGCCTCCCACACTCGTTCAACGACTCAGCCTCAATCGGGCGTAAGATAAAGGTGTCCGTATTATCGACATACATTGCCATACGTCTCGCTCAGAAATCGTACGCACACCAGACATATTTGGTCAGAGAAACGAGAACAGCACGGTAGGTCACCAGATCTGGTCTCGAGCACGTGCACATTTCCCACTGATAATAATCCCTTGTAGTCTTGTCTTCCACCGTCCTTCTCCCATTCACCATCTTTGCGGCGAAAACAAACCAAAAGCAACGAGTTAGAATTTTACCGGCAACAACGAAACGCACACGCTCCAAGTGACAACGCCAGCCATCACCACAAGATGGTCGGACCGGCAAAGGAGGTCATCGACAACCTCGGCGTCGACTGCACCAACGGCGGCTCCTTTTACGTCTGCAACAGCAAGCCAGTCCAGTTTGTCGGTTGCTGCACCCTCGACCCATGCAAGACATCCGACGGCAACTGCCCCGACCAGAACCTCCGGAACACCACGTTCCAAGCGTACTCGTACAACCAGATCAAGCCCCAGAAATGCGTGAGCGACGACCCGGAGGTGCAGTGGTTCGCCTGCGCCGCATCCAAGCCGCCCTTCATGGGATGCTGCTCCGCCAACCCTTGCCAGCTTGGCGGGTGCCCGGCGGACAAGCTCCATGCCGCGAAGCTGAACGACAACCCCGAGCTTGCCAATCCGTTCCTCACAGGGGTCCCGCATGAAGATCTCTCCAAGGCCGCGACTGCTGGGATCGCTGTCGGAGTCACGTTGTTCGCAATGCTCATGATCGGGCTGACCATCTGGTGGGCGAAGCGGAAGCCCAAGAGGTTCCAGGAGCCTCTCCGGTCTGAAGGTGGCGGAAAGGTCCCAGCGGTTGGGTACAGGTCGCCCTCAGTTCGGTTTCCTCACAAGACTAATCTCGGATTCGGTATGGGCCTGAAGTCGCCCTATTCAAAGAACTCCGAGTACGACACGACGCAGCAAACTCCTACCCGACAGGACTCGCCCACCCTGTCACCACAATCGAGAGGCCTCTCGCAGTGGAGCGAACAGTCAGTGCACGGAAGCAGCGGCGGGAGTCAACCTCGCGGCTATCCGCAGTCGGATGGGCGCGTACCAAGTGCCATCTCATCGGAGCAGGGGCATTCTAGAAGAGAGAAGTGGAAGCGTCCTACACCTGTGGCGCAGGAACTGCCCCCAGAGCATCAGATCTTGGAGTTGGAAGACACTTCGAATCTTACACCGACGTGGGACAATGAAAAATTGTGAAGTGGAATACGTAGAGGGAAGGGGCACGGATTGACAAGAGGAGCCTTTTCCAAGCCCACGCGTGGAGGGGAGAAGGCGATCTTTCTGGGCGCAACAATATGTTCATGTTGTCTACAGTCAAAGCATGGAGTTTGACGGAACGCAGTAATTACACAGATGTAGCTAGGTAATAAATGTTGATTGCTCTGAACATCTGTCGCCTTGTCTCTTTTTGTCCACAAACTGCGTTGGTATTGACACCCGTCTAAGGTAAAAGGTGTAAGGTCTCTGAGCTAGACCTCAGCTGAAGGGGTCAATCACCTGCGCAGAACTGCCCAAGATCCATCAGTTGTCATTGTGCGTGTGCTGGGCACTGCCACTGCACGGGCATGTCTTGGCTGAACAAAGGTTTCTATCTCATCACAATCTCTAGACGAGGAAGCACGCCACTGTTGCTAGAAGGATTGATTCTTCTCATCTAAGATCACTTAAAAATGTGTTATTTTTTCCGTCTTGGAAATTTATTGACTTATTATTTATTAAAGTGTTAACAATGGATTATTCTTATTTCCTCCCCTGATGAGCTTCTTCGCAGAGTTTGCCTTCAAATGCTTCCCGAAATACTTTCAAGTCTTGCATTTCTGTCCACTCTACCACTTCTTGGCTGGACGAACGACAGATTGAACAAGGGGTCGATCCTCTCTCGGATTATAAATAAGTTTGGATCTGGTCCAGTACATTATGATTTGGATCCAACTTCTTTTTCACCGCGACGACACATTGACTTCGGAATCAAGTCACAGCCTTGCGAGCTTGTGACTTTGTCCGCATTTGAGGGCGAACCTAGTGCCGAGGTAGAAGCAATGCCAACTACTTCACGCCTGCAGATTCCCTCCCACATCCATGCATCTTTAGATGTTCTGTCGACTTCGGCTGCCTGGAACAGACTTGGCCTTTTTTGTTGGCATGATGCGTCATGTTGTCATAATGTTTGAGCACCATAACCGACCTGGGAGAGGCCTTATTATGTTATAGTAATGGTGAGGGCCAGAGCCTTTGAAATTATTTTTAAACAAGACACTATCTCGTTTAAAAGATCTTGTGTTCCCTCTGTCTTGAATTCAAATAACCGCGGCTTATATGAGCGCAGCCCGGTAATTTGAATCCAGAAGTCGAAATCTTTTATAATAGTAGTAAGGTTAAATGGACGGAATCGAAGGGGGAAATCCACTCTTTCTCTGGGGTCCAGAGCATTGATATTCATCCACCATGAAACCAATGATTTATGGCAGTCCCGTGAGACGATGAGCATGAACCACACTGCCAAGTTGATCGTCCAGCTGTCAGCTGTCAAAGCTTTCGAAGTTTTCAAGACAGTGGTTGCTGTATGAGATGGTGGGATTATCTTGAAGCCTTAGGGCTTTCGTCTCATTATCAGACAGTAGATTTAGCAGGAACTTGGGGTTGGAGATCGCCATTCCACACGCCAAGCTGCTGCTATAGACGGCGAATGAAGCAGTTGATGAAGATATCGCGCCGCCTGATGTCGTTTATATCTCCTAGCCAGCGCCGGACCTCGTCGTTTGACGGGCTCTTGTCGTGATAGAAATGCTAGAGCTGCTTATTGACTTTTTGAGCATCTCTTAGGTATGGATACAAAGGCGACACGAATGCCTTTATGAAGTCATACTCTAGGCTGATGTGATTGATCACTTCACCGGAGCCACTGCTTCGGGTGCTGCCACCAATCTCACATCTCCAGCCGAGATTATACTGATCCCATTCAGACATCCATCTGCGCTGTATTCTCCATGTGATTTTCACGCGCTTGCCCTTTGCAACAATCTGCACACCATGCACAAACCACGGCCGGGAGCTATGCGGTGTTGGCGTACCTTCCGCCAGCCTCAGCCACGGTGGCGTTTCTCCTCAAACAGACTTGCTTGTAAGACGGCTTGAAGGTGAACACCTTTCTGCCTGCCTTGCGTACCTGGGCGCGATGTGTCCGGTCCCGGTCTGCGGCAAGCAGGTCCAGCTGCTCCTCGCCCTCCCTCCGCCTCAACGTCCAGTCACCAATATTATCTTGGTATCCAGGCAGAGCTTATTTTGTGCTCACGGAGGACTTTGTCGTATTGATTATTCTTATTCGAGACTCATTATTGTTGTTATGAGTTGAGCCTGAGCTGGAAGGAAACATGTGGTAAGAAGCGGGATATCTAGCCAGAATTTATATCCGTACAGGAGTGGGAGGCCAACAATGCGGGTGACTTTCGGATGTGGTACTTGTGTCCACGGAGAGAGAGGCTTGACAACCTCAGCTCATGAACAAGGAACAGTGCTACATAAATTACATCAATCCTCTAAGCTTGTATGTTGCTGACCTTAGAATTTCCCATATGGGTAAGCCTGGGAGTCTCTCACAAAATACTACTGTTGATGTCCATTTCGTATCAGTCCAGAGTGACAAAGGCGATAAAAGGGGCATCATGCAAGGACAGTGTCTTGGAATAAACAAAAGAAGGCTCTTTGAGATATTTACGTAATCTAAGGGAGCCATTTCATCCCTACATACGGACTCCTTTGTCAGAGCTGATCCCCAACACCGGAAGGAACACACTCGCGCTCGTGACTGTTATTGATGGACCGTTAAGCTTGTATTGTCACTGCCACCAATATTCTTCGTTTGACCATGCGTTATTAGCGTCTGATCCAGTCCGTGTGGATACTGCATCCTATGGCTCTAGAACAAAGTTGCGATCATCATTGAAAGTAGAGGACAAAGGGGGAAAGAACGGTGAATTTTAGAGGTAGCCATCGCCAATTAGTTCGACACAACCCCTCCATGGTGGCGGTTACGACCCTCTTGAGCGAACAGCTATGGATGGAGCAACTGTAACGGTAACCAAGTGGGTGGCATTGAAATTGAGACACTCAAACAATAAGCTGCTTATTCCTAAGTCTGCGACCGATGTTATCGGATTATTGAGTCCTAATAATATAGAATACTGTATTTATTGTTCCTTTCTTATGTTTAAAATTCTCTATTTCTTGCAGAAAGTAGTCGATTAATAGCCAACTCTTCGCTTAGGTGTCTCATTTCTTATGTCACCCACTTGCCAACTCCACAACTAGCATTGTGATATCAGCCGTCGTTACAAAGTTGGAGCAAAGACAGACAGTCTATCGGATTACAAACTCCCTTCTCATCATGGGTATGCGTGGAAAGCAGGCCTTCTCCCTCTCTTGAAATATTATCGAATTTACAAACCCGTCGCCCATATCATACGAGTCATCCGAGCTGGAGTCACTGGTATCGCCTTCATCCGTCTCGTCCGAATATGTCTCGTGCGCAACGGCGGTCTCTATCAAGATAGATTCGGCCTTCGATGCCTCGTCATGGTCTGTTGGTGGGTTGTCCGCGCCGACCTTGGCTGAAATAGAAGATGCAGGTCTTTCGTCAGTCTCGCCCATATGGATCTGGCTCATCGTATTCACCAGCTGGGCCTCCTCAGACACGGTGCGCTGTTCGCATTCTCCAAGCCCCGTGAGCATGCCTTTTGCGGAAGCAGCCTCTTCACTGTGGTCGACCTCACCAGTGCCTCCCTTGGTGAGATCAACCACTGATCGAGTCTCTGGTTGAGCCTCTCTTTGTTGTAGCCATTCCGCTTTCCTGTCGTCGATCCACTTTGCGTCCTTGATATTCTTTCTCTCTTGCTCTTCGATTATTTCCGCGGCCCACCTCATGGTCGGCCTTGGGCTCTGACGTTTCTTGCCCAGTGCCCGAGCAGCACGTCTCGTTGCTTTGGGCTTCCAAATAAGCTGCAGGCTCGGAATGCATCCAATCCTCTCGTACACCGTCCTATCCGGATACTGGGCGTCCTTGACGATCGCCAAGATCAATACGAACGGGATATTGGATCCGCCAACGCCAGGAGCCACGTAAGTAATAACAGCCTCCCAACGCTTTTGGCTGTTTTGGGTCTCTGATAGGATCTCGAATTTGTCTCCATGGTCGCTGGTCGGTATCGAATCGAATTGGATGAAGCCCTTGAGCTCGTTATCTGTATCCCCTAGATCCAGTAAAGCTGTACCCTCGGCAAGATTGAAAGTGAGGGCGTCGCGAACAGACCACACCTTCATATCCAAATAACGTGAAGGCTCCAGAGAGCCGTCAAAGCACGTAGATATCGGCATGCGGCAGCCATCGGGGCCTAACACAGCAACATCTAACTCGGGGTCAGGCATGACCGGTTGATTAGGGGTCAGCCAGGGGAGCCGGGAATGTACAACCTGGCCGACACAGTTTGTCCAGGACCATGTTGGAAACTCGGCCCGTCGGCGTAGAATTTGGTGCTCTTGCGGAAGAAACTTCCAGGCGAGACTGTACCCGAAAACAGCCGAGGGCGAGGCAAACCTTGCTCTGGATAGCATTCCCGTCATGCCCAACGTGCCGGCTCTCCCGGAAGGATGGTCGTGGTCCAATACGGCAATCGTCTCGGAGAATAGAATGCCCCAGAGGCTACCGACTGGCTCCTCGGCCGATTCAGTGAAGGAATTAATCGTAGCCCTTAGGCCATTGAGAGAGTCGGAATCATACGTCAAATCCCGCTTCGAATACTGCTCAATATGTTCCCAGATCGAACAAGTCCGCTTCCCTGTCCGATTCAACACTCCGGGAGATATGATTGCGGGCGAAGTATAAATCTCGCAATGCTCGCTCTGTAGGCAGTGGAACGAAACTTGATGAGACGTAAAAATAAGCTGGCGGTTTGAAAAGAATTCTTCTTGATATCTATTCGGAAATCAGTCTCTACCTCTGCAAACTTCTTATCCTCCGGAACTCAAAGTGATTGATACGTACGTCCAAGCCCGGGATTTCCACTTGCAGCTCAAGATCCCTGGGAACGACTCCACAGAAGATACCAAAAGGCGACCGTTGATAGTAGCTTCTGCTTGCGGCTCACGCTCTCTTGACGAAACACCAGGTAAGCCAAACGACGAGTCTGACCCTGCAGCCGCAACGATCGTCAATGACGCTCCTTGATAGATCGAATGCATATTCACAAGGTGGTCTCTCAGAGACTTGGAGTCGCTCTGCTGGATACAGAACCTAAAGAAGGATTAATCATGGGACGTTGGTTTGTTCAGGGAGCTTTTACCTGTCAACCCAGAGATAGCGGTATCCCAACTCTCTTACAGTTTCCATAGCGTCCTCTATGACCAAAGGAACCTGGTTAATTTGAAGTTCCTCCCCGAGCTCTGGGACCTCCATGTGAGTATTCTTTTCGGGCGCTCCCCAGACATAACTTAACGCCGCATACTCGGCTCCTTGGGGTGCAGGAACTAGCCGCCTCGTATGGCAGTCTATGAGGCGGAAGCCGCGGATCTGGAGTTGAGGCACCGGAGATGAGCATCCATTGTGGTGGTCGTGGCAATCTCTCAGATAGGAGCGCAGGAGATCCCAATCCAATGAAGAGGCAGACAATGATCGAGCTGGGGCCATAGCTTCAGCCAAGTCAAATGCCGGGTAGATGCTGCCGTAATAGGCAATAAATCCAGAGTCGGAGTTATCAGCCTTGAGAACCTTGAGAGCGACAAACTCACCTGGAGCCAATTTGGGTCCATCCAGTGATAGGGGGCCAAGTTGGGGCTCCAGCTTGGAGAATTTTGCCTCTTGTTGTACTGGGTTAGTGACCAAGTATGTGTCCTTGTATTTGGCCATTTTCCCATGGCCCATGCTGTCTCTTTGTGTCTCTGGTTTGACAATCTCTGCTACCAACTGGTAACAGCCTGGCTCGGGCACTCCACGTTCTCGAGATGGTGTGCAAAACCCGCATGTTTCGTGAAAAGATGCCAGTTCCGGGTTACCGAACGGGCTGTATATTGCTCCAGCTACCAAGCGACATAGAGGACATGGGCTTCTCAGCTGGTCTCTAGGTACCGGGCCAAGATCCATAATCTTGTGTGGCATCTTATAGCCACCCCTAAAGATTGTGTCCAAATCGATGTCTGCGCATTGATGGCAGGGAACATTTTCGATGCCGGTGTCACTCGTATCCTCCATGATTTGCTTGATTTGATCATTTAGGATGAAGTGCGAAGATGTTGGGCTTCAAAAATTGCCGAAATAACTGAGGGATTTAAGAAGAGGGGTATGCGCTTTCCTTGTATGTGTGAGTAAAGGAAGGAAGGAAGCTGGGCCAACGTGAATAGCAGTATAAAGCTACTTTTGAGGGGCGAAATGCGATATGAATAATCAAACGCTAAGAAATGGACAGCTTGATGCTATACCTATGCCCCGAAAGCTTACTCGAAGATGTACGCATAGACCTTGACTTCGCAGATTACCTCATGACCCCGTGACTCAGTCACCGAAAGCTCATAAAGTTTACGGGTGTCTATAAAGACAGCAATCAGGATGCAATGGTGACATGGTTGGTGACATGATCTGGATGGCATTGTCGTCCTTTCCGCAGACTTCGCTTACAAGTGGCGACTCCTACCAGAGGTCGAAGGTATTCACAGAGAGAAGGTTGGAGGCTGTGTAATAAGTTACTCAATGAAATTGTTGTCAGTCTGTGAGATATTCTCGACAAGAAGGAAATAAAAACAAAAACAATGTCATAACATCACAAGGTGTGAGCTCAATCTGTGACCCAAGTGTCCCTTTCCCAAATGCCCAAGTATCCTGTCCATAGTATCCTGTCCAAAACTTCCATATGTCCCATCCCAAATTTTCCTTTATCCTATCCCAAATTTTCCATCATCCCATCCCAAATTCCCAGTCATTCAATCGTAATTTCCATTTATCCCATCCTAAAATCAAGTGCCCTTATCCTAAAAATCCCAAACAGTTCGTTCTGTACCGACCTTCTATCCTGTCTAGCAGGCTACCCGGTGTTAATCAATCATCAATTCGTTATGGAAACAGCCCAGCTTGAGCTGTTAAACACTGCTCAATCATTCGCATCCCTCGAAGGCGGCCGGGTCTCGACCCAGAGCCCATTCAGCCAACGCTTCGGGATATTCGCGTGCCTTTGTAGTATACTCAGTCATCCAGCACCACTCCATCTCCAGCAAATCAAAAGCGTAAAACCAGGTGTTGAACCAGAAATCGTGGAAAAGCTCCCTGACGGCCTGGTTGCCCGAAGTGGCCAGCCCGTCCCTGCACACATTGACAAACTCCCCGTGGTGCATTTTGAGGGTTGCGATGTCCAGGTACGAGAAATCGTCACCCTCCCACGCCCTCTTCATTTTGCCATAGACGTTCTTCAGGATGGACCTCACTTGCTTCCGGTACTCTGCGGGGAAATTGGTCACGACTCTCTGGAGGGCGAACCATCCCCAACAGAGCTGGGCCTCGAGGTATCGCCGGGCGTTCTCGCAGACGACCCAGCCCAGGAAATCGCCAAGCAGCCTTCCCAAGGCCAATTTGCCATACTTGCGCGCGTAACAGCCGTTGCAGATGATCTCGGGCAAGTCCTCAATGGCAAGATGTTCGTCATGCCACAGGTGGGCGTCAAGCTTGGGGTTCCACCAAGCCTCATAGCCTCCAAGGCGGAAGGATCGCACCTCCTGCCAGGTCTCGCAGCCCGAGCATCGCCCCATGTACATGGTCCAGGGTCGCGAGTAGAGGCCCACCGGGCCCATGACGAAAACGTTGCCAATCTGACTGATCTCGCCGATGGGGAGGTAGAAATCAGGCTCTGGCATTCCCAAGAACTCGGGCAGGCGGGGGAAGAAGCGACTGTACGCAGAAGGGAAATGCACTTTTCTGCTGGTCATGATTGGGAATGTCGGGGTGCCGCGCTTGACACCCAGCTGCACCCTGAGCTGCCCTGATTGGTATCGGCACTCGTTGCACATGCGATTGTGGCGCTTCGAGCCGCAGGTAATGAGCTCGATGTCGAGAAGGTTGCGGTCAAGTATAGCGTCCTTGACGATTTGGTTCATGTGTTGGTACTGGTTGTCGTCGACGTGATCAAAGCCCTGCATGCCGACTGCGCGCAGCTCCTCCACGGTCCAGCGGTGGATGAAGGGTGGATAGTATGTCTCGTAGGGATAGACGGCGAGGCGGTACCGAAGGCGGACGAGGCGCTCCTCGTACGAGATTGGCTTCCACGTCTTGCTGCCCCATAGCTTGCCGCGAAGCGATGGCTCCCAAGTCGAGATGGGCACTGCGGCGGGCGAGCCAGCAATGGGCTTGCGGTTCTGGAGCCGCAGGATGGAGCGGTTGTCGAAGTGAATGTGTGAGCGAAGGCGCAGGCAGCTCGAACAGGCCCAGCGAAATTCTGCCCACTTCTCCTCGGAGAAGCGTGGGTCAAGGATCTGCTCACGGACCCGGAGAGTGAGCGTGCCGCCGCCGTGCTCTTTGGTCAACTCCAGCTGCAGGAGCCGCTCGACCAGCTCCCGCTTGCCGATGGTGATGAGGGCGCGGAACCGCTTGTTCGTCTGGTGGAGAGAGACCAGAGCAACCGGATCCGCCAGGCGGGCGATGCCGAACACCAATTCTGCGGGGAGGTCAGACAGACATGGGGTGGAAACATGAGACGGCGACATTGCGACAGGCAGGCAGGCAGGTCTCTTGGTCAAATTCTCAATCAACTAAACTCAGGTGTCACGAATGGCTGCTACACAAGTGATGGGGGATTGATTTTTGTGCTTGTGCGGGAGGAAGTTGGGTACGCGTTGGGCAGCTGCGATTAAATACATCTCCTGACCTCTGCATCTGCCTACCCTGGACATGTCTCAGTAACTGCATGCATATGCAACATCACATAAGACGACTGTACCATCACATAGGACCGGTGAAAGCTTCGCCTCGTTAACTTCAAACCGAGCGGCCGAGCCTTATGCAGATGACTTCGCCTTACTATCCATCGGCAACTTGCATAGACAACTACACCCTACCTTCGGTAACAGGCTCACGCTCTTCTTTACACGCCGAGAGGCTACGTATAATCCAACATATGCATAATACTACGTGCCAGCATGCCACATTCAGGCGCGGACTGATGCAGTGACCGTCGGTTATGACGTCACTAAATAAACATAGTTTGATAAGAAACTCTAGTAGGGCAAATGCAGAACCCAACCACACATATTTCCCAGCTTTTTGAAAGAGACCGAACACCACACCTTTGTCACTGACACAAACGACTGGCAACTGGCATAACAAAGGCGCACTACAAGTTCTAGAAGTTCACTTTGTCCACGGATTCTACATAACAAGTGCCTGACCCGACAAGCTGCTGGCTTTTTTCCCCCAATACACAACTTGCCTTCAATCAACCCTAAATTCGAACCAAAAGCAGCCTCTCATAAGCTTCCGACTTTTGATACCGAAATGTCATTAACTACCCTGTTTGAGTGGCTCCAATTTGAACTCCGTTCAACTGACCTACTTGACTTGCCCAACGAGCTCCTGATCAAGATTGCAAGCTTTGTTGACCATGAAGACATCCCGGCGTTACGGCGGGTGTGCCATCGACTCAACCTCGTCGCATCGCCGTTCTTGATCCATACCATCTCAGTCAAGCAGAGCCAAGAGTCTCTAGACCATGTCCAACGCATCCTCGAAAAACCACACATTGCATCTGGTGTACGTGGTATTAGGGTCAACCTGGGCCACCGCTTCCACGCTCTCGTGCAAGACAAATCGCTTTTCACCCAAGTCCTGGAGCGCCAAATTCTGAACCATTACTGGCTCCGTCAGGATAGGCTTCCCTCGGAGTCCGACTCAGAATACAACCGTCGGACTCTTCAAACGAGAAGAAATACTTATATGTGTGAATTTTTTAAGTGTGAATATGGCAGCAGGTGGCCGAACATGCGAGTCGATAAAACCAAGCCAAACGATGCCAAGGAAAAGTACGATCAGTTACTTCTATTGGCATATGAGAGGTACAAAAAAGAGTACCATGAGGTGACGCGTATTGCATCAGAAGGATCTCTTGTTCGTGCTTTGGTCAAGCTGGCTTCCTTCGCGAGGCGCCCTGTCGCCCTCACATTTGGGAGAATCGACGGCTGGTACGCGCATTTAGTGGCCCCGGGCCCGGGCCCAGAAACCACGTTCTTGGACTACATGGCGGAAACCCCCCGCTTATATTCGGTGCCAACAGACTATAGAAAGTCCGTGGAAGATGACATGGCATTGCTGGATGGGGTAATTTGGGACCTCCCAATCGCTCTCCACAAGGCAGGATGCATCATCCATGCCTTCGTTTTGAGAGATGTCCTCAAGCTCCAGGGAGACACGGTGCTTTTTGCAGATGCACTATCATCAAGCAGTGATAAGATGAACCAGCTCCGACAAGCCCTACAGAACCTAACTGAGTTTGGGATTACCCGGATGATGCATATGAAGATGTATCATGATTCGAACCACGGTACAGAACCGCCTGCGAAACGTCTGATGTTTGAGGATTTGCTACGTACGTGTTTGTCTGGGCCAGGCCTCCAGTCCATACGGCTGCGTGGTGATGAATTGTCGGATTGGGCGAAATGGGAAGATACGTCAAGCCAGGAAACATGGCGGAGTGAACGCACCCCGGTAGAAACCAATATCAATGTAGCCCATTTGAAGGACATGTCCGTATCATGCGTGCCTATGATACTATCAGATGGGAAAGAATTGAAGAAAGACTGGACCTATGTTTGGGATGAGGGACAACTGTCAAGATCAGGACACCATTGGGACAACGTACGAGGAGGAGAATGGTTTTTGTGAGATAAGTCAGAAGAGGAAACCCCTCGTGCACGTTTCTGCAGCTTGGCCTCTCAAAGAATAAAATACAGTCTTCGCAGAAGAAAACTACGAAATTGATGCCAGCATTGCGGAATGTCGATTCTGTCTGGTGGAATTGTTGGGGCTGGATCAATATGAGTTCCATGATTATACCGACTCATATTACAAGGCTTCTTTCCTTGACTTGGAGGATTACATTGCAAACTATAGTGTAGAGAATATATTGAGATTTAAAATACAAGTTTGACTGGGTCACGGATGCTTCTCGACTACTTAGATGCAACCCAGCCAGTGGTTGGTTTATATCGTACACGCCAGTCCTTATATCCGACTATAGAATTTCATTCAGTGACCCAAACCGACTTGATATTGGCTGCCTTCACCTCAATATCATTGGTACTTCCACCCGTCGAGAAAAGGTACACATCAGAGGACTCATCGCTCGGGAAAATCAGCGAAGCCAAGGTCACTTCTCCTGCTCCACCAAACACTTCAACTGAGGACCAGTCAACAAGAACACGCAATATGACCTTGCCCTCTACCGACTCGAGCGGTGCAGAGAAGACTCCCGCAAATGTATCATCAAACCCTGAAACTCCTGAAACGGTCCGGTTGACAAAGACCTCTTTTTTCTCAAAGTCATATCCCACCTGTGTTTGTTCGCTTAGGTCTGATGAAGCTTGAACTATGATGCTAAATTGGGTCGATTCAGACTCGGAAAATGATAAAACGATATCCAGCGCTTTTCCGGTGAAGTCTAATTTTGTGCTGCCGGCTGGTAGGATGTCCCAATGGGTACTACTATAATCAGCGTCACCCAAAATAGGCTCCTGTATGAGAGTCGCCTTCCCGTTGGTAGTCTTTAGCGACAGTCTTCGCGGAACCGTAAAAGCACTTCGCCAGGGGTCGGTCGGCGTGGCCCCGCCATACCTCAAGTTGGTCATCCACGCAATGTCCACACGGTCCTCCACGGGGAGACCACTGAACGTAAGGGCGGCGTAGAAGTCAGGGCCCCAGTCCACCCAATTCGACTGCGTCACGCTGTTGGCGTCCGGGGTGAAGGTTGTCCCGTCAAACTGGCCTACGACGTACTGTGTTCCAGAACCAGTGTTGCCAGCCGGGCCCCCAGGGTTGAGGCTGATTTGAACAACCCATTTTAGCTCTTCGCCTCCGTCCAGGGGGAGAGGGAACATGCTGGGGCATTCCCATACACCACCGATGGCGTTGACCGGGCCAAACTCACTAACGAGCTCCCAATCCTTCAGGTTGGTAGAGGTGTAGATTAACAGCTTGCGGAGGCCAGGTAGTGACATCACGGAAACCCATCTCTGGTTTTCCTCGTGCCAGAGGACAGCTGGGTCACGGAAGTCATGTATTTGGTCGGAATACTCCTCTGGAGGGTTGAGAATGACGGGGTTCACGCTGTCGTATGTAGTCCAAGTCATGCCATCGTCAAGGCTGTACGCGATCGATTGGGATTGCTGGTTTGCATCGACGGTCTTTCCACTTGGCAGAGTTTGTGCCACAGGATACTAAAATGTGTGGTCAGAGATTGTGTTGCCACTGTAACTAAGCTGAGAACATAACTTACATGAGACGTGTACATAGCGACCAGAGGAGCTTTGTCACCGCTGCCGAAACCACTTGTATTCTGGGCATCGAATACTGCGGTGCCGGAGAAGAACATCTCAGTGATGTTGTCTGGATATCCACGGGCGAGAAGTGCCACTGGCTGATGCTCCCAGTGCACTAGATCCGAGCTGGTGGCGTGGCCCCAGGACATGGCTCCCCACGATATACCCCCTGGGTTATGTTGATAGAATAGGTGATAGGTCCCTTCATGATAAATCAAGCCATTTGGATCATTCATCCAATTCTTAGCTGGGGTGAAATGAAATTGTGGACGATAGCGCTCAGTGTAGTTCTGGGCCAGCGCCGTATTGAACACACTGAACGCCATGGCCAACACACAAAGGTTGAATGAGACCATGGTCACCATTGTGGGAGACAGGAAAAGGCTTCGGAATTTGCTGAATAGTAGAGGATTCCAGGGTTAGAACCAGCCTCATGAACTGGTATTTATAGATGCTTCATTGACGCGTGTTTACCCCGTGGGGTCACATCGTCGGGGGATCAATGACGTAAATTGGAGCAAAGCACCGGAAAGCTTCCGGATGTTGATCGCTAAGCAGCCAATATCCTTCCCTCTCTTGACATCAACCTGCTCCTCGCATGAACCAAAGATTTCGTAGGCGGGGGTGGCGGATGGTCAAAGGAAGAACCTTCCAACTTGGATGTCTAACACACCAGAAACCACCCCATTGAGACGTAACGTGTGTGAAATGGTGGATACCAAGGCACGGAGAAGGCGGGGAATGGCACATTGATGGTTATATTTGTAGTTCTCACTTGTAAGTTGAGGATTGTCAGATGATGGAGTGTGGGGATACTAGGACGAGGGAGGGTAGTTCACGTAAACCAGCCTACCACAGCCCAGAGTCAATCCACGCCGGAATGACCACATCTGCCTGAAAGCCTCGGTTGCTGCTAAATGTGACTGACAGGGGTGCAGAATTCTGTAGCGACCTTCCAGGAACTAGTACGGCCCAGTTCCAATCATGTTAAGGAGCAAAGAGCTTTCGGATTCGACTGCATAACCTTCAATGTTGATCTACGATGGTCTGTAAACAACCCGCTGCGCCAGAGCTAGAAACCAAATGAATTTGAGATATCTCAAGAAGTAAGTGTGGGGTTTCCTACCACTAATGGTATGAATCAAAGTATAGATCCATGAAACGAGAGTTTGGCTTTCTTTCGTGAATGCTGTATTGTGCTGGGCATATATGCTTTGCTTTTGCCCGTTTCCGTCCATTGCTCGTTTGTCCCTCCATTAGAAGAGGGAAGACTTTCCTCGATGAAACTTAGAATTCTCGTTGATATAAATGTTGACACAGAGCAAATGAAGCTTGCTCTAATCTTCTCCGTAACCTTGTGGGCATAAAGCAATTAGGCAGACTCCTATAGAGTTATCGCAAGCTGTTCGTTTTTGGCAGAAACTCGTGGATTGTGCTCGCCAATGGTCCTCCTCATCTCCAAAAGACATCATGATATAAAAACAGCCCATCTTGATTGGGATTCTATGGCTAACTTTCTCTTATGAGCCGATTCGACGATCGATCTAATTCTTGGATCGTATTTTCGCGGGTTGATCTGTAGGCATGGGAGATTCAGCTCATGTCGGGTTATGGAGCCATTAAGTTTCAAATTGGATCATACCATCGCTCCATCGCTCTTTTATGTCGTACTCCCATATGAACTCATGTCAAGTGATGGTTTGATAATGCGAGGCTCTTGCGTGCCCGTCTCTGGATCGTGGCACTAACTGCCCATAACTTGATTGACTGGCCGGAAATGGCTTGTAAAATTGTCGAGGAAGAGATTTATTCTGTTTCGTGAAGGCTTCGGTTGGGAAACGAATCGTGTCTAACTTTGCGGCGAAATCGCCTCGATTGTGTCTAGGGGGTCTATTGTAAGAGTTGATCAGCTAGGGCCAGCCGGGGCCTCGCGGTTGCGACAAACTCCTTGTGTAGGAGAGTCCCCCATTCACTGTGAATTAATCCCATCCTAGCAAACATTGATTTTCTTCTCGAAAAAAAAAACGATTCCGTGGTTTTGCCCCTACTCGCTCGGTAGTTAGCGCCAGTAATCAGTTCCTCCTCCTATCAATAACTTGATGTTTAGCGAACCATTTTACGGGGTCGCCAACAAAAGAGTACAAGTATCTTTGATTGACAGAAGAGTGTAGAATAGACTTGCCACGACATATGACCGGTCTGAATGTGATGCATCGCGTCTGTTAAACTGGATGCTTTTCTTCGTTTCATCTTCGTGGTATTAGTGAGTTGCCAGCGGGCGTAGACATCGATGAGTTGTTTGTATATGACTGGAAAGGGGGGGATCAGATGCTCTTCCAAGTATTTGAGATAATTAAATGCCCAAATGAGCTTGGATAATCGGTGCACACAGATGTACAAGCCATTGATGTCGGCTTGAAGGTGAGAGGGGGTTGTGGGAGATAATTTGGCACCTCAGGCAGAAGCTATCAGAAGTCCACCACACTTTTGAAGGTCTATCAACTTCGGCTTGCCCATTTGAGAGCCTCCTTATCAATCACACCAGCTTTATCGATAGCAGGTTCTCTAGCAACACCACTTAAGACTGTGTACCGTTGAGAGCCAAACGGTAGCATCGGACCCAGAGCAATAGGTAAGCTTTAGGTAGCTAGATCTTGATTGATTCTGGATCTCCGGTAGCCGTTATGGCCTTGACAATGCTATTCTCGCTACTATATACCAATAACCTTTATACATGAGACACAGTGTTGAAGGTGATGTCCTTCATCGATTACTGGTTTGAGAATATCTTGGGCGCTGAGCGTACTGCGCGGATGATACATCAAAATAACACTGTGCCCGGAGCGGCCTTCTCGCATGCATTGTTACATATCTACTTATAAACTCCTCTGGCAAAAGATGAATGATGATTTGATAAACCGATCAACTTTGTTGTGAAAGGGAGAGCACGTACCGCGCAGGTATCTCAACTGCCCCAATAAAATACATCGACGGGAAGGCTCTCTCTTCCCTCTTTCTCTACTTCTTTCTCTCTTTCCAACAAGAAAAAATAATCGCCCCTCGGCAGCCGATTGAAGGCTAATCCATTATAGACATGGAAATCTGGTCTATGGAGAATGCATAAAGTGATGGTGGATTGCATCTCAGGAGACTTGAGACTGGGTGGTGGCTGTTTGGACGCAGAAACGGCACGCTCAATCTGATGCGCTCATGGAAGCAACTAAAATTACAGCGCTTCCTGCAGCCATTGGCAGCGCCTTACAGCGAATTAGCAGAAGTAGTCTGGACCCGAATCGGACTAGCGGCATGTGGCTCATTGTCGAAGCTATCACCCATTCTGGCTTAGCCGTCATCCAACCATTCCCAACCGAACGTCTCGCCTCTTGTATGGAACTTGGGACAGCATCATCCCTTCTACAGCATTAAGGAAGCATCTCTGGCGCTTTGATGTGGCGAAGCTATCCCGACACATGATCAGCCTCGATGATCCCACGAACTTCCCTGACCTAGTACGCTTTTTCCGCCTCGACGCAACCTTCGCGCGGAAGGAGGCAAGCATGAAATCTGCTGTGGTTATCTACACCAAGGAACAAGCCGGCGCGCCAGGCAAGCTGAAGAGATATGGGCACACCAGAAGACTCTTAGACATCGCGTGTTCGGCTACGTTGAACTATAAGATAACCAGTCTACGCGTGGGGCTCGACAAGACTCCGAGCGGTAAATTCGATAGTGACTTCCGAGAAACAAGTTGACAAGAACTGGGGTCTTTATATCGGGGAGCTTGAGGCTGTAATGGAGTTTTCCAAAGTCAAAGTGCGTCTACTGTCCCTCGTGAAGCCTAGACGTCACGATATCAGAATGCTAACGGGCCAATGTAGGATGGAGAGCTGGTTGTCAAATCATTCACCAAGTGCAAAAACCATCGCTTGCCTGAGCATCAAGTCCATGAGATTGCCTCTGGGATATTAGACGCCTTAGCTAGAATGTACGAGGGGAGCTTTACTCGCGGAGATCTGAGCCAGCCGTCAGTATGTCTCTTGCCGTTTACACCACACGAGCTAATTCCCATTCTCAAGATCAGTCTAATCAAAAGCCATCCTCCTGACCACCCATTATTGGTAAAAGTCGTCGACTTTGGCATCAGGAAACGGCACGGCTACAAAAACTCTTCCTTTGTCGGATTGAAGCAGTAGCGGGCCTTGGCAATCAGCACGAGTCAGTGTCCGGCTGTGGATTCGATGGCCTGACAGCATCATTGATGGATGAGGATCCCAGTGTTCGAAAATAGCATCCCATGCGAAAACAACCGGAGCCCCCCGGGTTACCACATCCTCGGATTCTCGGTCTTCTCCTTTCATACCCCATGGATCCACAGGAAAACAAACTTCTTGCAGATTTCTACCAGGATCGCCGATATCACACGTGGTCATCACACATTCCAAACGGTTTGTTCCTGGAAGTCAGTCCACTGGACAAGGTTCAAGCTCCACAGGCCGGGGTATAGGATTCAGCTCGATCGGACGCATGATATATCGGCAAATGAATAGCATGATATCCTCGTTATGGCTTACCAAGAAGAAGAACTTCTTCTTTTCTCCCTTCATTTACTTCGGTTCTCTAACCAAACACGTTCAAATGGCTTACACGCCCTACTGTCGCATAATTCGGTCTACTGGTAATATTTCAAGATCTGCTCCATTTCATAGCTAAAAGTTTCATCTCGCCGCTAGTTGGTACTTACTAACGTATAAATTGATCAGACCTGCCTTGTGCTTGGCTGTTCCCGGAAAATTGGTTGAAGGAACTGGCATCCGCCTTGGTTTGCGCCAACAACAATGAGGACGAAGATATTATGGCGCTGATCATCAAGCCCACCAATCTCACACCAACGGACTTTCTAGCCTCGACGGTTTCCATGTGTGTGCTCACGGCGCTCGCAATTGTTGTACGATTCTGGTCAAATTATAGCCACGCCGGCAAAGTCTTTGTTGACGATTGTGAGTTATTTTTGGAGTTGACCCTCCTCGCCGATCTGACCTCTAAAGCCAGCGTTGACCAATCCTGAGCAAAGATTTATGCATCATGGCCCTCATCTTCATGGTCTGGAATGCGGTAACATTTTACCTGCTGCTTTCAGGTGAGCCCCCTGAATTTTGATCGCAATTATTACATCCTATCACCTTGAACGTTTACTAATCTTCGACATTAGTACTAAATTCTGACCCTGAAAAGGTTGATCTTGTTTATCTCACGACGGTAAGATGCTTTGTTCTTACTGTATCCTTTTTGGGCTTGCTGTTTTAACACAGCTGAAAGCTTTGCGCTGTAGGGATCTTCGCTGCCAACTGCGCGCTGTATACCGCAAAACTACCCCTTATTTCCCTATTAATTCGAACGTTTGGTATCAAACGATGGTTACAAATAACCTGCAAGATCCTGGTGGTGTTGGGCTTCATAGGATTTATGGCGACGGCAATTTATCCTACGGTCCGGTGCAGCCCTCAGCTACATACTGTCAACCCGATGTTCTTGATAACTTGCATCACATCAATCGCAGATGTCACTATCCCTCGAGGCTCGATATCGATTACAATTGACGTACTATTATTCGTCCTACCGCTCCCGATCATCCAAACTCTAAAGCTGCCATTCAGGAAGAAGTTGGGACTGGTGCTAGTCTTTATTGCGGGAGTTCTGTAAGTCAACCAGCCACGACATAGCCAAGATCTGGATCTACAGATTTCCTAACCACAAGACCCTATGGCCCCAGGGCGATCGTTGCTAGTGCCCTCGGGCTATACTTCTCAAGCATGAAGAAGGGGGATACAGCATCAAACATCGCAAATGCTCTTCTTGTAAGGTGAGCACGCCCCAGGGCCTTCCGCTTCCGAAACATCAATGATTAGAACTTCAATTGGGCTAACTCGTTCCGTTAAAAAGCGTTATCGAGAGCAGTATCGTAGTTCTCGTGAGCTGCGCGCCGGCGTTCCACCTCTTCTGGGGCATGCAGACGGGCTCGACATCACGCATTGGCACAAGCAATCAGGGCACAAACGCAACAAGTTCGCGGCTGGGCCTCTCGGTTCGCTCCTCGAAGCGCCAAGAAGAGTTTATCAGCACACCAAGATCGATCCAGGCCACTTCACACCACTACATCGAGCTTCGGGACATGCCGGGCGCCAATGGGAGAGGGTCTACGGTTCAGGTAACAGCAGGAAGGATGGAGCGGTAATAAGAGGGTGTGAACAAGCCCGTGAGACTTGAGTGTCTAGGAAATAAGAACATAGATTATGATAGCTCAATGCAATATCTCAACCTTTTTATATACTGGGCGATCGTTCGATGTTAAATATGGAGAGCAAAACAACCCCTAACATCGCGAGTGCTCGCTTCTTGCTCGAGGCTAACAGCATATTTTTTCAACGCGAGAGTATATTACTATGGGATGTTTCGTCATTCATTATCCTAAAATTCTTGTTCTCTGCTCTGGGAAAAAAACATTCTGGAAGCAGTACTCATTCAGCTAATCCACCAAGGCCCTATCCAATTCCTAATGATCACCAAACCCTAGCCATTGAGCTCCAGATTGAACCGGACAACAAGCTGGAATAAATATCAATTTGGCCATGGAAATCTTGTTGTCGGGATTATTCATTGCGTTGGGATGTCAAGTCTGACATCTTCCATTGCTGTTTTGGTTTGTAGTCGAAGTCTCTCACCCGTTGTTGTAGAAGGAAGATATGTTGAAGGGAGGTTTGCCGGAGGGAGATACCGTATGCATCGTGTTGAGACGTCGAACTTGGCATCTCCCGTTGCTGGTCTTACTTTGTACCCGAACTCTCACGCGTAGATTCGGTGAGCCCCTCGTGCAGCCATTTGGCCTCGAGAGTTTTTTTCTGGGCCTCCGTCAACCCGTATATTTCGCTCCAATCACCGCCCTCCCTGGGCCAGAACCCTTCGCCGCCAGCACGGTAGATGTCCTTTCGCTGCCGTCTCGATCGCAGGTGGTCGTCTTTCCCCCATTCTTTGCCGGGCCGCGGGAAGATCGGCTCCGCAACTCTAACTCTCTTGCACGTCTCATAAACTTCCTCCAACGGGGGAGCCGCCTCCCTCGGCGAGGTCCATAAGACGTAGCCGAGAAACCACAAGTTTGTATCGGCGTCGCAGCAGACAGTTCGGGAGATGGAATTCTTGAAATGGGCACCCAACCACGCACGGAACGGACTATTTTGAGGCGCTCTCTGTGGGTCGAGCTGCAAGATCTGGCTCTTCTCCCAAGCGTGCATTGGAAGCGCTGGGTCCCGGAGGGGTGGGTTGAGGGTGAGCTGTCCCGGTACGAGTTTCGAGCATAAGAGGATCGTGTGTGGGTTATAGGCTCTTGTCGCAGATCGCCCGGTGGAAAATTGAGGAACGCCTGTGCTCCTGAGAGTGCCCCCTGAGGCTATCCTGCTCAGGAATGGAAGCCCCATGCATAGCTGATTTGGTTTCAAGGTCAGAATATTCCGAAAACTAGTTGTCTTGCAGCATTCTTCAGGGTCACATACCATCCAATGAATTTGGCTGATGAAGTTGACATCCGGAATGGCTTCAATTCTTTCATGATTGAGCGAAACATCGTGTAATGTAATATCATCATACGCTGTCGGTGAAGACTCGTTAGAACCGTCGCGAGTGATTGGGACCTATTTGAGGACGGAGGGTGTTCATACCTTGAGCCACTTTACGTCGCAGATATACAAATACACACATGAGCTCCTCGTTGACCCAAGGTGAGAAGGAAGAAAAGAACAAGCGTTTGAGATCCCAGTCGTCAAACCGTGGCCTGAACTCTTGCATGCGGATAAGGCAGAGCCGATGGCAGAATAGGTTGCACATGAGCTGATAACGAAAGACGGCTCGGGAGATGCGAAACTTCTCCCAGTGGTTGGCGTATTGTCGGTCCTTGGGAGCCGGACCTAGATACGAATGATGCAAGGGCTTTACCTCTGATGCCATTTGTCTATAAATGGTTCTAGCAGAAGAGCAGCTACTACTCATGTAGGCGTATTCTGCCCTCGATAGACCCAAGGAGGGCAAGGCCACTGGGCAAGTCGACGCCGCGAGGCCCAACAATTGCTTGGCAGCAGCAGGATCGGAGAGCGATAGCCTCTGTGATCCTACCAGGGCGAGTAGAAATGGAAGGGCCTCCTTTGCCACCTGGCGCATGATGATGGCGCTAGCCACTGAATTGAAGTTATCCTTCAATGCATCGCGGAAGATGGAATGGCTCAAGATAATGGGCCTAAGGTCTTGGATAGTCTTGACATTAGAAAGAATATGGGCTATAGTGTGTAGTGGAAGCCTCAAAAGTGGCGGTAGGTCAGTTGAGCTCATCTTGGCGAGACGAGATGGAGGTGGAGAGATATGGAAAAGATCTAGTAGTTGGAGATGGAAGAGATTATGTGAGAGATGAGATCTAGTGGTGAGGATATGGGAAATCAAGTCGTGAGAGATGGGAAATGAAGCTGTGGGGGATAGGGAATTAAGCTGTGAGAGATTGAAAGTCAAGTCGCAAGAGATCGGAAAAGGCTGTGAGATAGGAAAACGAGTCGTGAAAGATGGGAGACCAAGTTGTAAGAGATTGGAAATGAAGCTGTGGCAGATGTAAATGGAGTGGTGAGAGAGTAGAGGAGGAGTAATGAGAGATAGGAGGAGGAGGGAGGAGAAGTGAGCTCTCCCAACAAACGGAAGAGGGGATAGAGCCCGATGCTCCTCGGGTCCACATCGGACCAGCTCAACGTCCTCTCAGAAGTCTTCGTTGCATTTCTTGAACTTGGCTGCAGTATTAGGTGACATCATGCCATTATGCATCACAGGTAGCACAACATAAACAGGTCTGTCAGCAGCTCACCCTTTCGCGGGTTCGCCTACCGAACTTGATGGTCAAGCCTCCACCCGCTCCCCGAGAGCTACGTACCTACTCGCGTCAGGGACTTTTTATAGCATATGTGTATTTGGGGATTACCGTAATGCTGTAGCCTGGTTTATCTTTAGATTACAAGGCTACTGGTATAATTACAGTATTATTTTAGAGGGCTATTAGTACCCATATTCAAATGATAACAATACTCAGAAGGGGCATGACAAAAGATAGCTGGATTATATGGAAGGATCAACCCTTACGATAGCTATCTCGGCTGCTAATATAGCCGCAAGCTGATGCTGTAAAACCCCCCTGGCGCGCCTAGGTAGGTAGGTTGTATTTGCGGAGGCGGTCGATATCACGCCAGGGCTCACGCACTATTCCTCTTCGATCAAATCTTCCACCCCAGCTTAACTTGAAGCACAAGGGGTGAGAGTGAAGTCAGGACCGAAAACATTCCCAGCACTTGATATGTCGCGTTCAGGATATCGCAATGGGTCCCGTATGGCTCAACTGGGCTATTGGGGCGAGTAGAGGCTTGTGAATTCAAAAAAACTCTGTAGGTATCCCGTACTTTAGCAGATCATCGCGACAAGATTAAATGTAGATATCAAATTCATCACATCAATATCTGTTAAGTTGCATAGCAAATTCCTCCACATAAATTTGTCCGAGATTGAGGTGCCACAGGAGGCAGCGGATAAGCTAGGTGGATGCGACCAAATTGATGGCTACAGCCTTTAGGAGCTCCGAGCAGGTAGTTCTGATACTGTCTACTGCAATCCAGGTGAACGCAGTCAACAGTCGTACCCTTGAGCAGGTAAGTCAAATCCTATTTGTTGTGATGATAATGATTCCGATCAAAAATATAGCTGCAAGCCGATAGGTTAATCCTCCGTAACCTACTGTAATACATCGTAAACGGGAGTATTACCGGGCCAGAAATACTTTTTTTTTGAAAGCTGACATATTGTATAGCTGACAGCATATGCAGCCCGCATGCGAGCGAATGCTTGTATTGCAAATGGTGCCAGAGCAGCTGCACGTGTTGAAGATTCTAACATGGTATCTAGACCGCTGTCCACATACTGCCTCCACCCGCGTAGGTAGGTAACAAGTCAATACCTACAAAGCAGTCCTAAGGGCAAGCGAAGCTGCGTAGGGGAGTCAGTGTGAACAGGATCTTAACTGACCTGCTTGAGGTAGCTCGAGGCAGCAGCTGTTGATCGCATTTATAGGGTCTGACTTAACCGGCTCAAGGCTGCAGCTGGTGATACTGTTCATAAGGGTGCAGGGAAATAACATCAAAAGAGAAGAGAGATAACATCATACGCGCGTACATAGGTAGCCAGCGATGGCAACTACGAAGTCACGATGAATCGGCTGTTAATAGAGTGGTGGCGGGAATCAACCTCTTCTTGAATGAATGTTCTGGTTCTATGCACATCCATCTCCTCCCTTCAACGCCTAGAATCCTTTGTTCTCCGAAACAAACACCTTCTCTTTATTTCCTCAAAAATAAATACTCCCGTCGGAATTCCAACAGTCCTCTGAATAGACGTCAGAAAATATGCTGACATGTACATTCCCCTCACAGAAATGGCCGAGCCCGCAACAAAACCTTCATTCAGCTCACTCTTCTGGGCCGGATACCGCACCCATCCAACACGAAAGAATTCCTCGGATTTTTATCAAAATTTTGTCGCCCAAATAAAGTCAATGCGGCGCTGTGCGATGCGCCAACCTGAATGATTGAATGGCACGTGCTACACGTGAGCCAACCCTTCAGCCGCGCCCGTGTACACGAGTCAGTCGAACCACATGAGCGGGGTCGCGCAACGCCTTCTCGGATGCGCGCGGACATACCCTTGCTAACTGCACCTAACGGACCCGACCGTGGGTTATGGCTGCTGATCCTGCATCTCCTGCAATGCGTCGCATGATGTTCCGGAAGAGAAAAGGTGGCGGATCTGGCGTTCCGCGGATCTGCTCGTGCTCGCCATTCGAATCCCCCGATACCCCCTGTGACGCCCTGTCCGTGGTGCGTTACCAGCCAGAGAACCCGGACCCCCAGAGGAGATCCAAGTTTTTCCTTCTCCCGCGGGAGTTGAGGGTGCAGATTGAAACAGAATACCTTGCCGAGTACCTCCGCGAGGCCGCTGCTCGCTGGCAACGCCTCGGCGGGCCTAGCTGGAACGGCTATGCCAGAGGACCGGCTTGCGTCGCGCCGTCTCCCCTGTCGCTTTCTTGCCGGCGCATGTACGACGGAGACATGGTCCCCCGAGGAAGCATGGGGTTGTTCTGGACGGCGGGCCCGGGACAGCCTCACGGGCCCTGCCGGATCGCTCTCGTCGTGGAGGGGAGGCTCTGCTGGAGACGTCTCGAGCGCCTGCGGTTCGTCAACGAAGCGGACAGGTTCCACACCGAGACGTGGAAGAACGACTTCTTCTTCACCTTGGGGAAGGCCTGGAATTTGAAGGAGCTGGAACTCGTCTGGGGGCCAAAGGTGACCATCCTCCCCGACCCGAGGAACGATGACCACATCATGAGGCAGCTCCAGAAGCACACTTCACTTCGCATCGTGCGCTTCCGGGGCAATGTTCCGCGGGCATGGTTGCTGAAGGAGTCCAGCGCTGGCTCTCGCATCAAGTACGTCATTCAGCCTCTGTGGTGGGTGAAGAGGGACTGGGAGGACGAAGAGCAGGAAGATCTTCAGAGGGCGGCAGACGAAGAGGTGCACTCCAAACGAGTCGAGCGGTACGAACAGCAGCTGGCTATATTTTCCGCATCGTCGAGAAAGGATTCAAAAGCAAGGTCTTGGAGGCGATACCTCAAACTCTTTTGAACGGTGCTGTTATCTCGCTTTCATGTTCTTATACTGCTTCCTATGTCAGGTTGTCTGTCGGACAAATTTCAATGTTATGTGAGGAATTCCGAGCGCTGCCACCCGTTGTTGGTATTGGCCCCTACCTCCCTAATGTCCAGGTGTGCCCTTCTAAACCTTGGACCTCCATACCTTACCCTGTAGGTACATACCCAGGCACCTTAAGATTTCTGACTTCTGAGGCACAGTGGTCCTGGATGGACGCTACAGCCGAATTGGGCACGCATGGCCCACATGGCTTTTTCTTCACCCAATCAAGCCAATTAACTGCGCTGAACTGCTCGAAAGTCATGAACACAGGAGATGGCATGAGCTCTCACTGACTGTATGGACACCACACTTTGTCTAAGCTAAAAACCTGAGTGCCGGTCAATGAGATAAATCTCGGGGCCAGTGTAGAAGTACTATTGCACAAACAAGGGAGAGGTGTTTGCGTTTGGAGAGAACAAAGGATTCTATGCGTTGAAAGGAGGAGAACGAAGGCACATATTCATGATGGAATAGGTTGATTTGGGAGGCATGGGCCACCACTCTCTTAATGATCATTTCAGGCACTATGGGGTTGTGTCTCGAAATATTCCATCAACTATCGGATGTAACGAAACAATGAAAATAAAGATGCAGAGAGTATGGCAGACAACAAAGTGAATGATTCACTGCCTGTTCTAATGCATGAGATGGGTTCAAGAACCCATTTGGAACTCAGTTTGTTTGTTCATAAGCAGTATTAGTACATCTGATTCTGGCAGACTGGATAGATTGTCAAACCGTAGCCATATATAACCTCTAGTTAGGCCTGCCTTCGCATAAATACATCCCTCGTGCGTTTCCTCGTCGTGGTTTTCATTTCCATAACACTTAACCTAGAATCATCGTTGCTAAAAGATCAATAAAACTTGACTGCTTCAATACAATATCACGATGATGGATAACCAATCACCACAACCAGGCCCCGAGATGGGGCAGCAATTTATACAGGCCTGTGTCGACCTAGGACTAACCCAGGACGCGTCGGCTTTGACCAAAACATTATCCAAACCGCCCACTCGCCTAGTTCCAGTCCAGGTCAAAGGCTTGATTAATCTGCAAGCCAGGCATATGGAGCTTTTCCAAGCTTATGCCAAAAATAAGCAGACGCAGGAAAGTTTGGTCGAGTCACTAACCAAACAACATGACTTTGCCTCCGATGCCTTGACTAGAAGAACCGCGGCCAACGCAGCCATGAGACAGCTAATGAGCGAGCAAAGCACAGTTGACCCACAATGCTTCGCCATGCGTCACACTGACGCATTGAGAGAAGTCCAGCTAGCCAGGAAATGCGAGGCTAGCTTATCAAACTTGCTCGAAATCGGGCACGAATGTCTGAAGAGGACCACCCACGAGGGGGGTGATATCGTCCTTCAACTCAAGGTGCTTGAGGTGCGGCTGCAGGAAGCAGACCCGAGCTTCCAGTTGTACGATTATGGTAAAGTTAGCACGGAATTCGAGGATCAGACAATGGCTTGAGCTCCCCGGATACTTGGCATGTCGGCCCTAGTCGTATCCAGATCACTCGTGCGTTCAATTACCACCCCTCCGGAAGCTTGACTTGAGCCTCGGACGGCCACCGACTATGCAGGGCTCCTATGCGTGGCGTCGAGGTTTCAGGGGTTGGCCGGAAAGGGCTTCATCTGTGGCATTTGATTATAGTTAGCGAATGTACTCCCCTTATTTCCAAATATTCACTCAAGCATGATGGTTGATGTGTAATTATTGAAATAAGCTCGAGTGTACTGTACCTGTGACACTTTTCGGCCATGCAATAGGATGTCGCCTTCGCTGCTTCTTCTGGCCTGTCCGATGCATCTCGTTGCTTCGGCTGATTAGCCCAGTAAAAGTTATCCAATGAGATGCATAAATGGCCGAGTTGCTTATATCACAAGACATCGCCCCGGTCTGTGAGCACGGCGCTTAGCGTTGTGACCGTTGGTGATAAGGAGGCTGGTGACGTCCGTTGAAGAACATGGTGGGGGCCAGGGGATGCGCCTGTGATGTCGGATCTCGCAAATGCAAGGTCGTTTGAACCTGTGCCGTAAGAAAACATGGATGCAACCGCGGGCTTGGGTTTCGAAATGCCGAACATGAAAGCCTTGTGCAAGGCGCGCAAGATACTCGTCGAATCGAATGTGAAGAATGAAAGTATAAGGCTAATGTGATCTTGAAGAAAGCAACCTTATATTGATTCACTTGTGGCACTTGGGGTGATCCGTGCAGAAGGAAGCTCGAGCCAACGTTCATGGCCCCTGAATCCTTGCGAATCCTTGGCGGTTCAACCTCATCACCCTTCCATCGAGGGAGGCTGTTGGGGGCTGTGGAACCGGAATGCCCACTGCTGCCGCCTGTGCTGGTTGTTGGTGCCGCCTAGAAACCTGGGATTACCACTGTCAATGTCACCCTCTCAGCACTCGCCCAACCAACCAACAATGGATGGCACGTCAGTTTCGCCTCGCCAGACCTACACGCACCTTCCACTTAACATGAAACGGGAAACAGGCGGCAAGATGCAGCCGCGAGTGCCTCGTTGGGGTCGGCAGCCTGCAGTGCTCCCACTGTCGATACGAGCGCCTGTGCCTGCTTTGGGGAGGCACACACGCGGGGCCCGGGAGAACGTTGGTTCAAGCGGATGCCTTCTTGCTCCTGGAGGATTCTGCGACCTGCATTCCGACCAGCGGCTTGCTACGCCACTCCCTGCATTTGGGTAGTGCCTGTATCAGAGCTTGCCGTTCTTGCAAGACTGTTGGTCTGCCCTGCTGCGGCGAGGCTCGTCACAGTACAGTCGAGCCTGCCGATATATGTACATGCTTATGATCGCAGGGACAGTCGCGCCTGCCCTGCGTTTGTCTCGCCAAATCCCAGCCCAACCAACATCATCCACCTGGGACGCCGCTCAGCAATTATGAAACCGCACAAACCAACCATCCTCATCATCATCTGAATCTCAAACATCTTGAACTCCTACTGCAGCCTACGTTATTATTTGCATCCGTATCTTTACCGCAATGCCTCCATCGCACCCAGACCAAATCAGCTTGGATTATGTTCCTCTCCTCGCTTGCTCCGTCGTCTTCACCTTTCTCTCCTTCATCGTTGTCGTCCTGCGGTTTCTTCAACGCATCAAGATAAGGAGTCATTGGTACGATGACTGGACTGCGTTTGCTTCGCTCATCTTCTCCATTGGCATGATGACAACCACTATACTCGGAGGTACTCAGGCCCATGCTGGTTACGCTGCCGTCACATACTCCGCCTTGCAGCTGGGCAGGTTTTCAAGGGTAAGACTGCCAGGACCGAAATATTTGAAATCGTCATCTCCTCTATTTTGCAAAATCACATCCCAATCATAGCTGCGGTAGAGCTGACCGAGGTCGTCAAACAGATCTTGCTGGCCTACAACGTCCTCTACAACTGGAGTCTCATGGCCTCGAAGCTATCCATCCTGTTCTTCTTTTACCGAATGCTCGTGGTCGACACTAAGCTGCAACGGCTTTTGCAATGCGTCGGTGGAGCAATCGTAGCCTCCTGCATTGCCGTCACCTTAGCCCTGATTCTCTCAAACAACCCCATCCAGGGAACGACGATAAACAGCAGCATATTTTGGATCTCTACGGCCGCTCTTAACCTCGTCTTTGACATTGCTGTTCTGATGGCCCCCCAGGCCAATATTTGGAGAAAGCACATGCCCATCCACCGGAAGAGCGCAATTGGTCTCCTCACCCTGCTTGGTTTTTCGTAAGTGAACAGCGTCTTGTTTTAACACGGGTCTCCCGAATTATCGACCAAGGTATACTAACCTTTGAACCCAACAGTGTTTGCGTATTCGCCGCCGTGCGTCTGGCGTACGTCTCCCGTGCCAACCTAGACAACATGACCTTCGAAATCATCAAGATTGGGATCTGGAGCTGTCTCGAAGCAAACTTGTCCATCATCTGCGCATGCCTTCCCTCGGTCTATTCCCTGTTCAGGGGCCCGAGAATCAGGGGTCCTTCTTCTCAAGCAAACATGTACCGTCGTCACGAGCCCGTGCCGTCCTCTGATAAGATGTATCATGAGCTCGGCTCCGGCGCACACCTCTCGTACCCGGGGAGTTACCATGTTAGAGTGCAGTCACCTAGTGTGGGCAGCAGAGACGATCTGACCCCCCTGGGGCCGATCCGGGTAGAGAGAAGCTATGGCTTCAGCGTGGCAGATGCACACCCTTGAACTTGCCCCTCGATTCACTAGATGTCATCCTTTCTCCTAATGAGTCTCCTAGAAACGTATCAAAATTGCTTGCTTCTCTACAACACGGGGGCGTCTGGACAGTGAGGTGGATAGAAGGCTTCCTGAGCTAAGGCTTCGCAAGAAGTAGATTCCTATAGCACTTATTGCACTTATTTCCTAATGAAAACAACAATTTATCATCGCTTCATGTCTCGTAATCAGATGCTCCGGTAATGAACTCCTCCAGACCCCAAGCTAAGCCTACCCAACACTTAATCGTTCTTGCTCCAATCATGCAAAATCCCATTAGACTGGGAGAATCGCTCTGGGTCTTCCGTTGTAGGGATCATGCAGTCTCAACAAGCACTCCTTAGGAATCCGCGAATCTCGACGAGCTTTCAACAAAGGGCGTATGTAACGAGTAGCGACTTCGGTCAGGGGGTGGCTGTATGTCTGTGCCACCTTTTCTGCGGTTCGGAAAGGGAGGTGGGACAGAATTGCCGTGATGATCTCGGTAGGCATTGACTCGAGCGTCGCCATGTTTTTCTTGCCGTGGCGGAGGAAAGTTGGGCTCGGGCTTTGGAGTGACTACTCAGCTCGGGGTGTAGATTGAGCACTTGTCTAGGCTGTGCAGGTCGACAGCTTCACCGACCGATCTGACTCACGCTCAGCTCTTTATACACAATCAGACATCTCGATCGTACGCCTCGATTTCTCACTCGTAGTAGCTTTCGGGCACAAGAGTGTATTGTGCACGGCCACGTCAGCAACGCTTGACAGTCTCAAGTGCCGTCAGCAGCCATCTTACGTCACATGCCGGTGAAAGATTGAACTGTACAGCCCCGGAGCTACGCGAATGTCTGCTAATAGAGCTGAAATGAGAGTCGTGTAGCCAATTCGAGGCGTTTGCCACTCAATAATGGAAGCCTTGCGTTCCAGTCACTATTATTAGACACAAGGTTGTTGATCTAAGCGATTTGTCTTTTCAATCAGGAAATTCTCCCATTGTCTAGCATTGCACCAATCTTTTCTTTGCCAATTAGACCACGTCATGTTAGGCTCCGATGGCGAGGCCGAGGTATTTCAAGAACAATAGGCTGATGATGGCATGTATTAGTGGCCAGGTGCAGGCAGTGCCTCCTCCTACCATTGATGTGTCAAATCAACCACATTAGCCCTAAATTGAATATGAATCTATTCTTCCTAAATCAACCAGATCGATTTTCCTTTTTTTGAGGTATGGCTGACATCTTTCATTGATAATCAATAATTTATCCTCATGTTTTCTAGTTTTGGGGGATTTCGGCTGGTGATACCATCATGACGTACCTTCCTAGGCAAGCGACTGGCATAGCATGGCACACCAATCTCCAACGTTGAACTTCAACACCATATCAAAAACAATGACCCTAAAATAAACACAATCTCAAGTCAAGCATCATAAATTTATTATTTTCTTATCATTGGCATGTCACATAATAAATCAGCCAAATCAAATGTCATGTGAAATCAATGAAAGATCTAATGGCTGATTGGTTACCTAAGGCGTAGCCTTCTCTTTTAGTGGGGCAGCCGCGCAGCCATTGGCTGAGCGGACCTCGACGATTTGAGCGAGGACGAGGAAGAGGATGAAGAACTTAAACACATCCTCCGCCTTCCGCAGCCTCCATCCCCATACTCCATCAAAACTTCCACAGTTGACAACCGCCAACAATTACCACCTACCTAGAGTGATCCAGAGATTTGGGCACCTTTCGGGCCCGCTCGCTTCTCCTTCTCCTTCCTCTTCAACAGGTGCTGGGATGTGATGCTGGCGATTTCACCGGCATATGGTCGATTTGGGCAACGAAACTTGTGGTTTTTGTGTGATACAGACGTTCGTAACGAGTTTGGGTATGCTTCCAGTATCCTCCATTTCCATCCCCACCTTCTCCCCCGAGTGTTCGGAATTCCTTTTTTTCCGAAGTAAGGGCAGGTCAAATCCACTTGGGAACGAGCATGATGATTGGAAGCCCACCTAGCGTTTTCTTAAGTCGCAAGCCGTGAGTTGTCACCTTTCTATTCCAACTGTGAACTTCTCTAACCTACGTAGATTCGCGGGAATTTTCGAGAGAGAACGGAAGTACAAGCCAATACAACACTAGATGACGAGTCTTCAAATCAGACGGCTTAGTAGTCTTGGGTGTCTGTTCTTCATGTTGGATGGGACTGTTCAAAAGGTTCAGACGGTCACGGTCACGTTGATTCCAGCAACTCCAGATGCAGCCTCTCCTCCACGCAGATCAGTAGCCATGAGAATCATCCAGTCGAGGAAAGGAGAAGCGGAATAAACTGCAGTGTTCACCAAGCATGGCCTCTAGCTCCACCTGCTCCCAGGGAGTTCATAACACCAGGAGCCGCAAGGTTTCAGCACAGGAGGGGTCAGTACTTGGTATAATCCGTGATGGAAAAGCCATTGCTCCCAGAAGACATGTTTCAAGAGTATGCTTCTGAATTTGCTTTGTTGAGTGATAGTCACGAAGAGTGGTAATTTCCCTTGGAGCATGAAGATGGAGACCGAAGATGGAGACTGAGGATGGAGACCGAAGATGGAGACTGAAGCACAGAGATAAAAAGCTGAGAGATGCAAAGTTCAGAAATGTAGTTGAATTTGACTTGACTGATTTCTTTTTGATAATCTTTCCCATGTGAAGTCACTTCTCACTTTGAATCCTGTATCAAGGTCCGATCTGAACCCACAATACTCGGACTCGTGGATCCGTAATTGCAGAAATAGATGGCCAACGTGCTATCAACCAAATAGAATGGTCATGTTATTCGGTCCCAGAAGAAGACAATGATTAAATATTCTGGGCTACAGAGAAATTCCCATTACAGACCATGACGCAAGAGGTGAGGAGATTGTGAGATTACCCCGCAGGAGTCCGCGTCCAAGTGCAGGTACGTGGCGGACAACAACAAAGGGCCCCTCCTTTCCCACAACAACAACAAACCAACACGCTTCCCTTCCGGCAGCAACTTCACCAGACCACTTCACCCTTTCCCAAACCTGCATCATACGCATCTCTGCTTTCTTTCAAATACGTCGTCCTTCATTTAAGGTTCACACTACCCATCATCTTCACTCTTCAGGCTCCAGCTTCATTCTCGAACAACCAAAGGAAACTGAGAAGAATACTCTTGATTTCTCCTCCATCATGGTCGACATCACGAATATTTCGTTCCCAGTTCCTCATGTGACGCCTGAAGCAGTCACGGATAACATCTTTCCATTCTATGTCAATATGAATCGCCAGAGTATCAATCCTCAAACAAACTCTTCTCTTTTCAAGCTCTCGGCGGAGATCCGACAGCAGATCTACGGCTATGTCTTCCAGACTGTGCCCAACAAAGGCAGGAAGTATCCGCTCAGGAGGTCTTGGAGGAGGCCAGGTTTCGAAGCCCCTCCCCGTGTGCACACCAATCTGCTCCGGACCTGCAGCCTCGTCTACTCCGAGTGCTGGGCAATTCCCACAATGAACACTACCTTGATCATCCACGAGGGGTCGGAGCAGGACCGCATTCCCGGTGACCCCATTGCCTCGGCGCCCCATCCGTCACAGCTGCTGCTTGGCCTCCCAGCTTGGCAGGTACTCCTTCTCCAGCACGTTCACATCACGCTCACACAGTTCCAACTCGAGAGTGGTGTCCTTGAGTCCTGGTTGTCAACCCTCCATAACGCCAGAGCCTCGGCTGGATACTACGTTCAACGTTTTATCAAGGCAAAGTGTTTTGACACCCCGCAGCTTCAGGACTTCGCCCGGACTGGGCTTATGGACTTGAAGATCAAATCCCTCACAGTCAGGATCAATCGCCAGGACTGGTGGTTCTGGGACTACATTCCCATCGAAGATCCCAAGATCAAGAACGAGGCAGACCTTGACGATGAGTTGATGAGCTTGGACTCGGAATCGGACGAAGATGAACTAGAGCACATCCTCCAACTTCCGCAGCCCCCTTCGCCATATTCCGTGAAGAACTTCAACCAACTCCACCCCTTCGCGAATGACTTCGAGATGACCTTCGCTCTCGAGACCTGGCGCGTCAAGTTGTGGGAGTTAGACGCTGTAGTCGCGCGAGTAAAGAATTAGATCTTCGAAGCTCCGGGGCCCGACGGCGAGGACGGCCCCGAAGACAAGCCAAACTTCATGGTGTGGGATGGGAAAGTCCGCGAGGAGAGATGGAAGAAGGGACGGAGCGACCACGGCATATGGTGGATGACCAACTCCGGGATGGAAGAAGAAGGCAGGCATATCGAGGCCCGATACATCCGGTTCGTCCAGGAGCGCTTCGTCGAGCCCGCCAACAACCCCCGAAAGAGAAAGTGGGAGCAGCCTCCTCGCATTGAGGAGTTTTAACGAGCAAGCTGCCCTCCAAGCGCGTTGCCCTGGTGATCATTGTAGGAGTCATCGGCGAGAACGAACTTATATTGCGGAGTTACGACGAGGTAGTTGCTCAACGACAGCTTTGCCTTTTATTTTGAAGAATCAATCAACATCAACGAAACAACATTGCGCAGTAAGCGCTCGAGATTTGGAAAGGATCAACAACTTTGATCTACGATGCCCTGGGAAGAGGGCATGGAAGAATGAATTGAATTTGCTACGGTGCCACTTGGCTTATGAGCACTATCGAGGAGAACCATCCAGAGCTGGCTTAATGCGCGCTGAATCTTGGAAGAGGACGAGTAACAATCCAGATCTACTATATCTGCTGTAGGATCAAATAACTGTATTTTGAAGAAATCATCGATGAGAAAAGTCCTGAGCTATCTAGGTATTTATTGCTTGGATGAGTCTACAGCTAGTGCCCACGGCACATCGAAATGCAGTAGCCAGCCACAAACATGTACTTAGATAGCAGATGCGTTCTCACTAGCTCTCAGAAAATGGAACTCCATAGCTACATGTTCATCGCCTCCGCTCTCCTCAGACGGCGGTCTGTGTATCAAACCCGCCAGATTGATGTCTCTTACATGAAGTATTCCAGGCATCCACCTCTGGTTCAGCCTTCTTGGCCGCACGTTGGGCACGAAGCTCAGCTATCTGCCCAGGGGTCCGAGACCGGGCTTGGTCCTTGCCCCTGTTTAGGTCTGCAATCTTTTTCTCCAGTCTCCTTGCTGCCCTGGCTTCAGCCTCTATCAGGGGAGCGAGCGGTTCCATCGCAACGCTTCTCAAGATGTCGATCGTGGGATGGTGTTGGTTGGTAAATTTGTGGGCCACCAGTAGCAACGCGGCCCTCAGCGTGAAATTGGCATCATTTCCAGCGGTATGTACTTTAACGTGCGGGCAGCAAAGTGTTCTCAACACCACCTTGAGTTCATATTTGTGACACTTGACGGCCTTTTTGGCAACTTCAAGCGTATCAATAATAGTGATGCGTGGGGAGAAGGTGAAGCCCAGCCTCACCAGTATGTCGAGTTCTGTATGCACACCGTGTCCCATCAGTATGATGTCCCGATCCCTGGGGATGAGGCTCTGGATCTCCTTTAAGACTTGGGCTGGTTCTATGATTGCCTTTGTTCCGAAGAGAACATTGCCTGACACCTTGGATGTGTAGTCGGAAGGCCCCAAGATCAAGTTGTGCGTCGATATCAGCTCTTCTGGCAGGGTTGTATGCAACTCCTCCGTGTCGAGAGTCGCGAGGCCGACTTGGCCTTCTTCGCCGTGAATAAATCCAGTCACGAAGTTTTTGGTATGTTCAAAATCAATGGCCAGCAGGATGGGACGATTGGGTCCAGTCCAGTCTCCCTCCAGTCCCAGCGCTGCTCGGAGAACATGCAACCCCTCATCCGAGGTTCCGAGTTCTCTTACTCTTGATTTAACGGATTTGTGGACCATTGCTTCTTTGTTCGCGTGAGTGAAGTGGGAAAAAGTCTGGCGTAGCTAGAGTTGACAGAGCACCTAGCCTCAATGTCAGTATCTCTAACAATGGAAGGTGCGCTGTGAAGGAGTCAGGCTGTGGTACCTGCAGGATTTTGAAGAGTTCGTTTGCGACGATATTAGTGAATTGTTCCTTGAGATCCTTGAAGAATATGACGTTTGAGAAAGAAGTGCAATCGGCTGGGTTGATGTTGATGCAGAGTGTGGGAGAAAAAGGCCAGCGAGATGGCGTTCATTATGCTTGAGCGGTGATAGTAAACCGCCAGGCTCGTGGCTTTTCAAAGTTCGTCGACAGCACACCAAGAAAAGAAACTCCAACGTAGACCTTGCCCACTCTCAAAGCTTAATTGGAATTCTCCAGATCGTCCCAGTCAGCTGCGCAGAACTGTTCGAGAACCAGGACTTTTTTTACATGGCAACCTAGGTGCCGTTACGTGTAAAAGCCATGCACAGGATGATCCAACATCTCCTGATTACCTTTACGACCTGGAGCGCATGAAACCTGGCAGGCTAAAGTCAAGAAAATCTAATAATGAGTCATGTCTATGTCTATCTTATTGTTATACAACAAAGTGAAACCTAAAACATTATCGGTATATATGCAATCGCTGATTCAAACGCCGCCCAATGCCCCCCGTCGCTCTATGCTTCCGCCCCCTGACGCCCGATGCAAAAAAGAATGAAAGTCTAAAAAACAAAACAAAAACAAAACACTTTTCCAGCCGCCCTTATCTCAGAAAGCTTCTCATGCTACCTTTGAGTCCCGGACTCTTGATAGTCGCCCCCTTGATAACCAGGAGATCAACAACCTCCTCGTGATCCTTCTCCATGGCCAGCTTCAGGGGCGTGTTGCCCTTGTTGTCGGCAATATTATAGTCCGCGTCGTTCTGCAGGAGAAACTCGACCAGCTTCGCGTCTCCCGCCGCCGCCGCGATGCTGAGCGGTGTCTGCCTCTGGCTGTCCTTCGGGTTGATGGGCGCGTGGTGCCGGAGGAGCATGTCCGTGACCACCACCGACCCTCTCTGGGCGGCCAGATGCATGGCCGTCGTCTTCGTTTTATCCGCCGTGCTGACGTTGGCTCCCATCTTCAGGAGCATGCTGATGATGGGGACGGACTCCGTCTTCACGGCCGTCATCAGCGCGGTGCAGTCCTTCTTGTCGGCCGAGTTGAATTCAGTCCCGATGCTCAGCAGGAACTTGACCAGTGCTGGGTTTCCGGTCTTGCAGGCACATTGCACCAAGCCCTGCCCTTCAGCATTCACTGCCCGCAGATCCGCGCCATAATGGATGAGAAGCTTGATCAGCTCAACTGACTCTCGCCGCACAGCCTCAAACAACACTGGCGCGCCGGATCTCGTCATCGCCTTGGGGTCGGAGCCCTTCTGGAGCATGTACTCTATGACGTGCGCGGGCTGGTGCTCCATCGCACAGGCCAGGGGCGTCTCGCCTCTGTTGTTCTTCGCCTCCACGTTTGCACCGTACTGGATCAGCCGTTTAATGACAGCGCTAGAACTGGGCTCAACCACCGCGGTATGCAGCGGCGTCGAGTCGTTCATGTCCAGCGCGTGTATGTCGGCGCCGTGGGACATCAAGACCGACACGAGGTCCGCAGACCCGACAGCCCCGGCGTTGTGAAGCGGCGTCTTCCTCCTGATGTCCACGACCATCTTGGCGCCGTTCTGGAGCAGGAACTCGGCAATCTGCGCCGGCTCCTTGGTCATCCGCGTCATCCACAGGGCATTCTGCCTATCCCAGTTCAATATGTTCGGGTCCGCGCCGTGGAAGAGAAGCATACGCGTCATCTCAAGCTTGCCGAGGTAGAGGCTCGTCGTGTGCAGAGCCGTGTGGCCCGTCCCGTCTGTGCTGTTGACATCGGCGTTGAAGCCCGCGAGGACGTGGACGGCGTCGCACTGCCCGGAGGCTGCCGCTGCGTAGAGTGCCGTCTCCCCACCGCCCTCCTTGTACTCGAGCTTGGCACCGTATCCGAGTAGCAGAATCAGGCACTGCATGATGCTATCTCGGCTCCTCGTCACGGCAACGGTAGGAGTGTTGTGCGGAGCCGCCGCCATCGCCAGGGGGACGCGTCCCTGCCTGTCGCAGGCCATGGGGTCGGCGCCGTGCTCCAGAAGCAGCTTCACAAGCTTGTCGTTTGCGTTTTGCGCTGCGATGTGCAGGGGGGTCAGGCTGGATGCGTCACGAGCTTCGACGTTGACCCTCTCCGTATCCAACAGCGTCTTGACGATCCGATAGTTGCCCGCGGTAACTCCTGCCAGGAGGGGGCAGCCGCCGTCCTCATCCCTGTTAAGGTTATGGAAGCCGCCATAGCTGGCCTTGGCATCCCATAGACATTGGAAAATGTCAAACTGGCCGAACGCGGCGGCTCTGGTAAGGTGGTGCAGCCGGACGATGTCGACTCCAACGCTGGTTGCTCGCTGGACCGTCTCAAGCTGCTCGTTCTTCACGGCCCACGTCACCGCGGATCCGTTCTCGTACAAGTGATTTCTCTCGTATAGGTGTACAACCGCCGCACTGAATATGGTCGAGTGGGTTGCGCACAAGCTGCTCAGGTCGGCGTTGCTAGGCACAAAGTCCAGTATCGTCTCCAGCAGCTCGTTCGGTAGCGTCAAGAGTGACATGTTGCATGGTGCGCTGGTTGAGATTGGTTTGGTAACATGAAACGGTTCAGTCGATCCCAGCTACCTCTTTGAGGGTCTCCCGTGGCTTAACATTGTCCCCATCGCGACGGCGGACCGTGTTTCTATGTATGTATGGCCCGAGTTTTTAGGGATCTGCTGGCCGAAGCGTCAGGATTTGCTTCTAATTTTAGGGGGGGACTGGCCCTAAAGCCACCCAATTATGGAAATGAGTCAACCCATCCAATTCGAAAGACCCTGGTCTGAGCTTGATTGGTCCCTCCGGGGGCGCTGGAGGTTTCATGGAACGCACTAAGCCACATCCAGAGCCTTCTTTTCAGGGTTCTGTGGATGTTTTATGATGTGCCAAGAACAGGGCCGTCGCGTTTTGGCTTCCCGGCTCATCTCATCGTCGGGGCCCATGCGGTTGAGCAGATCTGGGATGCAACGTGGTTCAAAATAGCAAGAAGGAAGCAGGTCGGGCCCGCCGGCGTACCAGAGCTTCGGGGCGTCGGGAGCCACGTCCTGTCGTGGAGAGCATCGAGCTGGGGTCGCCAACTAAGCTCTTGTTGTCCCCCGCTTGGTGTCGCTAGAATGCTGTGGGTTCGGGTAATGTGCTAATTAAGGACCTGGTTGGGAGAAGAGGAAATGATGATGGGCTAAAACGGGCATCCCCGACGACCAACACCAACTATTGATCCTTGGGCCCGGGTGCGTATGTCGGATGTTGGCGCCGCGTGTTGCTATGTCTTCAGCCTAACAGACTACTGTTCCCTCCTGGTCAAGATATTGTTAGCATTCGTTTATGCGCCCAATAATCGACAAAGTGTAGGCGGAGATATCCCAATTGGGTCAATACCTTCAAGCACAATAAATGGCTGCCGCAGCCATATGGCTCAGTGATGCATGATCAAGGGCGCAAAAAGCCGGGCAAAGAATATCACAAAGTAATCACGCCTGAGATGCGCGGTGGTGTTGGTTGGTGGTGTCGTGGTCTGGAATAGAATCGCTGTGATTGGCGTAGCAATTTTTAGGCGTTGCTCTCATTGATGGCAGTTACAGTGGACTCGGGCCCTAAATATAGCTGCTGATGGCGCTAGGACAGGTACGAATCGGGTAATCGCTATGTCATGGGTCCGGACCTCTGCTTATTGTCCGCTGTGGCCAAAGGGCAACATATGCCGACGCCCTACGGTCTGTTTCCAGGAAAAGAAAGAAGTAGTGGCTTTTAGGGAGCACAGTTGTGTAACGTTTGCATATTAGGTATCAAGTAAAGCGTACACTTCAGGTCGCCGTTGTGCATGTTACTACCCCCTTTCAACACCACCTCTTTTGGAAGAGTGGGCTGGATTGGTCAGTCAGGTGAAAGCGTCAGCATCTCACACGATCAATTTCTTAGAAGACTGATCGTACAGAGAGGCAGCACGATCGGCCACACGACCATTGCTTACACCTGTTAGTGCGAGTAGAGATTGCCACTCGCTTGACCCACTGATCCACCGACACCATCGAAGGGCCATCCGTGTAAGTGTCCTCCTCGTTCTAAGCGGCAGCCCGAAGCCCAATAGAGCCGATGATGGTGCTTTACACCGCTCTTCAGTTTGAGAATGTTTGTATCCGTCTATTGTAGAATTTTGGTCCACTGATGCGGATTCTGGCCACGGGTCGATGGAAGTTTACGCTAGAGACCGTCGGAGAGATCGAGGCCGCGTGGGGGCATGTCGAGGCATTGGAGAAATCAAATCAGTCAACAGAGGCTTAACTGTCAATTTTCTCCAACGTGTTAGTTCCAAGTATACTTGTGTTAAATCATCGAATAAACCTTGGAACGTACCGGTACCGTATTATCAATATTGGTATCTCCATGAATAACATCTGCCGCGTTTGCTGTGCGAGGCGAGCTATTGGGAAAAGGCTTCTAGATAAGGAGGCTTGCAGGAGGCTTGCATGAGCAAAGGTATCAGTTAGTCGGCATTTCGAGAAATTATATATTTTGTACAGGTAGAGAATTATCATGGAGAGAATCACTGCCTCTACATCGAGTGCACAGCAGGTTATTGCCAGTCGGCAGGCGGTGAGAAGGATAATGGCGGATAAGGTAGATCTGGCCGGGAGGCAGGGACACCCCACGCCTGCACTTGCCCTGCACTGGTTGATACCTACCCGTAGCTTATCAGATCTTACCTAGGTACCTAATCTCCAGATGTCTCGTCATTAGGTAGATGCCATTAAAGTGCAACAAAACCCTTCATTGACAGTTTATATGTGAGGGAGGCCAAGACGCGAGCAAGGAAGTGAGAGAGCTACCTATACAGTTATGCGGCAACTGCTGAAAAAAAAAGTGGGGTTCCCAAACACCAAGAATTCAACAACTTGACACCATACCCAGCATCACAACACATTATGAAGTTAGCTATAAGAAAGGAGTTCAGGAGATTAGCTGTCTGTGAAGGAACTGCTAGCTATATAGGAAGTTTAAAGCCCTATCTTATTATCTCCAAGGCCATCGCCGCCGATATCGTCGTTATTGTCGTCGCTGTCTTCTTCTTCTCCTTCTTCTTCTTCTTCTTCTTCTTCTTCTTCTTCTTCTTCTTCTTCTTCTTCTTCTTCTTTTTTTTTTTTTCAATTGATTGTTGATGCTATCTCCTAGCGACTTGGTTTGGGTCCGCACAGGAAATTCCTCTTCTTCTTGTTCTTCGTTGCTGTCGTTTTCACAAATACAGTCTTCCTTGGCTGCTCCTCATTAACCACATCGCACAGCCGCAGCAGCAACAGAAGCAACAGAAGCAGCAGCAAGAGCAGAAGCAGCAGCAGAAGCAGCAGAGGACACCATCACCACCAGCACCACCAGCACCACCAGCACCACCAGCACCACCACATCGCCTTCCATCTTCACCTCCACCTCCACCTCCACCGCTATCCCGATCCTGCTCCTCCTCCTTTCCCACCCCTGTCCGTTCACCGAGTAGCGCACACACAGGAACATGGTCTTGCTCTCCAGGTTGATTGTGTCCGAGAGCTTGATGGAGAAGGTGAAGCGGTTTCTCTCCCTCCCCTCCCTCCTCTTCCTCTTTGGAAACAAGTCGGAGCATGGGGATGGTGCGGCCGATGTGGCCAAGTTTCTTGCTCAATATAGAGCGCAAAGCCACAAATGTAGACATCTCCGGTGTTGTCTCATACAAATGAACCTTTGCGGAAATTGCCAACTATTCCATCTCTTGCAAACACAACTCAGCGCTGCTTGTCCACCATGGGTCAGGTCACTTCCCTTGTAGGGAGCTGGGCCTTTGGGCCGGTCCGGGGCCAGTCCTCCTCTCGTCGGCGCTGAATGCCCGCTCGATGGCTCGCTTGCGGAGTTGCCCGGTAAGCCTCCGAGATGGGCGAGGTATGCTGCGCTCCGAATTCTGGGCTCTCCTGGTCTTGAGCTACGAGCTCCGTCGCATAGCAAGGTTTGTTTGGCGCCCGGGGGAAGATCTCGGTAGACTTGTCACTGGTAACCAGTCGTTGGCAGAAACGGGGAACCACCTGCAGGTAGACTAGACGCTCAATCAGCCCAATTGCATTTTGTCAGCATGCCAATCGTCCGCCTCGCATTCCACCGGCGTAGGCGCCTCTAGGTGGAGGTGCCAGCCCGCCTCCGCGAGGACCACCTCTTGGGGGATAACCACCTCTGCCAAGGGGGACCATGCCCTCCACGTCCTCTCATCGAGCCGCCTCCTCCATACATGTCCATACCACCTCGTCCATGACCTCCACGGCCTCGGTAGGCTCCCCTTTGGGATCCTCTAAGAAGAGGTAGCCGACGAGGAAATTGCCTCCCCTACTGTTGCAAGCAACAGTGTTCAGTTTGTGGTCGCTCAATCCGAATCGCTGTGTCTGGATGACAATATGGCCAACACACCTAATGCTATCAACATCAACTCTCTTGTTGGGGCTGAGTTGAAGAGACTTCTTACCGATGATCTGTGGGCTAAAGGCAATGTTGAACGTTGCCTGACCACACTTCGCATCCTATCATCAGAACTTGGCCCCACCAGCGGAAGTCTGAATGGATCGAAGGCCTCTGCGGCCAGC
The DNA here is from genome assembly GCA_902006505.2 of Clonostachys byssicola. NCBI lineage: Eukaryota > Fungi > Ascomycota > Sordariomycetes > Hypocreales > Bionectriaceae > Clonostachys > Clonostachys byssicola. Next base: position 474,558 of record CABFNO020001527.1, read on the forward strand.
TCGACGTTTCCTGTAACATAAAGAAAGATCAGCCACTAGAAACTGAAGATAGATGAAACGAGGCACTCACATGGTAGCAGCCGAGATCCCCAGCCCACACCTTCAAGTTCAGGATGGACTTTCTCCTCTTCTCGAAAACCAAGTCTACTCCCACGAAGGGGTACACAGTCCTTCTATTGGAAAGGGTTAACAAATGGAGGCCAGAGGGAGTTCAACGGGCTAATAGGTAGACACACGGGTCGGGAGTGCCGTAATTCAGCTTTAGCCCGGACGGACAACCAACCATCAGTTGGCGGCGAGGTGAAACTTGACTTATCAGTTGATGCACAGCCTTGAGTCAGGAATACCATATATTTCGGCTCTCCTAGATGCCGGGAGTCCATCATGAGCGTGCGGTCGGCTCTGTACGGGACAAGTAAGTGACGAAAATTCTCATGGACTTGAAGATTTCCCGAGATCTAGAGGCCTTTAGTTAGATGTCGTCCACTGTTTGTCGATAGGTAGTGATTCGATGAATAAATGTAGGAGAAAGTACTTCTTGTTGGAATTCGCAAGCGGTTGCTATTCAGGTTCTAGAGTTTGTCTCATTTGCGGCAACTCTGACCGTGTACGCCCCTGGACAAGATGCTTAATGGTACCGGACCTTGGCAGGTGCGACCTACATACAGCACGTAGGCTACCAACCTGAGGCAACTATTGAACCCAGTGCACCTGTGGGAAATTTCCGTGCAGTTGATTGGCTGCTGGACATCTTTAAAAGGGATCCTCGCTCTGTTACTGTTATCCAGGCCGTTCCTTTTCTTTCCAACATCTCACAGTCTTAGTTTCACATCACTGGAATACTATTCAACAACGCCATCTTCTTTCTCGCAACCAGAGCCCAAGACATCTGATAGAGAGTTCGACTTTAAAATCAATACAACAATAGATGATTCCAGAAGCAGCATGTCGACATCATGAATGCCTCGCAAGATGTCTGCGTCGTCTCAATACAGCAATTGTCCGGTATGTATGCCACCCCGGGAGACGCTGCCTTGGATCCTTTGACTTGCATATCCCCCGAAGGCTAACACTTGGAATTTAACCTAGTTCGAAACTTCTACACCAAGGATACACTTGTGTGCCGCCCAAAGAACCTGGCAAACTCCTCCTCGACCACCAATACTGTCTGCGATCGGCGCATCTTGCCCTAGATGCACTTGCGTATACATGGGGTACCCTTCTAGAAAAGCCTTTCGCGGTGGTTGCTGCTGTTGCTGCTGCTGTTGCTGTTGTTGCTGTTGTTGCTGCTGCTGCTGTTGTTGTTGTTGTTGTTGTTGTTGTTGTTATTGTTGTTTGTTCCTCCCCAGGGATCCCCTGGGGAGCCAACCCCAACGGTCACGGAGGAAGCTTGAGAAGGCGATGAAGCCGACAAGATAGCTGAGACGGCGGGGCAGGTTGAACTTGATTCGACCGTGGAAGGCGAAACGGTTTGGATCGGGGGGACTTTGGTGGGAAAACTGGTGTGCGGCGTGGATCTGATTCTTCACGTTTGTTGCTTTGACTTGGGACAAGAGACGGACCGAGGGAGGGGGCAAATTGGGTGAAGACTGTTCTTGAGCAGCAGGCTGTCTCAGGGAAAGGCGGCCGGGGTGGCACCAGCACTCCATGCTGCCCCTCTCGATGGTCGGACCCGTCAACTGAACCGACATTGAGGAAGAGTTGAATGATGTTTCGGAGAATCATCGATTCACAGGAACAACATACGGTAGAGAGTTCGAGTATAAAGTTAAACAGCAATGGAAGATGCCAGACCCGACAACTCAACACAATGAATAGAGACAAGAACAATCAATATATCACCCCAAAGATGATCATCCAAGACATTGTTCTCAACGTGAAAGGCTGTAGAGGAGATGGCAGTCTCGACTACTGTCGCAGTAGGCAGAGCTACTTCCCAGAGATGAACTATGTATGTGGCTTTGCAACCACATTCCAACTTCATCATCGTATCTATAATACCACACGCTACCCGAATGCCTCATGATCAGTAATACAGACAGACTCGTCGACTTTGCTATCCGTCGCCAGCAAACTATTGTCCCATATCAATGGTGGATGGGTGTTGGGATTCAGCGAGACATAAAGCCTCTGGTAAGTCAGTTATGCCGATATTCGGGGGAACGTCTATGGCTAGATAGATGTGTTGGACATCATTGAGGCAAGAGCGAAAAAAAAACAATTCATAGGCAAGTATCTACTTGCAAGCGCGCAGTAACAGAACTCAAAGGTTTCCCAGCATGAAGAAGGGGTTGGGTATGTCCTTTCTTTTATCAGGGGCGCAAGCGACTGTCGATGACATGGAAGTCACTACGCCAAGTCAACCTGGAACAATCTCACATTGGCATCAGTCTTGGAGCATGGAAGTTGTTTGCATAATTCTGTTATTCATTCTATTCTTTCTTTCTTGTCGATACTTGGTACCTTGATTAATAAATAATTCCAAGATAAGCAATATGCTTCCCTTTCAAACGCTAGAAAATCCACAAACGCCGTCATACATGGTCCTGCCCTCCCGGCATAAACAAAGTTCATTCCAAGTCTTTTCTTCTTAAAAAGGTCCTATTCTCTGAAGTGAAAGGGTTCGAAACTGCGCATGCCCAAGGCACGGCACAACGGAGAGAGAACTTAGTCCTCCTCCTCGTCGTGGCCGAGCTTGGCGGTGGCGATGGCGTCGTTGGCCCAGAGACCGCCGCGGAGCTTGTTGACAGCGCCGTAGGCCAGACCCTGGGTGATGACGAAGGAGAAGGCGCCGAAGCAGGATCGGAAGCTGGTGGAGACGGTGTTGACCTGGCCGGCGCCGACCTTTCGGAGGGCGATGTTCAGGGCGCCGCTGACGAGGCCGAAGCACAGGTGTCGGAGCATGGTCATGACACCGAGGGCAACGAGGAGACCACGGAGCTAGCCAAAGTTGTGAGCATTAAGTTAAGGCTAAAAGGGGGAGGATCGTATGTAGACTTACCGACTTGTGGGACTGGGCACGGGGCTGAATAGCGGTGTGCACCAGAGATCCAACAGCCCAGAAGAACAGGAAGAAGTTGAGGATCATGTCCATGACGACCATGGGCTTGGAGGAGGTCTTGCCGGAGTAGTGAAGCTCAGAGCTGACGAGGAGACCAATGTTGAGGAGGAAAGTGAAGAGGAAGCAGATGATGGCGACGGCGCGAGGTCGGCGGGAGGTGCCCTGGACGAAGCTGGCGACGTTCTCCTCGCGCGAGATGGTGCAGACGTACTTGAGGCCGACGGCGAACTCCATCTGGGCGACGAGGAGGAGGGAGAAGACCAGGTACATGAACATGTCAGTCAGCAGAGGGAACTGCTGAGCCTGGAGAACCCATGAGTCGTTGCCGTCCTGCTTGTCACGCTTGGCGAAGACAACAACCATCAAAATGGGACCGATGATAGCGAAGAGAATCCAACTGCAGAAGCAAAAGTCAGTCTACAACCTTTTAAAACTGGAGAGAACCGGAGAGATACGTACAGACACGCAAGACCGCCAGCAGCCTTGAACCACGGAACACCTGCACGGGCGTGATCACCCCTGCGCTTGATCTTGAAGAAAGCAACGAAAGCCAGGATGGCGATGATGATGCCGGGGAGAACAGTCAGGGCGAGAGTGACCATGTAGGCAGCGACCTTGACACCGGCCTTTGCGATCTCGTCAACCTCGGCGTTGTCGGACTGGGGCATGGCGGTGGAGGCAGCCTCGGCGGCGGCGGCAGCAGCGGATTCGGACATCGTGATGGATTTGCGTTAGGACAGAAAAGGGAAAATAAAGAGTAGAAAGAATGAAGAAAAGAGTTATAAAAGTCGCACAAAATAATATAATTAAAAGCAGATCAATCAATGACCTTGACGAAAAGAAAACTTGACCAGCAAGTTGTGGTGTTGCAAACGTGGGTTTTTTGGGGGGTTTGGATTGCTCGAACTCCAAAGTCGAAGGTTGGACCAGCGGCGAGCGACGGGCGGCGATATATAGCCATTCGCCCTCAGGCCAGGCTCCGTGCCAGAGCGTCGAACGCCCCACTTGAGGCAAGGAACCGAAAATACTTTGCTTCCCAGGTGGACGAGATTACAGGCAGCACAGACGCAGGTTTGCAAGGCCCCTTCCGTCTAGGGTTTGGGCTGCCAGCGTGAGCGCCGTGGTGCCTCGCTTCACTTGCGGTGGCCCCGTCTGCGGTCCACAACCTCACTCATCCCATCCCATCCCGATTGGGGCGAGTGATCGATATAGAGCGTGACGTGATCCGACACTCAGAGTCTGAGGCCAGCTCCGTCGTGCTTCGAAGCTCTTTGTCACCGCGCGCAGCAGCCAACCGAGGAGCAACAGCCGATCCTGGCTGATCACCGCCAATGGATGCGTTGTTCCAGGCTGCGTCCCTGGGCCATCATCATAAAAGCGGAGTCCGCCCTGTCCTTCAGTGAGTCCAACGCCCTATTTAGGCCTCGCTAAAAATAAATATAGTGCACCCGACAGGGGACGGCTCACCCAAAGACCAGGCCTCCCTTTCCAGTGCGGCGCTGGTGGATTCCAACGTAATATCGTCGCCTGGCCACCCACCGCCCATCCCCAGGCTTCATTAATTACAGCTCGCGGGCAGAAGTCGAAGAGCATGGAAGCAGCGTCACGGCTCTGGAGCATGGATTGTTAGAGCTTCGTCGCAATTCAGATGAAATCAATTGAATCCATGTACCAGCGATGCCATGATGTGAATCTCGATCAATCGGCTATCCATCCCATCACATTCCCTGTAAGGCTGCCGCTCACTGCGTCCTGGCTCCGAGCACCAGCGGCACATGCCAACTTTGGTGCAGCGGCGTTGCGATTGATGTGCTGTAGGATTCGCGCAGGTCATCATCTCGCATCCACTCCATCGCCATGTCATCATCATCTCCACCGCTCCCAAGCACCTGTTCTCCAGCCACTTCAGATGCAAACTCTCCACATGGAATCGACCGCGGCATTTGAAACAAGCGATGGGCAGATGTCGCGTGCGAGCTGCCCTTTCGTCCAATTTCATCGTGGCCCAGGAGGTTAATTTGGTGCAATTACCAAAGACCCTGGTTGCTTATGCCTCCCCGCAATTGATGGACTCGATTCCATAAATAAGCTCACCTCAGCCAGAGGCTGTTAAGTAAGCATATTACAACTACCTACCCTAAACCTAGTCTCAACATTGCACATAGGAAAGTTTCGCCTCATGACATTGTCTTCTTGCAAACGCAGGTATGGTAGACTAGAAAAAATGGACATTTGTTTTAAGCATACCAGAAATTAAATGATGCGTAGCTGAGGTTCTTTGGTCACCAATATGTGAAGAAACGAAAGAACGCGAGTTTTGTTCATAACGCTCCAACAGCGTACAGCTTCCACTTACATCCACTGTAGGGAAGCTGAAAACTCCCGTTCCCGGCTCTCGGCCCAACCTACCATAACTAAGATAACATTCAAAATATTAGGAGTAAACCATACTTTGAATTTTACCTGCGGAGCGCTAAGGATTCAACATCTCGGATGCCGGAGAGACTACGCAAGCAGACATCCAGAGAGCAGAGAGCCTGGGGGACAATTGCCGACAGGCCGTACCCGCAACGGTCCCCCGGTATCCGAGAAGCAGGGGCTTAGATAAGCAAGTGTGGTAAGACTCAACTCTGGCAAATCAAAGGTCCCCCAAAGCAAAGCAAAACCTTAAGAGTTACGTTGAACTCGAGGGATTAAGAACAATAGTAATTGAGCTATATTGTTCTTTTCCAATGATACCCCGAAGTGCAACCCCCCCGCGACACGACTCATTGTTGGTGCTCGAGGGTGTGGGTGGAATGCAGCTCTCGCAACCTCCAAGGCAGGCCTTCCAATCGGCCTCTCTATGCTTATGTCCGGCCACGCACGTGATTGGAGGAATATGGGAGGATGGGTCTATTCTTGCCCTTTTCTGGGTGGCACTTTGCATCACTTGCATGTGTGTGTAGCAGCAGGTGGAGGGTAACACCTTTTCCCCTTCAATTTCTTTTCTAAACCTTCAATCGGTGGTGGTGGTGTGGTGGTGGTATCAATGGCACGTTGAGCGGGGTGTGTTCCAGAATGGTAGTGGAATTGAGAGGGATCATGGTTTACCTAATTTTACATTATTGAGAGCAAGTTTCGACAATCAGCTACCCCGCATCTCCTTCCATGCCGCATACTTGCGATATATATCCTTTCGGAAGACCTGTTTCAGCTCGGTGACTGCGGGGACGTCAGTGGGAATCGTAGCTTGCACGGCAACAACACCGGTGAGGTCGTTCTTCCGATCAGCGAACCAGGCGAGCGTCATGCCACCGCCCCAGGACAGCGTGTGCTCCCCGTACCACCCATTCTCATCCTCCAGATTGACATGACCACTGAGGCCATAGCCTGCCTTCTTCTCGGTACCCACGCGAAAGAAGGGGCCAATGGGACCAGCCAACGCGATTTGGTGCCCGGCCGCCTCCTCGGGAGTAAGCCGGTCCTGGACCATAAGCTCACCTGTCTCGGGCTTGAAGAGCTTCCCGTCATTGACCAGGACCGCGTGAATCACCTTGGCGTAGTCGGAAGCGCCCATGAACAGGCCGTGGCCACCGAAATCCCCCCGGCTGCGCTTATTCGACTCCCCGCTTCCCACCACAGCAATCCCGATGCCGTTGGGGTCGTTCGGGTTGAGATCCACCATTCGCGCGCGCAGGTCCTCGCGCGTGACGGGGTGGAACTGGGCGCTGTTGATGCCGAGAGGGTCGAAGATGCGCTCCTGTGCGAATTGGCCGAGCGTTTTGCCCGTGAGACGCTCAACGATGCGCCCGGCCCAGTCGAGCCCTGGGCTGTACATCCACCCGGCGCCGGGCTGGTAGGTGAGGGGATAGGCAAATGCCTCCTCAACGGGGCGGGTCTGGCCCTCCTCGAGCTGGTCGTACTTCTTGCACCATTTCAGGAGGAGGGGATTGAAAAAATGGTAGGACATGCCGGAGGTGTGCTTTAGGAGCATTTCAAAGGTAATAGGCCGGGTGGCCGGTTCTAGAATGGGGGTGTCGGTCTCCTCGGACCATCCGGTGATGATTTGCTTGTTCGCCAGCTCTGGCGCAATGGAGGAGACATCGGTGTCGAGCGCAATCAATCCGTCCTCGACGCACTGGAGCGCAGCGATGGCGGCGATGATCTTGGTCCCTGAAGCGAGGTAAATGACGTTGTCAGCCTGCAGAGGCTGCTTCTCGCCGCTCAGGAGAGTGCGCTCGCCAATGGTCTTGGTGTAGGTGAAGTCGCCCTTGGCGTTGGAGGCTAAGAAGATGGAGCCATTGATTTTGCCTTGCTCGATGGCGGTTTGGAAGCTTGTGTCGATGCCGGCCAGCGATGTGGTTTCTTTTGGCGAGTCAAACATGGTGCTTTCTTTATCTCATTGATCTCTGGTGAAAGGTGTAGGGCCTAGGCATGATTGAAGCTTGTGTCGGTCAGCAGGTATTTAAACGGTGACGATTCTTGGTCTTTGCGGCGGCGGTAGTTCAATCTGCGGAACCCCGCCGGACTGCACAGTCATTGACCTTCAGATCGGTCTGACTAATTCCCCCCTCGCAGTAGCCACTTCAAGTTGGCCGAACAGCTTCGGTGAGCGTTTTGGGTTTGTACTCGGATAGACTGCTTCTTGCTGCTTCCTTCTTGCTTCCTTCTGCTTCCTTCTTGCTGCGTGATGCGTGCTGATGGTGTGGAGATGTCGTATTCTCGCGAGGCGGTTATCATGCTTCGTAGGTGCAGCATGGTGTTGAGCAAAACGCAAGCCCCCACGAGTCAGCAATCATGCGGGCATGCGGAGGTCCGCCATTGCATCAACCGGAAATGAAGCCGTTCAATTGATGCGACGTCGCAGGTGAGGGGTTCAGCTGTGTGGTGTGTGTGCCGTCGTGTGTGTGTGTGAGAGTGCGTGAGTGTGGGTGGTCTGTTTTCTGGCCGGTCGACTCGTGCATTATTTCCGCCGTAGTGGCTCGTTTGCTCCTGCCCGCCCTGAAAGACCTCGTCGCGCCTGCCCTGGACTGAGTGAACCCAGCGCCTCGGGACTGCCCCATAGTTCTCTGCCTTAGCAGGTTTAGCTTAGGGGATCAGCGCTGGGTGATTCACTGGTCAGTGACCGTCAGTTGCTGCGAGACATGCCGATGCCATGCTCAAACAATCACGAGAAATGGTCCGCCCAAACACCAGCCAGCTGCCCGTCACAACCAAAATGGCATCACGCAATCTCCTCGCCTCACTCTCCGAGTCAGTCCAATGTTGCACCCCGTCCGCAGTGCCGCTGCATGCATGCATACGCGCGTTGGGCCAACTTGGTGCCCCCCTACTGGCTGATGGCACCCATCGTGACCATGTTCTGCCCAGAGGGGGATTGATCTGATTCTCTGAGCCAACGAAACCGTACGATTGGAGCCATCTCGTCTCTCCCTGAGACACCTGACGTGCAGCCGGTCAAGAGTAATTTCAGTCGTGGTGTTGCATTGCAGCCTCTCTTTCCAGCACAATCTATGCAGTCAGTGTCTGATTGACTTACCCAGAGCTCGACGGGCTGTCCACACTATTATATAAAGGGTCAATGGAGGCCAGCAACTTGATGTCGAACTTGCGTTTCCAATGTCCTCAGATACTTTCAAGCCAAGAGAGCTTTAGACTAACTGATTAACTCTGCTGCAACCAACCCACACCATACCTCGTCGCCAACATGAGCGGTTATACCCACGGCAGTCCCTTTGATGAGGGCATGTTGCCAGTCGGTAGCCTACATCGGATGTATTACGCCCAATATGGCCGGGAGAACGGCCTCCCTGGTAAGTCTCTAGCAACATCATCCAACCGCTTAGACACTGCTAATATCTGATGTGACTCTTTTAGTCATCTTCCTTCGTACGTCTACCCCAGACTGTAGCTCCTGACCCCCAACTAATACCATATTCCAGACGGAGGCCCTGGCGGCGGCACCAAGCCCAGCATGACCAAGTTCTTTGACCCGTGTATCTATCGCGTTGTGCTCTTTGACCAGCGTGGGACCGGCAACTCGACACCGTCCTGCGAGCTCCGGGAGAACACAACTGACGATCTTCTCAATGATATCGAGACACTTCGAACGCACCTTAAGATTGATGTCTGGTACATGGCCTTCGGCGGCTCCTGGGGCTCGAGTCTGGCCCTGCTCTATGCCCAGGACCACCCAGACCGTGTGAAGTGTCTCGTCCTCCGGGGCATCTACACGTTCAGAGAGTCAGAGGTCAGCTTGGACGCCGGCAGGCTGTTCTTCCCAGACGCACTGGAGCGCTTCATCAATTGGCTGCCGGAGGAGAGACGCTCCAATGACCCGAGACATGAATATATCAAGCTGATGATGTCCAAGGACAAGAAAGTCGCCCTCGCGGCTGCAATTGAGTGGAATCGCTATGATCTGACCATTAGCACCTTGATACTAAGGCCTAATGCCTTTGCGAGACTCAAGGATCCCAAGTGGAACATGGAGCACGCGTTGATTTTCGCCCATTACTGGATGAACAAGTTCTGGCGCGAGGACGGGCATATCCTCAAACCCGAGAACATGGCCAAGATAAAGCATCTCCCCTGTATGCTTGAATAAACCCAATGAAACAGTATAGTCAAGATGGTGGCTAATTTGGCATGCGCTAGGTACCATTGTTCAGGGGCGGTACGACGTAGTCTGCCCTCCTGTAACTGCATGGGAGCTTCACAGGAAGTGGCCAAGGTCAAAGTTCTACATGACTGACTCTGGACACTCTGCATCGGTAAGAGCCGTTTCCGGAACCAACGTTGAGTTCTTCTCGAGTGCTAACTGTTCGCTAGGAACCTGAGACTCAACGCAGGCTGGTTGAAGTTTGTGATTCATTTGCTCGGCTTTAGGGCAACTCTCTCGGAGAAACTGCACCAGATAAAGCCATCTTCTTACGAGGCTGAGCCTCATCTCCTTGCTTCTTCTTTTAGGGTGATTCCTTGGGTCAAGCGATCGCTTGCATCCACAGATTCACCCCTCTCTCTCTTTCTTTTCCCTGTAGCCGCTACGACTGACAAAAGGAATGTCGGCCGATTTGAGGGTATGTACGCTGAATGGTCTAGGCAATAGTCTCCACGAGATAGTGACCATCCGCCAGATTTGTTATCTTGATTTCATAGCACAAAATTGCAATCTTATGACTTTCGAGTACGTGATACCTGTAACCGCGTGATTAGCTAGCCCCTTTGTCTTTGTCTAAGCTTCGGGTTGTCCAAGCTAAGAATCTCTCTGAAGCAAGTTGGGCTCCTCCCGTAGCTACCGCTGGGACCCCGTTCTGTAGAAATGGAGCTTTGGCGGTAGCATCGATGCTGCTCACTTGTTACCGATATCGCGAAACTGGAGAGTTCATCTTCACTATAAGGCTCAAGCTGGAGTACCCGAGCTCCTCTATCAGCGGGATGAAATCCTTTCTTTAGAAGGCAAAAAAGCCTACTGGTGGCACAAGGAACGATAACAAGCGCCCATCACGCGGCCCACCTAGTAGAACAAACCCTTTAAACTTAACAATGACTGAGCATGCTGTGCTTATTATGGGTAGACTTGTATTCTAATAAGTTTATATCTCAGCTGTCTTATCTACTTTAACGCCAGAAAGAAATGCCATATAACCCATATTGATGAATTAAAATCCATAGAAAATGATGCAGTATAATAAGCGGCTAAATCAGTGGGAAACAGACGATACCCTCAATAAACAAAATAAACAACTGTACTGGGCCATTGGAAATTTCTTCAGCGCTCATCAGGCTTCAATAAGGAACACATAAAGGCGGCTTTGAATTTCGGTAGCTTATATCAAGGAATGCGGCCTCTCCGGTCCGTGGGCCAAAAAAAGCCTCCAAGACTGAAGCAAGCAAGGACTCAAAAGCAAGGCAGAATACCATTTCGAGAACATGTTGTAATAGTTCAATCTGGCTATGAGAAAAATCTTTGAGATTTGAAACATTTCTTAGCCAGAGCCGGATAAAATATGTTGATCGGTAGCATTCTCCCAGGGCAAGCACATAATAGCAGAGTCTTATGGTGTCGCTGTTGCGGATAGCTTGGGACGGAAAGAAATTATTATCATTATAACGATGTATGCTATGTAATTTCCCTCCAGGGGACACGCCAAACATTATGCTCATTATGCTCATCATCATCATCATGCTCATCATCATCATCATCATCATCATCATCATCATCATCATCATCATCATCATCATCATAATCATCATTTAGGTATTGTTGACTTCGGATCGGCAGCTTCCTCTTTCTTTTTCACACTACTCCAGTAGAGAAGGTTCCGGTAAGGGATCTCGTGCTGTTCGAAGATATGGGGCGAGTTTGGCGATGATGTTCTAGATCCTCTTCCTGTTTCGTAACCCCAAGGTCAAGCGAGCTTCATTCGTCTTGCGATAAAGTGATCGCCAATAAATAGTCTCGTGAGCATCTAGGGCCTCAAAGAGCCATGATCGCTCGCCTCCGGGGGCGAATCTTGAGCGCCAAAAGGATTGGCTGTGATACATGGGCGAGAAAGATCTTGCTGTTAGCCTCGCGTTCATGAAATCCTGTGTGGGTAATTCCTTTGCAATCATCTCTGTGAGCTCCTGTGGGAGTTGGTCTAGTCGGTTCCCAGCAGAATCTCGCAGGTTGGGTATATCGGCGACTGGATGTGGATTTTCTGGCTCCTGGTCGAGAAGATTTGTAGCTTCCGAGGTACGTAGGGGACTATTAAATGCCATTTCAAGGCCGATAATATCCTCAATCGTCGGCGGAACCCAATTGAGAATTGCACCTTTGATGTGGACGGAACAGCAAATCTCGTGCAGTCTCTGCAGTGGTACCGGTTCTGGCTTCAAGTAGGTGGAAAGAAGTTCGAAACAAGCTTCATGGATAAGAAAACCATGCCAAACGTCCTTGGAGCGACTTGTCATAACGTACGTTGAACGTGCCATTGTTTGTTTCGATCTCATAACCTTGGTCGTCCCAAGCAGAGGCGTCGGCTGGCGGAGCTCCGAACTGCTCCTCTTCGGGCTCGATTGAGAAACAAATACCGGTCAAGATGTACCCTTCTTCGTGATGGCGATACACTATGCAAAAAAGGTTGGTTAGCATAATTCTTGCCAGCCCGTTGGTTTCATAATCAAAGCCACATACCTCCACGGAACTCAGAAAGCCAAAGGGTTCCCTCGTCATCCTCGGGATTCTCCATTCCGCCTACTCTGTTCCCACAAACAATGCAGGGATACCAAATTCGGCTCATGGTGATTGTTTAGTTGGAAATGCCAACTCAAGAAATTGTGCGAGGTTAGATAAAGAGCCAGCAGGTGAAAGGAAGTGGACGGGAGAAGGGCTGGTAGTCAGCCGGTGGGTCGCCGTACTTTTGAGGTGGTAAACATAAAATAGCCCATGTCCTACTTTACTTTGTCTTTGCAACTTCTTCATCTCGTCGGTATTTCACCCATCTTTTCAAGTTCGGGACTTCATTGTTTTCACTTGTTTTCGCTCTACGCCACTTGATCCTTGCCATTTTTGCTTTCTTGGCTCCATTGTGCGCGTCTTTTTCGATCTTGTCTAAGTATTCACAGTTACCTTGACTTTGTCCTCGCCTTCTCTTTGTCCTCGCGGCTACTTAATCCTCGCTTTTTCATTCAAGCTGAGATGTTCCCATTTACCCAGCTGCCTAGCCTTGATAATCACGGACCAACTTACTAAGAAAGCAGACGTCACCTCAAAGCTCGCTCATCACGAAGCGCATCCACCAACATGCCAGAGATGACCGCAATCCACGAAGAAAGCCTCGCGCTATTGCAATCCGGCAAATATAGCGACTTCGTGTTGGCTTGCAATGGGGCTGAATGGAACTTGCACAAGGCCGTGGTTTATATTCATTCACCAGTTATTGCGGCTGCGATCGATGGCCAATTCATGGTAAGCGATTTTGTAAGCGATTTGCGCGACCGCCTATCCAGCCTCTCTACAAGGAAAAGGATGAAACTAATCCCATATGAATTAGGGGGCCAGACTGGATCGTTATTCGTCCAACCAGTATGACGTCGCCACTATGGCTCGTCTCATTCAGTATGTATATGTCCAAGACTATTCTTCCAATCCTTTGTTAGCTGGGACATGGCCATCCATGGAGATACTCCAGGATGAAGAGCGTCAGAGCCAACTACAAGACACGAGTCAACCTTCCCCACGCTGTCTGGAGGCTGAAATTAGCCTGAATATCGCTGCAGACTACTACAGGATTCCAGCACTCTCTGCCATGACGAGATCTCGTATCGAGAGAATTATCAATCACCGCTGGGATGCGACTGCCTTTCCAGCTCCCCTGAAGCGTGCTGAAGAAAATGTCGTAGACATGTTCTTATGGAAGATTTTGATCGATGCAGCTGCAATTCACATTGACTCTTTGGCCAAGTCAAACGAATTTCACGAGGTCGATTGGCAGACTGGAACTTATAAACAAATCTTTTGTGCCCAGGCCCATATTTTAGAAGAAGAAGACGCGAAAAAAAAGGAGAGTCCAAGCCAATCAAGTTATGAATCCAGGGCACAAGCATTTTTTTGCTAAGCAAACAGGGGAACCCCTTGATCTGCCCAAGGGGAAGGGAAGCCTTTTATGTTTTCTACGATTAAGCAGCACTTCACCTGAACATTACTAGGCTCTGAGATGGTTAGGTACTGCTGGGTTGGCTCCAGCAATGTTGGTCGTGTTTTATTAGCTCTCGGTCAGGGGCTTCCTGGGACTCGTCAAAGCATATGCAGTTACTGTTTGAACAGAGTGTTGCGGCTAACGTGGGTATGGATACAACGGCTCGATTGACCACATATAGGCGAAGAAATTGGAATGGATTCACGGGTTTCTATCTTATTACGTTCAAATTTTGTTTCTCTTCTTGCCATACGATTAATAATTGATAAGGGTCAAAACTGTTCATTTTGCATCATTTTGAGATATTGATCTTATACCTTCCTGGCTGTTTAGCTATTTGTTTGGTGCGTATACATAGCTATTTGACTTGATTTTTTCTGGCTTGAACATATTTGGGACATCAATGCGGCATTTGCAATGAGGTATGTTAGCCAAGTACACTGCACTGGCTGCTCCCCAAGTGTTAGATATTGTCTACATGTCGAATACTGAACTGGAACTCATATCAAAGTATACAGATTGTACCAGCATGGTGGGTTCTCTATAGAAGGCAATGAGACAGGGATGCTCGTGGATTTGACAATGGGAAGAAACAGTCATTATTCATAGGCTCGTAGATAAGGTGTAGTTGGGTTGATTAATATGTTCTCACAAAATTCTCTCTCTCTCTCTCTCTCCTGACATTCCACAATTTCAAATTAAACCAAACCGAAATGCATATAGAGCCCAATCCTTGTTCTTTTACTCTCGGCGTATTTTCAAAGCCCACCCCTTCGTCTCGAAGCTTTGAGCTTCTGAATATCATATTCAGTCCCCCAAGCCCCCCCCCCCCCCCGAAGGAACTCCTCTGTTGTTCCCATCATGCCGGCCGCCACATCCCCGAGAAGAGTTTCTCAACCTTCCGGTACAATCCAAAGAGCTCCGAAGCTGCCGAGAATTTCAAGCTCCAGCGAGCCCCAGACCAGCTGGTGCTCTCTTCACCAGAAGAAGTCAAGAAGGCTGTCTCTCGCGCTCCGCAAGCCGCGCAGACAGGCCCTCATCATGGCCGTTGGCGAAGTCCGGGCGAGTACCGGGGGCGCAGGCCCACCCACTTGGACGCAGGCTGCCACCTGCGGAGGCGGACGCCTCAAATTGATTGAGGGACCGGCCTCCTCAAGTGGTTGATCATCCAACTTGGTGTCACCCATCTCTAGGCCGCCAAGTCGGGAGTCGGCCACCACCCGGACATCCAGCTTGAATGTTGCCGCGGCTTTGCCGTTACCCAAGCCCATCTTTGTGCCCTTCGGCTGGCCGGCCCCCCATGGCTCCCGGACAGGCTTGGAGCCTTCAACTGGGGCTCGGAATTGCGGCGTGAAAGGATACTTGGAATGGCAGGGCCGGAATCCGTGACTGTGCAACTGGAACAGAGCCTTCTCGTAGCGGTTGGCAAGGCCAACGCCGGTGTCTTGAAGAACAAGGAGATCATTGTGGCGGAATTCGCGCTTCGTAAAGCCGGCGAAGCCACACGGTTGGTTATCCATAATCTTGTCGAAGAACCGGAGCCACATCTTGCGGAGCTCCTCACCCCCGGTATCTTCCCCGAAGAAGATATAGATTGTGTCTGGGTACGGCATGGGGCTCGTGGCTCCGCTTGGGTTGATGAGGGTGGTAGTCGGGGCTCTGCCCAGAGCTTGGTATACCGGCACCTCGTCCCAAGGCTTGGAAACGCGGACGAAGCCGTTGCGTACGAGAAGCATACAAGCTGCTTCAATGTGCCCTCTTCCGCGGAGTGACCGGATGCTGACACGGTCGACGCCTGTGATTAGGCATGGGCGGGAGCTGAAAGCCCAGGAGCCGAAGCCAGTCTGCTGCCACTCATCTGTCATGGTCAGGTCCACCTAGAACCGACGCCATGAAGCTCGTAGCTGGAAGTCTTCGCCGACGTAGATGATGACTCTGATCTTGTCTTGAAGGAAATCTGATTAGCATCGTGTTAGGGAGTAGGTGGGAGAGACTTTTGCTTACCGTCTGCCCTGAAATTATGGCGTCTAATCTTTGTCAACGGCATAGTGCTTGAGATGATGGAAGATTGCGAGTCGCATGTGCCGATTAAGGCTTCGGAATTTGTTGAGAGCTCCATGATGGAGAGGTGTAGAGATTCACAAAGGATAAGTCGACGATCTGATACCATCAACAGTCCAGGCCACCTAACGTAGGCAAGGTTTCCGCCTGTAAGGGGTGAAGAATGTGGTGGCAGAATCTTCGATGGATGATGTGCGTTCAGAAGAGGATTTCTGGGAGGAAAACAACTTTGAGGTAGAAGAAAGTGGTGGATGGAGAGAGAAACTGTCAACAAGAATGGAAGATTCAAAAGAAGGAAGGCACGCGTAAGAAGGAAGGAACTATGGAAGGGGGCGGGGTGGGTCACGGCACCGGAGAGCAGGCTGACATCAACATCAGCTGCTCCTGTAACTGGGCACGTAGGTATGACTTGCATGTGATACAGGAAGTATCCGACGGTACTTTCCATGATCAGGTTACTCTGTACAGTACTTGCGTTTGTATGGCTGCTATTAGTGGGTTTAATGTATTGTTACGTGAACAACGGGAGGTAGGTACCTCCTGGGTAAGGGGAGGAAGTACATGAAGGTTACCGTGCTCAGCAAGACAAGCTACAGCCCAACCCCAGCTTAGAGACTCGCGTAGATATGTACCTAACTCAAATATAGATGTGTTTGCTTGTATGTCTCTGAGGCTCACACTTCCCACCTATTCGTATGCCAAGCACAGGGCAGGAAAGCGCTCACTTACATCAGGATTGAGGTAGGCAGCCTGCATAGATAGAGGTTCCCTTGAACTTGCGAGAACAGGACCCTGAAGGAAACATGGGCAACCGCGAGACGTGGTAAATATAGCCAGATAAAGAAGTCATTCTTCGTCAATTTTGAGGTCGCGCATTGGTGATGTGGACAAGGACACAACCCCGTACGTAGTGACGCACAAAGGGCGGGCGTAGTAAACTCCACAGTTACTGGTGGTGAATCAATCACGTCTCACCTGAACTGGAAATAGAATTTCCCATGGCTATTCAACCTTCAATTCCCCCCCCAAGAGAAAGTTGTTTGCTCATAGTTGCCGCAAATAAGGATGGCCAATCTTCGGTGAAAGAGGAGTTGGTCCATGTGGCCATACCTCATTGTCCGCGAAATTGATCTTCTTCCTTGTCTAGGATCAATGGCAACTTGTTTCCAATCTGCGTGATGTATTAATGCTAGTCTCCAATCAAGCCTTGGCGGACAGACAAACATCAACTATTGTTCGTGGGGTCGCACGCAGGCTTCATTCTGCACTGTTATAATAACTTACGAACAGGGAAACGAATGTACAAAAAACACTTTCCATGATACATCAGTGAAACGAATAAACACGACCGATACCATTTTCTTAGCGTGCGCTTTTATACACACCTTGCACGCCTGTGAAGTCTAGTCTCGGAGTGTGCAGCGCGCTCTCAAACGTGCCTCAGCTTATTCTCAGATCCTTTTGCCTCGTGCTACATGTGACATCAGAAAACACATTCACTTATTGTACTGGCCACATATATTGCACGAAGGCTTAGAATTTAATTTTCTCTCCCAACCATCCCCCATCACACAACTCATAGGATCCAAAAGTCGAACAACTCAAGAAAAAACTCCGCAACGCCTCACTCCACTCACGCTCACACACAGAGAACTCTACCATCATGTGTAAGTTATTAAAAGTCATTTGAAAAGTTTATTCAAAATATCGGCTTCAGATGGAAGACTAACCTAGTCAATAGCCGAGTGCAAAATCCAACTGCCCAACGGATGCCTGTCCCGTTGGTATCTTGTGCTCTCAGCCTCAGCTCCGCAGACTGGTTCCAAGGAGCAAGGAAATGAGCAGGAGCTCGCGGCTCAAGTTCCCGAATCACAAACCACAGATGTTCCAGAGGGAATCTCTGTGATCTTTGGAAGGGGCTTCAAGGCCGACAGAAAGGAAATTTGGGAGGCAATCTTCCTTGAATTGATCCAACAAGAGGAGTGGAAGAGCACTGGTCTCACCGACTTGATGAACCCGCGCTACGACGAGTTCTCATTCTTGCCTCCCTCCGAGGGCAAGGTCTCCAGCGAAGGTTTGGAGAAAGCCATCTCCATTCTTTCAAGATGTGGCTTCATGCCGCTTTCCCTTGAGGCCGACACAGCCTAAGCGACAGTACGAGATGAGTGCGGAACTCCTTTCGACTGTTCCCCGAGAGAAATCCCATGCGCAACAAATAACAAACTTTGCACCTTCCTCGGACTCTAGTCGTCACTCGAGAGATGATATCCTGCAACAACCCCTTCCCATACACTCGTCAACCCAGTCTGTTTGCTGTGGTTTCCGCTTCTTACTCCGAAGCACCTCGACGAAATTTCATTCAAGACCGATAGCTGTTACTGATTATTTTTATTTGCATACGATGGATGAGACCTACCCGGCTGGCTGGATGGGAGATTCGGCCATGGAGGCCCTCGTAAAAGCATTCTGGAATAGTGAATGCTCCTGATCATTGGAGGCGATTGCGTTTAGTATCGAGTGCGAGATGGTTCGGCAATAAGGCCAAGAAAGTTTGCTACATAACTAGAATCTACTATTTCCAATCACGCTCGACCTGTTGAAATGCCAGTGACTTACTTGTGATGTCTTTCTCGCCATCAGCCCACATAATATCATGTATATTCTTTAAAGACCCTTTGGTGATCGTTTGCAACATACTAGCACGCCACACACGGTTCATGTTACTTTGCGGATTGAAATGATTCCAGTGGACGAAACTAGTCTCGTTTCTTCCCAAGGCGCGGCAGACACAGCCAGAGTACCAGAAGAAGACCCAGGAAGGCGAGGATGATGGGCTGAAGGACCTGAACACCCTTCGCTTGCGCGAGAGCTCCGGTCGCGAACGGCAAAAGGGCGCCTCCGCTCCCGCCGACCGCAGCAACGAAGCCGACCGCGCTCACATGGAGGTGCTTGGGCAGAAGCCTCGTCATGACGACGATGACGGCCGGGAACAGGGGCCCGAGGAAGAAGCCCTGCAGGGAGACCGCCACCGCAGAGACGTAAAACTGCGGCACGAGCCAGAAGACGAGCTCGAGCGCCATGGCGGCGGGTACATAGATGAGGACCGCCAACTTCACGCCGAGCAGGGGCGTGACAAACCCCAGGATAGCTCGCCCGACCGTCAGGCCCAGCCAGAAACCGACCGAGGTCATGCCAGCGGAGAAATTCTCGGCCTCACGGACGCGGATCATGAACTGTACAATCCACCCCCCTAGCGAGACCTCGGCGCCAACGTAGCCCAGGAGAAACAGGGCACCGATCCAAGTGACGCGGGCATAGGGTTTCGAGAATAGGGCGGTCCTCATGCCGGTGGTGTTTTCGCTGCTGGCTTGGATAGCGCGGTTGTATTCCTCAGCTCCGCAATGCCAAAACGCCGCTGTACATGCGGCAAGCTCAATTACGGACATTCCGATCTGTCCAATTCATCAGTAGCCGATAATAAATCGTTGTTTAAGGCAACCTACCATGACATAGTAAAAGCTGTACCATGACAAGCCACCCTTGGTGATCATTGTGGTTGCGATGAGGGGGCCAATGGTGCCGCCAACACCGTAAAACGCATGCAGGAAGCCCAGCAGTTCGTTGGCCTTGTTCAGGTTCCCAATCCACGCATTCCATGCCGCATCAGCCACGCCGTTGCCGAACCCAGCAACGATAAAGACCACAACCAGCACCGGATAAGGAGGGTGCTGCGAGAGAACGATATAGGCTGCAATGTGGCACAGGCTACATATCACGGCAATGCCACGCTGGCCAAAGCGCATGTGGATGTGGTTGTTACAAGTGGCAGCGAGGATGTAGCCGACGAAGGGAGAGAGGAACACCAAGGACACGACGAGATAGTCGAGTTTGTAGTATGTTTCCAGCTAAGCCGCTGTCAGTTGGGATGAGCTAATTGGATCGGGTCTGGCTGGAAACATACATATGGAATCAAGGCCTGGAAAACTCTATTGTTAGCACAACAAGTCACCAGGAGGATGCCTCATTCCACTCACACCGTAGGCGGCATCATTCGCGCCGGTCACCAGCAGACTCCAGTATGAGGCCCCAATCCGATATATGTTCGATCGAGGATTGTTCCAGCTTTCTAGCGTAGTGACATTGTGATCCGAGGGTAAAGGGTCTTCAGGAGCCGTGGTGATGTCATGGGCAGACTCAAGGCGGCGGCCTTTACTCGCTTTAGTCTCCGATGCCAACACACTAGGTTCAGGGGTCACGGCAAGCGACTGGAGCTCAATTGGCTCAAGTACAGTAGTTGAAGACTGTGTCACGGACATTTTCGAGTCTTTTCCCTCTTCACTCCAAGTTGGAGTGTTTGGGCATCGGAACGGAAAATAGGATCGAGGAATAGAGCGGTCGAAGTTGCGGGTCGTGGGATCCCTTTTACATGGTGGTTAGCTTGCCAAGCTGCTTAATAAAGGCACGTGTGGGGAACGAACCACTCGGACGACGGCCCGGCGGGTGATTCTCGGCTGACTTACGTAAATACTTCGGTCTCGACTTTCTCGAAAAGAGGAAGATTATCGAGGAGCCGTGAATTCTGAAATCAACTGGGTTAGCTGGTGGCGTAAATGCCTGGCAGCATTGTGCTTCTTTCAGTCATGGACATCTGTGACTTTCTGGTGGGTTGAGAATATCCGAAGTTCTGCTCGGATTGCTCTCTGGCTCCGGTGCGGGAAATGGCTACCCTGGACAAGAACTCGCAGGTTCATCGTCGCTGGCATGCATTCTCCAGCTGAGGCAAAAGCATATAAAATGAATCTGTGCAGTGAATAATTACGATAATTAATAACGCCTTTTTCTTGTATGCATCTAAAATCCTACTGCATCCTAGTTAGCTAGCTGCCCAGTTAGGTCTGGCCATATTACGAGTAAAAACGTTTGATTTGATACCCTAAGCCATCATTTTGATCATTTGGCGATTTCGGTCAACCACACGCTCAGCCAAATTCTGTGCTGAACCCTTTGGGCCTTTCAGGAACACTCTAAAGGAGGTTTTTCTCTCATAACATAATGAGATCCATTGGGCGTATTGGTATCTCAATTGACTGATGGTTAGTGCGCATCACAATGACCAAGCCTGAGGATCCACGGATTATCTTTCTCCCGGCCTCGAGATCCCCGGCACCTGTTGTCGCCCTGAGCTCAGACTGGCACGAGAATGGAACTACGAGAAAGTGCCGTGACGGCCGGCAGAATATTCGCAGCGTCCAGTCGCTCATTGTGATTTATCCCTGAATACTTCAATTTGCTTCAAGCTAGCGACCAGTCTTTTAGGTACCTTAGTGTAAGAGACTGTAGCGAGGTTAAGGATTGAGCCCGAGTCGTGCAAGTGCCCAAGCCTTACAGAAGGGTGCTCAGGCTTCAGGAGCACCAACCAGCCTGGCGAGCTACGCTGTGGAAGGCATTACGACACCAGGCAGTGTCGCCTCGTCGCGCCTTCCAATGAAAATAAATGACGTAACATCCAATGCTTTGCGCATTCTACGCCTCTGCAATTTTGATGTTTTTCTCAAGCCAACACTGATAACTTCACCTCACATATGAATTCATTTGCTGCTCCATGGCCGTCATCGCCTCTAAGAGACTCCCCGATATTCCCATGACTCCTTTCGATCGTACAGGGAAGAATATACAAGGGAAACTACAACCATTCATACCTACCCATCTGTACTTATCCTTCGCATCCCTGCCAGCTTTGTCGCTAACAGGTTTATTTTCTAGGCCGATCGTGTCTGCCCTTAATAAACGATTGCACGTTTCGCAACCACCAGATACACCACCTTTGAGTACCTCTGAGTTATCGAGAAGGTGCACGTCCGGCTTCGACACACAAGATAACAACCCTCGACAATACAAATTGAAGCACTAGTCTCCACGCCCGGTCCTGGGAATGCAGTCTAGGCTTCCTCTGCTACGAGGGACGGGAAAAGGAAAAGGGAAAAGAGAAGAGGCACCACTACGTCGCAGGAGATGCGATGGATCACTCTGCCTATCATTACTGCGATCAGTGACACGCCGAGAGCCACCCCATCGGTATTTGATCCGTAACTTGCCACCGGGCCTGTACGACCAAAGCTCTTTAGTCTCCTTCAATATCACACAGCATTCACGAACCTTGGACAACTTGGTTGCCAATCGATCGACGTGGTGATTAGAAGCAATTGACCTATGACGCGAGAGACAATAGAAAGCCTCCAGTTACAGTAACATACTTGAGCACGTGAGGATCATCCTCTGAACGTGGACCTAACAAGAACAAGGATGTTGTAAGTTTTGATCTCGTTCCGTCTGTTCTTGCAACCTTGAGTCCGTGTTTCTGCCCCAACAGAACTAAATATTCTTAGACGTGGGCGCAGCAGTTTTCAGCCCTCAAATCCTAAATCTTCAAAGACTTGTCCTCAAATTTGACCAATAATAGTTTTGACACCCACCGGCTGTCGAAATGAAGCTGCGGGGTCTAAAGAGATCATATGGATACTGACACATCTCTCTTTGATTCCGTCCGGTTTGGGTTCGAAAGGTGTATTGCTGAGCCTTTCTGCAATTACAAACCAGGACAAGACCAGCACTTGGACCAAAAACTGTACAAATGTCAAAATCCATGGAGAGACGCTTACCAAAAGCCAGCTGCTCGTCTCTGGATCTCTGCCCCGAGGAAACGGTATAGACATCGAATCGCTGTGGCTTCAAGGTACCTACCTACATACCTACTACGTGTTTGGTATTGAAACTATGGTGATGCAATGTTGACAGCTGGAGACTGTCAAGTTATGCCGGCCTTTTCCAATTTGCCCAGACCGTCGCCTTTTTGGTGTCATGCAGCAGCTAACTCTCTCCTCATAAGTCTAACCAATACATTCAGAAGAATCCTATGTTTTTCATGAATAAGCTCAAACGGGTTCATCTCGTCTCAATTGAGTTTTACCCCCTCCTTTCGTTCCGCATATCACAACGCCAGGTACAGCTGCGCTTCTTAAACCTTAGTACTAGCTCCGGATCCAAACCGACTAGGCCAAAGCCATACCGCGTTCATTGCGTGTTTCGATTGAATTTGGGGGAGGCTGGGAAAGACCTCCGAATTGGTGTCACGGAAACTCAAAAAATGATAATTGACGGCTTCTGCAGATCGAGATTGCGTCGGCGAGAGGCTGGGGCTAGCTGCCCGTCATGTTAGCCTCTTTTCCCTCCACAATCTGGTACCGGTGAGTTCGGAGGGGATACTTCCAAAGTGATGAGACGATCCAACGCCCACCATTGGTGAAGTTGTTCTCAGATCAGCCGTCTACATGACAAGGTTTCGGGACGTTCTCTATGATCGACGTTCTAGACCTCCGATACCGATGTTAAAACCCCCAACAAGATTTGGATACAGGACACTAACTGGCGAGTGATCCCGGTCTACCGGTTAGGAGTAGGCTTTCGGTACCAGACCCCAGAGATTTGGGCTCATGCAAGCTCGAAGGCAACCAATGAACTTGTGTTGTTCCTCAGAAGCACGTACGAGACGAACTTTGTTTTAACACGCCTGAGATCTTCAGTAAGTGGCTGTTATGCGTCCAAGATATCCTGCTATTGTTTCCAGATCCGCATGCCCTTGGATACGGCTCGACTGTGATGATATTTAACACTGCAAACCATCCATGGTATTGCGTCGAGGGAAATGGTCATGGTTTCCCAGATTCTAAACCTCGCGGATAGGCCCGACTGAAGAATCCATTTGATCCACAACGCCCTTCCCCCTCAACTCAACAATATATGCTTCATTCGTGGAAAGAGGGGGAGGGAAAATGCACTCGAAAAGTGTATTATCAAACACTGTCAGCTTGAAGCGGAGATCTCTGGGAATAGCCATTGAGCTCAAGATCGATTAACTGGTACAGTGTAACCGGAAGCTTCCCCCTCCTGGTGATGCGTTGTCATGCTCGAAGGTTTGACATTGCAGACTGACCCAACCTCTCCACGTACTCAGTCTAACTCAGCATCTTGACGGTTGACAACCGTGACTCCTCGCCATTGTTTCGCGTTTGAAGATGATTATAAGTAGGCCCTCGAGTTCTGGCAATAATGTTTTCTTCTTCTCAGCATCAAGCAGCCTCTTGGACACCAGACAAACCAACTCGCACAAGACTTCTCAGTTCAACTTCGACTCTCTATCTTTTTACTCGGTTAACTCAATCGTCTATTCAAGATGCGCACTTCAACCACTCTTGCTGGCCTCATGTTGGCCATGGGCACTTTTGCTCTCCCCACCGACGCCAACGGGCTCGCTGCTCGTGCTGATCCCTTCCAGCAAGGTGGCCAGCAGCAGCAGCAAGGCCAGTTCGGCCAAGCTCCTCAGCAGCAGCAAGGCCAGTTTGGCCAGGGCTACGGCCAGGGCTATGGACAGCAAGGCCAGAACAATCGGGGTCCCGGAGGATACTACGACCCTAACAACTACCAGAACCGGCCTCAACTTGATGTTGGTTGCCCGGACTGTGACAAGTACTCTCACCATGCTTATGAGAACTCCAACACCAAGTCGACTCATACTCACTGCGAGAACGGCTGCTGCAAGCCCGAGGAGCCCCCTTGCCCCAAGCCCGAGCCCCCTTGCCCCAAGCCCCAGCCTCCTCCCTGCCCCAAGCCCCAGCCCAAGCCTTGTGAGCCTGGCTGCACCAAGCCCTGCTGCCAGGGCAAGTACCCCTACGGTTACGGAGAGAAGAGGGCTTAGGCGAGTCGTGCCATGGCCCCAGCCTAGTCCGACGAAGCCAAATCCCAGAAGGAAAGAATGTTGCTTGGGTTTCTCAAGTTATTCATTTCTTTTTGGAATCAAAACGGTTTAAAACGACGCATATCGCTGAGGGGGCGCTCGCTTGTACGCGTCGCGACTGGCTACCAAAATTCAAACATATCACAGGGCGTTGTGAACTATATGGTTTCCAAAAATCATGGCCGCGAAAAGTCTTGCTTTCAAAAAAAAAGTTGGTTGAAATCGGTTGGCCATGCACTGTCTTTCATTCACCAGTCACTCATTACTTCATTTCATACTCACACAAAAGTTATTTGATGCCATCTGAAAGCTTCAAAAAATGAATAAAACAACATTTGCAACGCCGAAACTAAATCTCCCAAGAACCCGTAATTTTCAGTTTGTGATGTCTGGCTGCTCAGCCTAATTTGAACAAAATTAACTAGAATTGACATGCGAACAAAGAGTACGAAGCCGGAGAGACAGGATCTAGGCTCCCATGTAAGTCCGCCCATATTCCCCGAGAAACAATTGGAAGCTTTCTAAACTGAATGATAACGTTTACTTTTGTATCAGAATTGTATCTGCAACTAAGTCTCAGCTTCTTTTCAGAAGTAGACAATGAGTGTTAATTACCGTTACCCTCATAGGGACTGAGAAGCACACTGCATGTCAACCTTGGCTGTGCCAAAGACGTTATTCACATTTTATTACGTGTCGATATCGGGGTTATAAAGACACAGCACTCCATTGTTTACTCTTTACTTCGTGAAGAATTTGAGGCGACATATGAGGTGAGACGGAGTTGTGCTTCCATCTATACATCGTGAAATTGCTTACTTTGACACAGATTCAGCTGCATCTGCGAAGCGTTGGAAATAAAACCTTTCACTCTATGACTACACATTCAAGTCCAGGAATGTGGCTGAGGCTACAGACCAACAACTCACTTTCCTACTACACGAGTCGCTCTTTGGTATCCCAGTCCACATAAAACGAACTCATGGCGGAAATGACCTGGGCACTAGCCAACTACAGGGGCCTATTGACGTCCAGAAGCCTCGAGGGTACCACCGATTGCTCTCTGGCCGATTCCTTCCACGCACATGTTGCAAAATTGGATTGGACCCATGAAGGCAACCGTCCAAGCGAGTCTGCATAACAAAACTAGGCCTGATGTGAAACTTGGATGGGTGGAGAAGTGCTTGGATGAGGAGGTAAATGCTACTATGACGAGAGAAGGGAAGGTCCTTTGTGATTCCGGATCAGATCCCAACCCGTGGGACCCTTGTTGGGATTCGTACGCTTTCGAGACTTGTCTTGGTTGCCTTACGGTCTCAGAGATAACATTCTGAAGGTCTACCAATGGCATGCGATACAAGCAACTGCACAAATTGTCTTATCTATCCGCCGAAACAAAAACTCGTATTACATGATTATATTATTCTTGGCTGTTGATTCCTGGACCCCGACTGGCTGCCCATCTGAAGCAAGACGAAAAAGATACGGGCTAGTGTTGTCATGGCGCATTGCGTACGCAAATGTAGCCTGTTCAGGTTTCAGTTCAGCTGTAGTAGCTGAACAGGATGGCTGGACGAGGGCCTTAGTGATTGGATAGGCATATGTGATAGATCCTATTTCCTCTCTGTCTTATCAGCTCGGTGTATTATGCGCTGTGCCCACCCCACTCTAATGCCAGGCGTAGTTGCAAAAAGCAAGTCAAAAGTGCGCAGCCACCCTTGCTACTATTGTTGTCCAGCAGACAACACAAACGACCCAGACGATCCCTGCGGCATGCCCTTTCGGCTGGCCTAGCGCTTATATGCAGCTGCGCATTGACAGCCACAATGCGGCCTGAATCTTAGGGGGGCATCGTGGACCAATCTCTCTCATTCTGGGCGCAGCCGTGATAGCTCTGCTGCCGGGGATGTCCACCAGTCATCGTGCTGGTTCGGTACGCGTGTGAGGGTGGGTGGATGGGAAAAGCAATTCCAGAGTCACTTGATCCAAGACTGTGCCGTGTGTTGCAGCCGAAACCCTGCCAGCTTAAGGTTCAATATTGTATGTAACGCTTGTATGCGGGCCAAGACACCGCGTAGCTTCGAGTACTACTGAACGTACACCGGCTGCACCTCGTGCACATTTGTGTCCTGCAACGGTGCCCAGGACCTTGTATGTGTGCCGATCTCCCCATGTCCTCTGCTCTCGTTCGCTCTCCCTCTCCTTGACCGCCTCCTGTCCCCACCAGTCTTATCTCGTGTTCTTCCTCGATGATACAGTAGTCTTCCATTTGTTCCCAACCAGAATGCAGGCCGTATCCATAGTAGCTTGCATGAGGATGGAACACTATAATCCAATCCGTCGAGTTGCTTGTTGTCGCTTGAAAGACCGGCCTGGACTTCGATAGCTGATCTATGCCAGGCTAGTAGTCTACCAAGATGGCACCATGTCTCACTTCTGTGTGTCTGATGTAAGCGTAACTGAGAATGGATCGAATATGTTGCCATGCATAATTTGTAGTCGAGTGAGTTCAACGCAGAGTTCATTGTTTGCGCAAATGAGCATAACCGATGGCGTATGTGCCTGTACAGAGAGACTTGGTCGGTCTTGGGCTACCTACACGCAGGTCAAAGGTGTTCGCTCTACACCCACAACTTGTGGCTTGATATGTGGCGTACATCCGATGCCGCAATTAACTTACACACAGCTATTTTCAAGGTCAGTCTCACATAGATGGCTAGACTGCGCACACACGAAGAGGCTGTCTCGAGCAGTAGCTAGCCAGCGGGCTAAAGAGGTGTTGGGATGGGAAGAGAGTGCCTCTTTCCTACTCTTGGATCCTAATTCTTCTTTCATCGGCCATGCTCAGTTTTCGAAAGCGACAGGCGACAGGAAACGGTGTCATTCACTGGTTTCGTAGGGCTGGCGCCAGTTGTCGATAACTTGACTACCAGTAGTTTAGATAATTTGCAAGCAATATGTAGAGGCCCAACACCTTCGTGGTCCTTGAGTTCGCTGCATTAAGCGGCTCTTTATTGATGATTGGTCGTGCCCGAATTCATAGTGTAAATGTATTCAGCTCCTGTTGTCCGGTATATTTCGTGGCGATTGAAGAGCGAGAATATCGTCTTATCGCGAATTGTAAGGTCAACACTAATAATCTTCAGATAGTCGATTAAGATACATTAGCGATTGAGATTAGTCTAGTACACGGCATGTTGGCAGACAAAATAGAGACTTCACCCTTGCTTGCTACGGACAACCGGGTCAGCACCAGCGTGAAAGAGGATCTGGACCAGCTGGATAGTATCTCAATTGAGCAGCGAGGACAGAAGAGTGTGGCCACTGGAATATTAGTATATGTTTCTGCACCGGCTTCAATCAGGCTCGAGTATATTCGAGGTAGCAAGTAGTGATATTGGCAACTGATGAGATCGGCTGTAAACCCCGTTGAAAATGGCTGAGAAAATCGTGTCAAGCTCCAGGTAGATGATCATTGGTTGATATTCGCTTTTACTTCTTTGGCTAAAAGCTGCAAGACTTGAACATCGTTGTACCCATGGAAGGCATTGTCTCCGTCACTGTCTCTGAAGCTAGCTTAGATTGGCACCTGCGTCTAGTAGGTATTCGACCATGGCAGGCCGATATTGTGTGGTATTTGGCAGCAATGTCTTCCGTTCTTCGTTAATATCGTAAACATCAATTCCATGTTCACATAGGAGTATCATCAGTTTCTGAATGGACTTGGGGCCAAATCTCTCAACCGGCAGACGGACTGTCTGAGTGTGACTTATGAGATTCAACAAGGATCTTCTCCAGTCTGGGGAGCCAGCGGGGCACTACCAGCCTGTATTAGAAGTTCAACCGCTTCCTCATGATTGAATACTGCTGCGAATCTGTGGAGAGGTGTGTGGCCGTTGGGCCTTACAATTGCTTCATGGATTACGCCTAGCTCACGGGTTGTCGTCATCGTCGAACGCGTCAAACTCCATATACCTCGTCTTTGTAAGACTTTCAGGTGTGGATTGAACCTTGTCTATTTAACTATATGCTAACGATTCCTGCTCTGGATATTTGTCAATCGAGCCCTTCCAAATCTGGCCAGTGCTTTCTTAGTGACAAGTTCATCGGAGACCCAGAGATAGAGTTCCCGGCAACTCCACATTGATGTCCGCTCGCTGGATATGGACGTGCTAATTTTGCTGGTTTTCTAGCGAATATTGCAAGAAAGGTACTCCCTAACGTATTTCACTGCTCGGTACGAGTGGTCCATTGCCCTTGGAAGCCGAAAGTCTGAAATCGGGAGATCTTGCAATGTAGTTGACTACAGACAGGGATTTAAGACATTTAGACCGCGTGATGTCATATATTAAGGCCTAGGAAAGGCGGACGTTGGTTGAACCGTGATCTGAAATGAGAAATGTAGCCTCGTTCTCCTCCCTTCCGTAGGTAAACCTAGTCGAGAACTCGGTGAAAGAAAGATGAATAACACATAATGTCTCATCCAGAACAACGTCTAGAAGGGGCCCGCATGCGTGTCGAACAAGCTTGTTGATTGCTTTGAGGTCTCTCCTGAGAGCTTCAATGTTGTGGTCATGTTGATAATCTTGCCGACTCTCAGTAGCCGCAGGGGCGGCATTTGTCACGCAAGACAGAATCAAAACTTGTAAATAATGAGGTAGCCCGGATCTCATAGCGTGTTCCCGGACGAGGTTGGTTTACATGAGTTTCAGATCCGCCGGGAGCATGATCAAGACTTGCTTGACATTGGCATTTTCTTCGAGAAAGAAATACACGGCCAGTTTGGCGCATAAGAAAAGCCCATTCGCCTTTTCAGAGACAGCTTGCCTAAAGATCTCCTGGTTACTCTCCGAATTCGAGGCTGCTGAACTATGCAGGCGATGAGCGGCATATGTCGCAATGTCTATATCCACGGAGGTCTCCTCTAGCCTTATATGAACCATATGCATCTGACGTAGCGGATCTGACGTAGCGGTCACTCTAATCTACTGACAGGACGGCTGATCATGAGAGTTTCCACACTCGAGGGCTGACATTGGGCCAGTTCAGCCAAAACTCCTCTTCAGTTTTTGCTTGCAGTGGGGGGCTGTACCGCACTGTCTGATCGAGCCAGTCTCGGAGCAAAGCTTCGGGAGCATGGATCGCCTCAATGATCTGCCGGAAGAAGTACAGCGCAGGAGCGTTGTCATTGGAGGGCCTATCGATTAGAGTGGTCTTGCTTACAGCTACTCGTGGATCTCGGTCTCGGTCTCGTCCGAGACAGGGAGAATGTCTTGTTCGTTGAAGTCACTTAGTCGGGTTATTCGAGAGCAATAACATCAGTCCAAGTGTCGTCCGAGGACATGTGGAATCTGTTTCTGGTACGGCGAAGTTCTGGATGAACGATGGTGAAGGTTGTCTCGCGATAGGATCAGTAGGAGGGCCAGGCGCAAGTATGCACAATCCCTCGGCTTACAAGCCTACATATGCTAGAGTAAGTAGCGTATAGTGAGATTCCGAGAGCCTTCAACGGCCAGATTGGGTTGGGCATCCATGGATAGTAATGCTGGCGGAAGGACGGCATCGGACCGGCATTTTCAAGGGATGCTATTTTCAAGGGATACTGGGGAAGAAATGCGACTGGGATAAGTCACTCCATGCATATTTCGTGGCTTAGGCTGGCTGGGAAGAAAGACATTCAATAGCAGCCCAGTAAACAGGCGTGCAAAAGCTGCCATGGTGCCCATTGAAGAGAGTGACCGTCACGCATAAATGGGGGATGTTGAAAGATGTCTGTCTGGTGGTTGGCCTGTTCGGATTGATTTGTTGTCTTTCAGCGGCTACGATTGACAAACACTAGAAGCTGCCGAGAGTGCGCTGGACAGCTCGCTACTGACTGCGGCAGCTCTAGCAGCCCATACAACCTTTAAAAAACACAACATCATGGCAAGATTTTACAGAATGGTAGAATAAGCAGGGATGCAGAGCACACGAGGGATATATTGGCCCGAGTATGGCCTTCTCTGTTTGTGCTGTCTCTAGCCATGTATTTTGCCCCAAGTGCGCTGATCCTTCGGGCATTGTTGGCGCTGCCGTCTTTTGTGTAGAGCACATGTAAGCTCCCGATGACGTCAGCAGTTCGAATTGAATGGTAGATTTACAGGGGCGCAAGCAATTCTGCCATCAATTCGGCTAGCCGTGCAGCCGTGAAATCCGGTCATTACTCCAGCAGAGCCGCAGAGAAGCCATGATTCCACCGTAGCTGGTCTGTTGTCGCGAGCTGTTGGCATTGGCGGCCCACCTGCCTACCTAAGGTAGGCAAAAAGTGTACAAGGCAGGTCCACCTTGACCCCTTGCAGACTCTCCTCTCGGCATCGAACCTGTTCAACTTTCAACCAACAATCTGGACTGCCTCGATTCTTCTCCAAACCAGCACACGCCGCGATCGGACTAACAATACCACTAGACGAGCCCACGGCAATACCTCCCGCGACATCTTCTTTTGCCCTACTATAGCACGCGACTTCCCTTCGCGCACTCATCCAAAACGCCCAAAGTGGGTTGCCGATCGCCCGAGGGTCCCTCTCTGCTTACCTTAGTGCTTATTACTTAGTATTGGGCAAAATTCGACTTTGCCTGGGCTAAAGAATGGATGCGCACACCTTGCTGATTGAACCTTGGGTCCCTGATGGAACTTGGAACGGGGGTAAAAAGGCCCTTGAAAGCTATATAATGTGTGAGTAATTCCCCGTTCAACAATTGGCTTTCTATCCTCCAGCATTAACAAGTGCCTTTGCAGCTTTCTTTCCTATCAAAAGACGTCGAGCTATCTATCGAATCGCACCCGCGCCGAACCACCATGGCCCCTGAACTCAAGACACACCTCACTGCCCTGGTGGAAACAGCTGCCCGAATTCCATCTCTGCCGGCAGTCAAAAACCCCAAGTGGTCTAAGCAAGGTGTATTTGAGGGCTGGGAGACAATTACCTACGCCCAGCACCTGGAAAACATCGAGAGGGCTGCTCGGTACTGGAGCAATGAGTTCTCAAACCAAGGACTCAAGGAACGTGACACCGTCGCTATTTGGTACGATTCAACCATCCAAACCTAGTATATCCGGCCAAGCTAATTGGAAGAATAGGATCAAGGGTCTGTCATACATTGATTTCTTGCACATATGGGGTATCACGAGGGCCGGATATGTTCCTGTTGCAATCTCTCTCCGACTTACAAGTGTCAGTCTTGTCTCGGACCTGGTCCAGAAAGCGGGTGCCAAGGCTATAATCTACGAGGACTCAGTCTTTCCAAACCTCAACATGGATGCCATCTGCCTGCCCGCGGTTGATATTCTCTCCGTCCAAGTCGACCACCTGCCGCTCCCTGAGTTGTGGATCCCAAAACAAGATGATGACATTATCCTCAACTATCATTCCACAGGATCAACATCAGGAATCCCCAAGCTGGTTCCAGTAACTGCAAGGTGGCTTGACTTTGGTCTTGAAAAACTCGATAGTGCCCTGAAAGATGATGCTAACTCCGAGAAGCAACAAGTCCTAGCCATCAAGTAAGCCCCAAACAATACCTTTTACCACTGCCCTCTTCCTTCTGCTAACCAACGGTATCGAAATAGCGGGAGCTTTTGCCATCTTTCCGGAACTCTGTGCGCGATGGGTAGTCAGCGTCTCGGCCATTGCATCGTCATAAGCCAAGCCATTCCTCCTACCCAGGAAGAGATAACGACACTGGTGAATGAACATGGGCTCACTCGTCTTTTCATGTTTGCCAGCTTCGTCACAAGCATGATCCGGAAATCCCGTACTGACCCCGCCACTCTCTCGCTCTTGCAGGGCCTCTCCCCAGTATTCAGTGGCGGGGCTCCGTTGGATCCCAGGGAAGAGGCATGGGCGCGGGAGCAGCGTGTTAACTTGGTCGATGTCTATGCAAGCACCGAGGTTGGAATAATGTTGTCAACAGCCCAGGGCGACGATGCGAATCCTGCATATCTGCGACCCTTCCCGAGGACCAAGTATAGGTTTGTCGCTGAAGATGACCCAGCACAAGACGATTCAGTCGGGGAGAGATTGTTGGAGTTAATAATACCTCCCGAGTCGCGTGATTGCCCACATGTCTCTCTTCGGAATCCGACGACAGGGGAATTTCACACTGGAGATCTGTTCGTGGAGCCGGCCCCAGGCCACTACGTCTACAAAGGCCGCAACGATGACTGGATCAAAATGATGGTTCCTCTCCGCTGTGATACAAAGTCTATTGAGGATAACGTCATGGAACTATGTGGAGCAGATCTAGTCAGCGCGGTGGTGTGTGTTGGTACAGGACGACCATCTCCTGTCCTAATTGTTGAGCCGCTGACGGATGCGACTTCGGATGCGTCCCTGAATGAAGAAATTCTACGCCGCATCAACCCCTTCCATGAGAGGAGGTATGATCATGAGAGAATCGAGAATGCAAAGCACATTCTGGTCGTTCCAAAGGGAACTCTCCCTAGGACTGCCAAGGGTGGCTTTCAACGACAGGCCGTTGAGCGAGCCTTCAAAGTAGCCCTGGATAAGCTCTTTGCCTAGCTTCAGGTTGGAATGAAACTCGATATATACATCGACAACTCAGTACAATCTCTATTGGAGAAGGTCAAGGTAAGTATATTGCTTTTTTATTTTATTTTGATCATTTCCCATACAAATCAGATACACAAAAAATTAACGGCACTCCGTTTCATCCTGTCCAGTGCTTACCGCAACAAATTTTCCTTCCTACCAAGAAATTCAAAAGACGAGGCTGGAGATTTCATCGGCTGCAAATCTTACTCAAAAGCTAGAGTAAGACTCAAACTCAACTATAAGCTCAGAGTAACAATCATCCAGCCAACCATCAGTGACCTGATACGCCACTTAATACCTTGGAGATACCCCTCAACTTCAAGGGTAAGAAGCCGGACTCGAAATTCAGATATCCAGAAAAAAAAAGTGGAAAAGCAAATCGCAGATCACTCGATGCGCAATTACTGATAGGTAATGGTCCACATCGAGACTGGAGTGCCATTCAATCTTTCGCCTTCCATGTAGGCCGCCAGCTCCGTCCACAGAGCCGGATTTTCATCCGCCAAGGGCCTCTGCTTCTCACTGACAATATTGAGGAAGAGAGGAGGAGAGTCTTCCTCCGACGAGACGGGATTGCGAGATCGGCTCAATCCTTCTCGCAAGATATTCATTGCCTTTCCCGTGTCCACACCCGTACATGAACCATGACCGAAATGTTCAAGATTGACGTCTTCGAGATTTTGGGTGAGTCCCTTCATGTTCAGTCGGGAGGGGGCTGTGTATGAAAACTTGACCCTCTTCAGTTGGGGCAGATGGGGCCGAACGCGGGGGGGAGGGATACCACGGAGAGACTTCAAGACTGTTCTGGACAGTCCTAGCCGCAGAAGGAAACTAACAAATGGATGGCCTCCGAGAGAGACCTCTTTGAGGCATGGCGCAGAGAGCAACACGTTAAAGAACCACGCATAGGTGAGCATGCGCTCGTTTGAAACCTCCCTGAAACGGTCTACTTCATGCTCAACGTTCAGACGAGGGATCCGAAGAACCTTCAGGTGCTGAAACGGGTTGCCGAACCACCGCACGGTCGCCTTTGGGGGTCGCAAGAGCTCGACATGATGGGGTAATAGCGGGCAACGAAGCTGAAAACCGCGCAACTTGACCATCCAATTAAAAATCTCTATTGGTAGATCGGCGATGAGGGTGAATGGCATTCTGTCCCGATCATTTTCTTCGGCGTGTTCACTCATTGACCAACCCACATCAGCCGCAAGGAACTGTTGCAAGAGCTGCTCGGATCTGAAGACAGTTCGCGTCTCGTGTCTGCCGGGCGTCGGGAGATTCCAAACTCTCTCTAGAAACTCCAGAGCCACTGGGAGCCGCGCC
Organism: Clonostachys byssicola; assembly: GCA_902006505.2. Classification (NCBI taxonomy): domain Eukaryota; kingdom Fungi; phylum Ascomycota; class Sordariomycetes; order Hypocreales; family Bionectriaceae; genus Clonostachys; species Clonostachys byssicola. The sequence goes on from CABFNO020001527.1 coordinate 509,052, forward strand.
TTAGTAGCCAACCTAGCGACAGCACGGACGAAGGAACGATTCCAGATCAACTGCGCCTGATGGCTGTACGCTGATGCAAACGCGGCATGACTGTTCAAGATGAGTTCCTTGTACCTGACGATATCCTCCTCCGCTAACCCTTCTCTTGATACTGGAGGGTCGAGAAATGCAAGCGGGTCCAGCAGTTGCCTCCTAGCAACCGTGTACAGTCTTGCCCTTTGCCAAGCCGCGTCAAGGCTGGTTGATTCCTCAAGTAGATCAGCTTGCCTCATGGGGTCGGGGTTTGAGCCATCCTCCCGTCTGGATAAGTTGCGTCTCCTTTCTAACCTGAGGACATCCGTGTCGATTTGTTGACGGCGGTTTCGTAGCCATGTTCCGAGATCTCTTGCAAGCAGCGTTGGGCGGTACTCGAGGCTGATGCTGAATGCTCGGACGCCGGATGCTATCAGGGGGCGGCGCTTGATGTCCCGCACCCTGTTGAAGGATGCCTCGTCGACTTGGAGCCGGACTACGGGACAGAGAAGTGGGGATGCCAGGGTGTTGAAAAGGCGGGACACCAGACGCAGGGATTGAACGGTCTGCCGGTCTTCCACGGGGAATCCGGGGACGATGTCTTCTTCAAAGGTGCCATCTATCGGTGCTGAGTATTCGAAGTTTGAGAGGATCATCCTGAGAAGCTCAGTCGACAGATCCGTCAACTTGGTGGCTCTCGCTTGCCCAGCCTCGATGAACGAAGCCCTCGATTCAAGGGCGTGGCGTTGTTTATCAAACAAGTTGGCTGCTGCCCATTTCACGAGTCCCTGGAAGAGAGAGGAGGTCAGCATGTGCCTACGGCGTGGTTGCTCAAAGAAGGCCTACCTCTGGTACGTCATCCAATGCATTTCCCAGGTTGTAACCCTCCTCTTCATCTTTAAAGACTCGTTGCTGTTCTTGAAGTCTGTAAATCTCCTGCTTTACTGAAGGCAGGTCTTCAAAGGTACTGGCAGCTGGCCATTGGTCCGGAACGACGCCGTAACCAGCAAGAATCATTAGCGGAGTGAGCATCTTCGTTTGCACACGCGGATGACTAAGTCTGAATGATGGGGAAGGAAGTAGGGACGGGGATGCAAGGAAGAAAGGAAGGGGGAACGGAAGAAGTAAGCGAGGACGGGGAGGGCCAGGGAGGTGAATGAGGAGGGGGAGCTGATGAGCTCAAACTCCACTCACACCGCGAGGGTTTCGGGTTGTCTCGTCGCCTAAGCGAACCATATTACATGTCACATTTCGAGCAGCCAGCTCACAGCAATGTCTCGGAGCGGACGACCAACTCGTACAATAGAGATAGGCAATATGCAGGATATTGTTCCACTTTTGGGGCTGTGTCTACGCCACTTAATCATGATGGGCATATACGAGCACACGAGTCGTCACACTGCAGACGGAGAGCAGTCTGGGCTTGATAGCTCCAGTAGGCCTGATAGGATAGAGAATTGATGTGTGCAGGATTTTAGTAAAGGCTATCAGCAAGCAGTCTTGTGAATGGGGGCGACTTTGTAGTTTCTCAATTCCTGACACTGCGATGACATCTTGAATCCCCAAAGTCCCGATTCATGGTTTGTGATAGGCTTCGCTCAGAGTCTGGAGGCGTGCTTGGACGTAATGAGCTGGAGTCGGCATAGTAATGGATTGACTAATATCTCGTACTTGTGAGACAGTCCTTGCAGAATGGGTTGGAGCTGGCATGAAGTTTCGATGATGGATGGTCGGCCGCGCACCACCCTTCATTATTTTCATGCAACATGTAGCTGAAGTAGGTACCTTTCATGGATGAAAAGCCGAGTGTGTCTGTTGCGAACGGCGCCTTTGTATTGTGGAAGTGGCGTCTTTGTGCTGTGCAAGCTGCACGCATGAACTAGCTGCCAGCATCCCCTTTCACAGTAGATCAATGAATAGAATCATACCCGAATCAACCAGTATTCTTTCTATCATATATGCTATGCACGTTCTTACAGAAGAGAGTTTGAGAATAAAGCTAGTAGTAGTAAATGAGAGAGCTATACAGTTATACGGCAGCTGCTGGAAAAAAAGGGGGATTCCCAAACACCAAGAATTCACTTGATACCATACCCAGTATCACGATGCATTAAACCTCAGCCTTTCTGCCCGGCTGCAAATAGAACTGGCTGGTTTGAAGAGAAGCAGCTCGATGAGAGCATTGCAGTTGGTCAAAAGTACAGCCGTTGTCTTAACACCTTCCAGCGAAGCCAGAGGCAGCCGTGGTTGCGATCGCCATTTCCCAACGAATCGCACTTTGGGATGAGGATAGCCAACCAACGGCTTTCCTTTTTGTTAACTGTGATATTCCCGTCGAACTGCTCCTCTTTAAAGCAGTCATTTCTATTGAGAATATGGCTTCCCAAGTTAAACAAGCCAACTACCTGTTCTACGCCAATGGTCTCAAGCAGAATAAAGTTAAACAGCAATGAAAGATGTTACAAGCAGACTCTTGAGACGTCTGTTTTGCACACCAGAATGTGCCGCTTCATTCCCCACGTCACACTTCTTCGCCAATGTTTGGACGGACAACAGGCGAAGCGATGGTACCGCAGACCCTAACTACAAGCCTCAAACTCTGACTCCGGATAACGAGCGCGATGATGCCCAGTCCATTCCCTCATCCCCGGATAACGCTGCATTCGAGCCACCTCCCAAGGCCAAGAAGCGGAAGCGACCACGTACCGAGCACGACACCTAGTACAACCTTGGCGAGGAAAGGAAGGAATCCCTCTATAAGTAACAGAAAGGGGAGATCAATCCCCAGGGAGGAAATCGAGGAATTTCGGGGAGGTTCCCAGACATAGGTAGTTTTGTTGATGTCCTAGGATAGGATATCATTCTAAGAGAGAACTTCTGAGAGCACTCAAGTGCCTCATTCATAGCTAGCAATTCTAGAGGGAAATCCTAGATAGTGAATGTATATGGCCTAGCGATGCTTTCCTGTCTTTGTGACAAATAGCTTCTCCTGGTATTTATGTGGTCCCATCGGTAGTCAGATGGAAGCTTATGTCGATGGCAAGACCTACATACATCTAGGATTAAGTAACATGAGACGAGTTGGCGATTGCCGAGCCGGCTCTAGATAGACCGGCCTGTTTCGTTCTCATTGCCTTGGTATCGATGAAGCAACTGGGGCTTGATATGGATAAGGCCGAGCACAAGATCTCCCAAAGAGCAATAGAGCTTACAGGCTCGATATCTTAGACTGGGTCTTGATATTGGAAGTTCAAGTGGATTCACTATTACTTTCGTCCTTGTGTTACAAAACCGAACCAACCTCAGAATAGCAAGTAATCTAATTATTTACCGGGCAGATCGCTCCGCCATGTTTAATCCCAAGCGTAAAGTATACGAAATACCAGAATTTCGAAGTGCTAAATTCCATACGTAAGTGATATGAATTATTAGAATAGCGAGGTTTCATGTGCCAGATACGTGCATAATGTAAGAAAATAAGCCCGAACTACCCAATGGTCAGCCAGCCCTTATTTCAACTCTACATCATCTAATACGTCCAGTACTCACAGTAGGCAACTCTCTATGTTAGGTGCCTACCCAAAGATTTTATTTGGGTAGCAGATAAGCCCTAATTTGATTAATGTCACGCAGTAGCGCCAAAATCACACAGGGTCCGATCACTTGACCCTATACTCGTAATATATCTACCCTATATAAGGAATTTACCTATAAGTATATAATAAGAATCTCCGAAGCTCGTAGTTAAAAGCAGCAGGGATTAGAAATAGATCTATAGATATATATTTATTATATATAGTTAATTAAGTGAGTATTATTAGTATAAATAGTATAGAGTCTGGTAAGCTTACTAATAAAGCTTAATAGATATCTTAAATATCTATAAAGTTCCTATCCTGCGGTTTCTATACTCTAACTTGGTCCTAGCTTTGCACTCCTCTGTGAAAATTAATAACGACCTACATACCCTGTCCCCTTCCCCGCCTTCCCGCTCCGCCCAACGCTTCGTCCTCCTCTCCCACCTTCATCCCGAAATTTTCCTTCCAACCTCCCCCTCCTCCGCCTCCAGACAATCTCCTCTCCGGCAGCCAAGAGCAAAATCAGCCCTCACAGCAATCATGAGCTGGCAGAAGCTGCCACAGGAGATTCGGCTCCAAATCCTGGAGGAGATAGCTGCCCGCGATGGCCATCGCAACCTACCGCGTCTGGCTCGCGTCTGCCGAGAATGGCAGTACTTCTTCGAAGGCCGCCTTTACAAGCACGTGGTCCTCGATCAAAATATTCTCCGTACGTTTGAGTCGACCGTGACAACAAATAGAACCAAGTTGGCTGCTGTCGAGGCAGTGATATTTCGCATCAAGCTGCCAGAATACCAATTTCCACAGTGTCTGTTGTCAGAAGATAATGATGGCGATGGCGAAAATATGTATTTGTAAGTTATATCACAGCCTTGCCTTCCTCGTTTCTTCGACTTTACCGAAACGTAACCTATGGTCAACTAACCTTCAACAGAAACAACATAGCGTTCACAGATCAGGTGATAGAGCTGCTTGGTATGCTTTCTCGTTGGCACTTAATCAAGAAGAAGGGAATATCTCTCGGACTTGCCGTTTTTTCACCAAGTGACAACGAGCACCGCTTCTTCTTCTGTGAAGAAGAGGAAGACTACCCCTTCCGGTTTGAAGGAGACCTGCAGAGATCTCCGAACTTGTTGGAGTACTATGATCGGAACATCTGGAAGAGTACGCGTCACATCTGTCCAAGCGAAGAGCATTACGACCAAGCGAACAAGAGAGAGGAGAAGGCCAGAGTATGCGGCTATCCTCTCAGTCTTGATGATGGAGACCCCGAATTCACGATCGTCCCGGATCTCCCGAGCGTCCCTATCGTGGAACATTTCTTCATTCGCCGACAGGGATTCAGGATCATTGGAGTATACGCTGTCACTCACATTGTCCTTATGAGCCTCACAAACTTGACATCGTTCCGGTACGAGAGACGAGCTGGTCTAGACCCTCTGGCCGAGAGTCATCATCGTGACAGTACGTATCCAGAGTGATTCCGCGATTCAATTACCACGCTAACCAATCGAACCTAGAACAAGCTGAAGGTTTAATCCCGAACCTTCCTCGTTCTATTCGCCAGCTGTCGCTCACTAGATGGACAAGTTTCCACAGTATTCTTGATCGGTGGCAGAGTGGATCGATGCTCCGCACTGCAGGTATAGTCAATGTATTCCAACACTTGACCGATTTCGCAACAAATTGCACTGGTACCGCGGACCATATCCTCGCTGAGATGACCATCCCAGGGATGTGCCAAAGCTTGGAGCGGCTGAGCCTATCCCCCCAGTCATTCAATGGCGGGACTTACTACATTTGCCAACATCCTACTGCTTTAATGGATACCATCGAGCAGGCATCGGAGATCCTTCCCGCCTGCCCAAATCTGCGTGTCATGGAGCTTTGGGGCGTCAGCCAGGACATTGGCCACATTTTCCGATACAAGATGGACCGCGAAGCCAGGAGGGCTTCAATCACTTGGAGCACCTCCCACTTGGATGTCCCTTCTCTCCGCCGCACCGTCGTCAAGAGCTGGGTCGATGCTATGGCCAATATCTTGGAGCACCCGTTAGCCATCCGCACGGAGAGAATCAACGAGACAGAGCTTGCCATGCAGATCAGCCGCGGACAAACTCTGCTCAAACATCTAGAGCTTCGGCATCTTTTGATGCACCCCCTCACCCTTGCCGAGATTAATGCTGAGGAAGAGCTCAAGCGAGTTCGAGGTCTCCGCCGCATTCCTCGTTCCAATCTTGAACAGTGAAGAAAATGGAGATGCTACATTGAGAATGACGGAAGGTTTCCAGAGACCTGGATATCTAAGGTCTGCGATTTTGATCACCGGTAATAGCCAATGGCTATTATGAATGGTCTGAAGAAGAGAAAGAAGCAGAAAACCCTTCAAGGGAATTCTAAGAAGTTCCAAGTTATATTTGGTTTTGATATTTGAGGAGCAAAGACCTCAGTGTATGAGGTATACAACTACAAAAGACCTCGAGGTACAAGGCATTTAATATGATTCCAGCCACCCTCATGGGCATGACTATAGAATACTAGATTGAGATTTCGAAATGATATTTATTTATTTGTTACTTTAGTCTGTCCCGTCTCCCCCATAACCACTATGCCAAAAATGATACAAGACGAGGCTTTTATGGGACGAACCATGAAGCATACATGGACTTTTCCCTCTACAACGTCCTACAGAGAATCGTAAACACCCTTGGTACTTCCACTACACTTGGGTAACGCTGCTGCAGTTAGGTTTCTTGCCCGTCTCTTAGACGACTAGACCTTCGTTCCAGAATTTTCCTGTTCCTCTTTCTCTCTGCTATCGACAGTAGCATCAACATCTGTCCAACTGCTCTGATGCTGCTAGTTCTTCTCATCTCTGATGGTCAGCATGAGCAGTGCTCTGAGTACGATATCCGCATCAATCCCGCACGTCTAGAGAGGTATGAGACGTTGAGGATCTTGCCATGGCGTTGAATACACCCTCAAACTCGAATGCTCTACGTCGAAAGACAGGAGCCTCTTAGCTGGCGAAGGCTTCAAGATTAATCACTTAACTATTGTGATGTCGCTCTTGATGTCTTGGTGGAGGCTCGGCTTGAGATACATCACATCAGAGTAAACTGAAAAGTTGGGGGAGCAGAGCATGACGCCGTCGATTGATGATGACACATTTCACAGTCTAGACGGAAGAAGGAAGAAGAAAGTTTGTGTCCGAACCACCAGTAACAAAGTTAAGCATTATATCTAATGATACTAATCCGGCCCGCCGAGATGCATGTGAGGATCGGCTCTCCTCCAAATTCGTCCGTGTCTCTCATGTCTATTATGTATATTACAATTTATCAAAACAAGAACAAGCGGCCGTTAAACTGAACCTCATACGCTGAAGGTGCCCTTTCCGTCCCGGAAAACCTCATCATACCAGTGCGTCTTCACATCGGGAGTCTCCCCGCGCGGTCGGCACATGTCCTCGAACGAAATCTCGCCAAGGCCAGGGCTATCCAAGTCGGCCTTGAACACCCGTGGGCGATGGCCCGTCAGATCTGCGGTCAGGGGCCAGTAGACCAGCTTGTCCTCGTTGCCCGCAGGCAGCGTGGCTAATGGAGAAAGGTCTTGCACGTCCTTGAGCCGGAGGGAAAGCAGCTCTCGCAGTTGCGGGAAGAACCAGGCGCGGTCCCACCACTCTGTCACCCTGGCCTTCAAACCGTCTCGGTAGGCATCGTGATGCAAGGTGACGGGCACGGAGCCAGAGAAAAAGTCTGCGTAGAGCGACATGTTCCCCCAGTGCAGACTGCCGGTCACTCCCGTTGGAACTCTGACGTCCTTGAGGTCGGGTGGGACACCAGTGAGACGTGGCTTCTTAATCTTCAGGTCTTTGGATCGTCCCTTGATGTGCGCTTTATCGTCGAGGAGAAGAAAGTCACCGTCCGTCTCGGCGTGGTTAGTGGGCGCGGACAGGACTTGCCCGTAGTCTAGACCAACGTGGAACTCAAAGTTGTCGTCGAGCATGTCCGACCCCTCGCCAGTAGGGAAGGCCGGCTTGCCCTCCTTCTGCTGCTCCAGGAGCCACTGCCGGTAGATCTCCTGCTCCGCAAAGACTTCTGCAAAGATGCCCTGGTCGGTCTGGATGAAGCGCTCCCCTTCGCCCAACTTCCTGTCCAGCTTCTCCTTGACTCGACGGAAGAATCTGTGCAGGTCGGCTGCAGGACCAATGATGAGCCCACTGTTCAGGAACCGCGGGCGCAAGTCGTGGAATCGCCTCGACTCGTCTTCGGGTTGCTCGATGTCGGTCTTGGAGCCGTAGAGGTCCTTCCTGGCGGGACTGGCAGGCAGCTTGTCGCAGTGCAGGTCGGGGCCCATGTCTTGGGTCGGCCAGCATCTTTTCTGCGCCGAGGCAATGATGGTTTGCTTCACGGGCATCTCCTCGCCGCTGCGGCCGGCCCATTCCTTCTCCAGCCGCTTGTTCGCCTTGCCATTCCCCTCGTGGTATCGTGCGAGAAGCACTTCAGGGGGGAGCTGGAACCAGGCATCGCTCGGGTCGACCATCGCAACCAAGTCTTCGGGCCGTAATCGGTGTCCGTCGAGGGATTCTCCTCCCAGCATCTCGTCCAGGTACTCGAGCACGCCCGTGATCTTCAAAAGGTTGCTTCCGCCCTTGTTCCCCCATCGGTCGCGGGGGTCGGCACCCCAGTTCACCAGGACGGGCATCGGGTAGCCCAGAGCGAGGGCGCTGGTGACGGCCTTGCAGACGGACAAGCCTGGTTTGTCGGCGGGGAGGACGAGAACGAGACGACGATCGCCAGGGGTCGCGTCGGTTTCGAAAGGCTCGGGCTGGTGCCCAAACGAGATCATCCCATTGTCGTCAATGATCGGGCGCGTGAAGTCGTGCTCGTATCCGATGCCCTGATGCGACGAAGAAGTAGGTTAGTTGCTGATAGCACGATGCTGCCTCGTTCTGGAAGGGATTGGCAGGGCCTCACCGAGCTCAAGGTGCCCGTCAGGAGAATGACGACGATGGCAGCCAGAATGATTCGAATGGCGGGGAGGCGAACGATCCAAGCGGCTGCCTGTCGCCCACCAGGACCGCTGATCACAGGCAGCCGGTATCGCGGCCCATGCTGCTGTCCCTTGCCGGCCTTGGAGGGATACGGCAACATCTCGACATCGTCGGCCGCCATGCTCGCATCGGTGGTTGTGTCCTGCGGCTGGGACGAACGTATCGCGAGATGGGGAGGGGAGAAAAGGGATCCGACCGTGCGACGGCAATCAGAATTATTACCCCATATTTGGATTGGCATTGAGCAGGAGGGACCTGCGCCCGACTCGCCGGCCACAAGTCTGCCGTCTGCCCAGCGAGCGTGCATAATCCAGGCCAAGCATCTTGGCGGTACACTTGGCGCTTACGTTTTGGACTTTTCGTTGTGTCGCTTGTGTCGGATTTACACAATATCGCTTGTACAGCTCATGCCTCAGCTCATGCCGACTGTGCCGCGTGTCTCACAGTGAGTGTCGACCACTGGCTCTTTGTTTGCCAGGCCACCGTTCAGGCCATGCTTGCTTGTTCTTGGCTGTTTAGGAGCTGTCAGCGAAAAAGATGATCGTTCCCAAGCAATCTCGATCTCAGCTCTAGGTGGGGCTCAATTTACTGAAGTCGCGTTATGCTCAACCGCAACTCTGCCAATCGAGGAAAGGGAGCACGTGATTCCTTTGTGCACGTATCATCACGGTGATTGCCACTCATTGCTGTCTTATTTCTTAATTTTTTTTTTCAATAGTTTCCAGGCAGTTTCTGTAGCTCCTGTACGACATAGGAAAAGGAGACAAAGGAAGAAATAGCACGTTGGAACATTACCCTTGATGGTAGGGATAATACGACCAGCCGATCGCTATACGAGGCCACTATGACGTCTGTGCTCGCTGTCCTTGCATATGAAGATCCAATAAGCAGAATGCCCTTATCAAAGCCTAGAGTGTTTCCAAAGTGCTGAGAACAGCACGATAATTTAAGAACACCTCCTGAGAGACGTCCTTTTTGTGAATGGCATTAACTCCATATTTTTATCAATCTAGATGACCTGGTATGATGACCTCTTTGGTGACTTGGAGGCTCCCTTTCCTAGCTCAATCGTGTGCAAGCTATGGCCATTGCTTTCTTCTAGATCAGAACCCGATTCGAGAAATATGTGCTCCTGTGATCTAGATCGCATGTGTTCAGAACCCTGCATTCCCCGAGTCTCTCCATCTCGTACAACCTGGCTTTGCCCAGGAGGAGTCTTTGAGCTCGATCCAACACTCAATTGAGACACTTTGATTATTTTAAAGTGTTGCAGAAACAGGGGAAAGAAGGGTATACACCCGACAATCATGGTTCCCGTGAGTTCAGCGAATCTGTTTCTCTCGTTAGATATATAGCATCATTTGGGGAAACGGTTGACTACTCACGACCAAAGACCGACCTTGGCCATGTGCAGGACGGCATTTGCGTTGTCGTCTTTTGGTACGCGGAACGCAATGCTTACTGCCGCTATGATGCACGTGCTTGTCCCAGTTGTCAGCTTCAGCTATATGGGTTGGCTAGTCAGAATCGCAACTTACAGGATGCCCAGCGAAAACACCGCGTAGGCTTCTAGCTTGCGCTTCACGGGTATTTGAAGCTTCCAGATGGCCCAAATGGGAACAAGCAAGATACCCAGGTCAAGAACAAGGTTAGCAACGCCAATCGCCAATATCCCAACGAACGATTTCATGCATGAGCCTGGAAGGTCGGGCCTCCAGATTTTCTCGCGGGGGATGCACTGGAACATCTGCGCAAAGAAAGTGGTGATGTAAAACATGACATTGATGGTAATCAGGGCCACCAGCGCCCAGTGCACAGCTCCTCTATTAGAGGGACAGAAGATCCTCTTGAGATGGACGCAGATGAAGTACTTGGCAAGGCCCATTGCGGGCGAGTATAAGAGCTGGAAGTCATTACACAGCTGAATATTCTGTTAAGTGCTGGCCTCTCTTCTCCGTCTAGAACAGTTGGGTATCGGGTATTGGCCTACTTACACGCAGTAACGGAGGCATATCAATCTCCCTGATATTCCATAGATCTCGACTCAGCCCGAGAGAGGAGAGGTACGTGTATATGGGACCCCAGGCTAAGAAAATCAACTGTGACGGCACATATTAGGGGCTTGCATGGCTCAAACTGGGCTCAATCACCTACCAAAACCAAGAGCGCAACATCTTGAATCACAATCAAGGTCAGCAACAAAGTAGCGATGCGAGTGGAACGGGGCAACGTACAGTCTTCATGTCGCATGTCTCGAAGGATAACGGCTTTCGTATATGTCCGAACACCCACCACAACGATCATGAGGATCAAGCAGGCGATGCTGACGCCCAGATTCACCGAGTGCAGCGATGGCGGGTTCACAAAGTTGGGGGTGACTCCGGGAGGCGGATCGGCGGCCGGGGTGTCGTTGGAAGCTGTATCCGTCATCTTGAAGGCGCATCGAGGGTTTCGTAGAGCCTCACGCCTACCACCACGACTTGGATCTGCTCCGTCCGGATCGTTGAAGAGGGGGGGATGCTCTTTGGAATGAATGCAAATCAGACGCGCAATTAATTTATCTGCATTGCAACACCTGGTGAGTGCTGTTCATCTCAGATGCAGCAAGGTGGGGGTTAGCTCGGCATCTACTGCTTTAGGGCTCCCGCGAATCCTTCGTGGTTTCAGATGCTGGGCTGAAGATTCAATTTAGATTCAATTCCACGCTGATTCTCATCTGGAGACGGTTGTCGGTTACACACTCTCCTTTGCTGCGTTTGTCCTTCGCTGCTCATGTGATCTAATGGTATCGTCAATGGCCATAGAGACTCGGGCAACTTGTTGGAAACCGCACCACAACTCTCTTCCTCTCGTCTTGCCTTTCGGCTGACAGTTGGAGACTCGGGGCCGACCCATGCAGCAGGCCGGTCCCCAGCCCCAGCCTCAAGCCGCTAGAACCGACAATTGGCACTTTAGCCTTGCGATGGTCGTTGTTAGCTTGACCTGGGGCGGTCCGAATTCATCGCGCTATGACGCTTTTCGCTCAGCGCCATCTGCTGATGGCCTGTCGAGCGTCGATGAAGGTGGGGATCAGTCGAATACGCGCGCATTCGGCCTTTGTGCTGAACATGGTATAGTGAGAAGTTATTAATAGCAATAGCGTAAGAGAGTTTGAGCATAGTTGATGAACAACAACAGAAGATGCCAGACCCGACATGTCAATAAAATGGTGAATGTTTTCAGGCTCAACTAATCCACTACATGAAGACCAAGAGATAGTTGCACGAGAAACAATAGAAGTTGCATGGCTTGCTGAAACGGTCTCTAATATGTACTCATATCAACGAATCCTAGACTTTGCAAGTTCCGCATACATATGTCGAGTGCGGAATCATACTCTTCTTACGACGCAAATTTTAGAAAACGTGCACGAGTTGCTTACACCAGCTCAGATGGTTGAACACACGAGGTGGAAGCTAATGGATGGACTGAAGTGATAATTGACTCCTTTGGAAAACATGTTAAATACTGGTCGCATAGAGAGGAAGTCAAAGCTATAGCTCTATACCTACTCTTCTAGGGAAGCTTTTGGCAACTCATCAAGTCCAAGACACCGGAGGCACAAGCACTGAGACCGAATAATCGGTATAAAAACTTGAACAGGCTCATAAGACCTCTTAGCTAGGCCGGTTTCAACAGCCAAGCAGCATTTAAGACTGCAATTTCAGCATGCCGGCAACCGAGGAAAATATGATTTCTATGGACTAGATTTTGGTTTTATTTCTGGAAGCTAAATATTATTCAACCTCAACGGATATTTTATATTCTCAATTAGTTTCACCACAATTAGTATTTCGCTATCATCTATCCGCAAACGATTAACTTGCTGATCTCCATAGTTCCTCCTCCCTTGCGCCCGACTCAAAGGCTCCTGGCCACGCGTAGACTACCACTGATTTGCCCTTGAGTTACCATCAAGAACAACTATGCTGATGGCCGGCCGCCTTGTTGCAATGTAGCATCGTCATGTGCCCGGCTACAGACAAGGCACAAATTCAGAATCTGCCTGCGCAGTTACTCGATTTCCTATCCGAGTATCTTGATTTCTCCTTTCAATTCCCCATATAGAGATTCCTTTCTTTCCTCATCAGAATTGTACCAGGTGTTGTACTCAGTACATGGGCGCTTTGTATTCTTGGACTTGGGACAGAGCTTGTAGTTTGGGTCAACGCTACGGTCGTTTTGCCCGCAACGATCAGACATAACCCAATCTGCCAGCAATCCGTAGACTGTATTTGATATAGGATGAACGCCGGGGAGGTGATCATGCTCCTTTTTGCTATCAACAAGTATATCCTACTCTTTGGCCTGAGTGGGCTTTTTTTAAGACTTTAGACAGAATCTGATAAGACCTTGTAAGTCATAAAGATACATGGCCTCGTATTCTCACTTTTGAAATGCACCGATGTGCTGGCAGATGATGGAACACGTTTCTGTGCTTGCATTTGGTTTAACGGTTATAGCATGCTCAAGACGTACTATCGGTATATTTATTGGAACTATTTCCCCTATGGGATGTCTTCCTACAACTACATGGCAACTAGAGTGCTATGACAGATATCAATTGGTGGTTTTAAGACCGACCATCAGTCAACCAACATGTGACCCTAGAGGGGTATGGCTCAACTTATTTGCAATGAAAAAAGAAGCACGCGATTTCATGAGGGGAGTTTCACTTGTTACTTGAATTAATTTTGTTAAAGAAACAAAACTGCCGGGGCTTATGGTCTCATTACTCATTCGCGAGGGCCATAGATTTTCTGGGTGTGTTTAGCACGAAAAGCCTACAATTGAAGGTCTCGTCGACCTTACATGCAAGCTCATCCAAGCGCGCGGGTCTGGAGCAGATATGACTTATAGTTTCAATTATGAAGAAGAGAAAGTGGGATATCACGACAAGAGTGACTGCCAGCAAAGTGATGACGGCGTTGATAGCCATCTGAGGAATCGATTACAACGAATAATCAACCGCCATGAATCAGAGAGTACGAAAGCAGGGAGATGGACAAGTATCAACAAAAGTACCGCGAGTCACTTTGAGTTGGGTGGCTTCCTTGGTCAAGCTCTGTCAATACATCCAGCATAACACGCCTAGCCTGACCTTTTTGTGCTAATTACTACACAGGAGTTGGGAACCAAATGAGATTGCCACGAGCTTCAATCAGCCACGGGCCAAACATGGTCATTGTAGCAAGCTCGTGTCAAGTGTTTTGCAAAATTCTTTCCTCAAGGCGCTAAGGATGCTACTACTCATTGACCGTGTCTGCGCTCGAAATTCTGCGACAGGTCATGCAGATACAGGGCGGGGTGCCTACGACGTCGGCTTTCCCTTGCAACATCTCGGGACCTTGGTTCAATCTGGATGAGGTGATGAAGTTCGTTGGTGGTGCATTAGCGTGTCCAAAGCTCGGCAAGATGCCTAATGTAGGCGGGGAATTTTTCGGCAATAGACTACAATTGAGTTTTGCAAGTTGGCTGCAACTGGGTGTAGTTGTCAATTGAAGTTGGCGACATGAGCGATGAGACACCAAGTTCTTGCAACTTCTTTTTGTACTGCGGTAAAAGAGATAGAATAAGACTTAAAACCACATTCCCTCATTCTGAAACATTTGAATTATCCCACAGTCACCTTTTTTAAAATTCCAAGGTCATTTAGGGCATTGGTGCGGCGGACAAAACATGAAGACTCTCTGGTCATGCACGCTTGAGTGCACGCTTGAATGACCGTGTCGCGCAGTTGGCCGCTGCATGCTCTGCCTTGCCTACGTCTGACTGGCTGGTCACTTGAGGTGTGCTCCACCAGACCTTGATGTGATTGGCTGAAAGCACCACTGAGTGGAGTGTGGCGTCCATGATCCATGCAAGCACACCAAAACACGTCTAGTGCCTGCAGAGACCTTACCTAGGGAGTGCAGTCCAGTGCCTGCAGACCTTAAGGAGTGCAGTGCCTGCAGAGACCTTACCTAGGGAGTGCAGTCCAGTGGCTGCAGACCTTAAGGAGTGCAGTGGCTGCAGAGACCTTAGGGAGTGTGGTGGATTCTTCAATTGAGGCCAAGGCAATGCAGCGCAAGAACCGAGAGCAAGGAGTAGGAGGAGAAAAAGTCTAATTCGGCACAAATTTCTAAAACATAACTGTACGATAATGAGATCCAACTACTACTCATCATAAACTAAGCATAACCATCGTTGTGGAACTTGTGTTGCTGAGGGTTGAAGTAAGTGACCACACGCAAGTTCCCATCGTTTTGCACGGAGCATCCGATGTATGTGTGAACTCCAAGTGAGGAAGATAGACTGTATGTGTTGCTATGAGTATGTTAGCAACTTGCATCTCTCATAAATAGTCTAAAAAGCAAAGGATGTGCTGGACTCACAAAACCTTGTACAGGCACGATGCATAAGAAGCTGCGTACTTCCTAGTCAAATCAGATTGCCCAAGCTTTTTCGCCTCGCCATTGAGGTAACCTGTCACGGCATTGATGACTTGCTGATCGCTCTTTGCGTAGTGGCGAGCAGGAATGTATAGCTTCACTTTGGGGGTCGTGCTTTGCACTTTGAACTCCACGTTGAACAGAATGCCGGCAGTCCGGTGGTTGTTATGTGGGAGTGGCATGTCATCCGGCTGGCCTTGCGTGCCCAGTAATGAGTCCCACAGAGCCCTCAGTTTCTCCAAGCCGTCGTCTAGGCTTTCAATCGCGCCCCCCAGGGACATGATCTTGCGGACGGTGGAAAAATCTGTTCGACGACAACGAAAGTAGATCTTCAGTCGGGATTGTACCGAGTCGACGAGGTCTAGAGCCAGCATGTCGACTTCGAGTGCCAGTTCATTATGCTGTTCTACAAAGCTGATGAAAGTGTGTAAGGGTTTCAGATCAGAGAACTTCCACGTTGGCGCGGACGATATGGCATCGTGTATGACCTCCAAGTTGGACTTGTTGGTCGCTTGGGCTACGGTCCCCGGGAAGAAATAGGCTTTGGCAGTATTTTGGCCCTCCTTGAGATCGAAAGCCCAAAATATCGTTGACCGATGGCCTTCGGGAAGACCATCTTCCCAATGGTTGCCAAAAGTCTTTTCAAAATGTTCAAAAAGCTCCGTTTCGACATGGGGGAATGCTTTCAGTATCGATCGTCTAAATAGCAACGGGGCTTTCGCGTTGTTGGGATCGGTAGCGCTTCCCGCATCGAGGCCAATGGGTTCAATTGAGTATCGTATCGTCGGTTGTTGAGTGCCCGTGTGGAAGTCCCAGCTGAGTTCGATTGGGTTGTGGTCGTCAGTCATGAAGCTCTGCCAGCGATGTGTACTCAGTCCAGGAGGTAAACCTAGATAAGGAGCGATTATCTCCGCAAACTCGCCCAGTATCTTGAGCTGAGCCTGTTGGCTATATCCGGCGTTTTGCAGCAAGCTTGCTAGCAAGTAGCCTGCCGTACGATACCACTGATGCTCGGAGAAGCTGGCAAGGCTTTCATGACTTGGTTCGGTACACTGCCATGTTTCAGGCCGGTTGACGGGTTGATTGGTCAAAGCGGTCATTCTTCAATACTGATTGAGTCTCTAGCTGTCAATTAAAGGATTTTTCGATGGGAAAAATTTGTCCTTCATGAAGAATATCCGTCACTCGTAAATATACGAGGGGAACTAATAACACCGACATCTCTGAGTCTAGGCGATACGACCAGGCTCGTAACTTCGCTCCGTTCTTCGGACTTACTACTTGGATCCTGAAAGATATTCCCCTGGGTCTGGCAACATCCGTCGGTGTGAGAATAGCGCCATTTCAGAGAAATGGTACTTAAGTATGGTTTTGTTCCTTTGATACAACATTCGGGATGCTATGCACAAAGACTGTTTACTTCCTGCCTGCAGCGGATCCTGTCACTACTGAATAAGTTAATGCTTCCTGAGTAAGCACTCCTAGCTGGGTCACATATTCTCTATGAAGAAGGTGACCTCTTGACATGGTTCGATTTGGTGCCGCGAAGATCTTTTTTCTTCTTTGGGGATTGCTTCGCCGACGGCGTATCCAATGTACCAGTACAACCCATCGCGACATGTATCCTAATGCAGAGAAACTACATGCCCATCTTGGAGAGAGCTAATACAGATGGGACCTTGGTGATTTGCATGGATTGCCCAGCTCGTATGTACTTCCTAGGCATTGACCTTACATGGGTGACGATGCCAGGGGTGCAAGGGGAAATGCAGCTTAGCAACGGGGGAGCGTATCCTTGGAAACGGAGCAACCCGGACAGGTCCGCGGACGACAAGAGTACCCGAGTGCTTATTCACCTCAATGTAAGGCGGCCTCCAGTTCATAACTCGTAACTCCGGTGCTGCCAAGATGAGATATGTGACAACAGAAACATGAAGAGAGCCTTGGATTCATATGATAATTGACTAAGAGAATCGGCTATGAGAAAAGAGCTCCAGTATTGAGGCTAGAATCATAATTGTGGAGGGTAGAAGGTGATAATAATTACTACTTTATGATTACCAGAATTTGCATCTATGGATGTACATCTTAAGCTGTCTCCTCACGATCTTCCTTCTCCTGAGGCTTAGGGCGCGACTGGATGACATTCTTCTTGGGCTCTCTATCGACGCCCAGCCAGAGGAGGTCTGGTCGGCTATAGTGTCCAACAATATCAATGAATCCCCGTGTTGCTACAACCTTGGCAAGATCAAGGTCGGCGTACACAATACCCTCGGTAGCCGGGCTGCCGTCTCCCAAAGGCTCAGTCAAACGGCGGCCATCTGGGCCGATCACGCAGCTGTGACCACCACCCGGCTGGAAGCAGGCCAGGCCCTTCTGGGTCTGGAGGACATCGATGCCCTTCTGCGTGCACACGGACGTGCAGTGGAGAACATAGGCCGTGCTCTCGATGGCGTATGTCTGGGAAAGGTTCTGGCTCCCCTCGGCAGTCATACTCCAGAGGCCGGGGTGGTCCACGCCAGTGGTGGGATCAATAGGTGGCCACATGGAGATGTGAATCGTCTCCCCCTGGGAGATGCTGTTGTACTTGAGGAGAGGCTGCGTGTGCTCCCAGCAGGCAAGGCATCCCACCTTGATCCTGCCGTGCTCGGGACCGAAGTCAACCTCCACTACGTTGTTGAGGTCGGCGCCGGTTCCATCACCGAAGATGGTGCGCTCCATGTGCGTGGGCTTGACCTTGCGGCGGTGCATCAACAAATCACCCTGGGGGGAGATGATTGCCTGGGAGATGTACACGCTGTGGGAGGGGCTCTGCTCTGCGAATCCGAGGACGACGGCGATGGAGTGCTCCTTGGCGGCGGCCTTGACCAGGCCCATGGCATCGGAGTCCACTGGCAGGGCATTGTAAATGTATCGAGTTTGGAGCTCAAAGTCGACGGATCTTGCCCTTTCATAAAATGTCAGCAACAGAAGGAGGACGCCTCAACGGAGTTGAAGTTTCGCTAACCAGATCCATGCGGGATAACCCGGGAGCCAGCACTCAGAGAATGCAATCAGCTTTGCGCCGTTCCCGGCGGCCTCCGCAATAAGGCCAATTGCCTTCTTGATAGAAGAGGCAAGGTCAAGGTAGACCGGCTCAGCCTGTGTAACGGCAACTTTGATTGGGGTAGCCATGATTGCTGTGAGTAGGTGCAAAGACTGGTCAAAACTGGAGTGTGATGAATGTGGAAGATGAAAAAGGGGGAGGATAGATGAAAACAGAAGAGACACAATGACTTACAAACGCAAGAGAACAACCAACAGGACGGTTCTAAATATCCCGACTTGTAGGATCAATCAATATTGGACCAACCAACAATGTAGACCCTGCAGCCAACAAATGAAACATGGCTGGTGGTGGCGTTCCAACTGGCGCTCCCCAGCCAACAGGGCTCCAACAATTGACCTTTGACCTCTTCTTCCGTCGCATCTGGACAGTGCCGGAGTGGGGAGAGAGTGACAGAGGTTAGTGTCATCATCTACCTACCGTAAGCATTCTGAAGTCGTTCGAGTCTGACATGGTCCCATCGCTGTCAGGAGGGGCGTATCAGGCACGTCCCTTTCCGCACGCCAAGTGGGAATTTGTTTTACGGGTAAGCAGCAGGGGCCGCGAGAAGATGACCATGTAGAAGACAGGCATCAAGACGCGGTCCCCGGTTCCCCGCGAGCCAGGGTAGTGCATTGAGCAGGTCAGAGGGCAATATGCCGCGACGCCTGCGTAGTATCTGACCATGTCTTGGCCATTATTAATGAGAAAACTAATTCTCGGCTCTCCGGCCGCACTCTTTTCCCTCTTTCGCACTCTGCTGAGATTCTAATACCTGCCAATCCGGGGTAGGTCTGATATTAAGACCCGCTGGATAAACTTCTCGAGCGGAGGATCATCACGGCATGCCCTATGTATAGTAATAAGTGAGGATACCGTACAATTATCTCGGCAGCGGCACAGCGTTGCACTTCTGTCCGTCTTAATCTACCGTGCTTATGTGTGTGGACCGAGGACGTACCGAATACTACCTCACAGGAGAAAGAAAAACTCTTCCAACGGCACTTCAGTTTCCAGATCTCCGGCCGAGCGTATAGGACAGGGTTCGTCAGGAGAGCGCACTGCAACCACACATCATCCTTGACTAATATGATGTGGGCATCAAGTTGCACGTAGTCAGGCCAAGACACACTTCGTCGCGTTGGGAAGCTCTTGGTATTCCTTCCGTCTCCCAACCGGCCATACCCCGACCTACCTTCACCTGGGGGAGGCGAGTGACTAGACGGAGCATGCCGATCAAGTCGAGACGGATCATATGCCCATCTAATTGAGGATTTAGATCCATTCCTCGCAAACAGAAGACACAATAGACCCATAAAACTTGTCAATAGTGTCTATCATTCCTGTCTGGGATTTGAATCCGTGACCTGCCATTGAGAACACTGACATATTCATGTCTCATCCAGTTCCGCTCTGGGATATGGATCCGTCCTTTGTTTGGTAGAGTTGCATCATGGCAGTGCTGAGGTATTCACCTGAAATAAGTCCAGAAAATGGGAGGGGGCGTCGCACGCTGAGACCGAAGCCCCCCTGATCAGGACAAGTACGCCCGTCTACCACAATAGGCCTCCTCGCATGTGAATCTCCCCTTGGGAAGATGTGGCGAGTTTTACCCAAGTTCTCTTGGCCTTCTTTTTGCGCACCTTGCCCGCTACTATCGCGATCCTGACATGTCTTAGAGGAAATCGATCTCGAAGCGCATCAAGCTGGCAGCATCAGCCCCGTCAGAACAATGAGCGACCAATCCCTTGTTGGGCAGATTGTGGAAATATGGTTTCTTTATGTCATTGGCGCCGTCATGATCGGTGCGCGCATCTTCTGCCGCACTAAACTGGTCGGGTTCGCCAACTACCAGCTAGATGACTACATCATTGTCGGTGTTGCAGTGAGTGTCTGAACATCGTCTTGCCAAATGCCCCTGGAAAAGAGACTAATTCACTCTTTCTCGCCATAGTGCATGTGGACGGCAGCACCTGGCATCGGCCAAGTCTTCGTCCAAGTCGCGGAAGGCCGACACACGTCCGACCTCACGTACGACGAGCGAAAGAACATGAGCGACGAGGACAGGGCGAAATGGACCTACGGCTCGCAGATGTTTCTGTTCGGGCTCACCGGGTACTTCTTCATCGTCTGGATGCTCAAGTTCAACATGCTCTGCTTCTATAGCCGTGTCGTCCGCCGAATGTGGACCGAGAAATTCGTCAAGCCGGCCATGGCCGTCGTTATTTTGTCTGCCGTCGTGATTGTGTTAACAATCGCGCTGACATGTCGCCCATTTCAGCATTACTGGCAGGTCTGGCCAGACCCTGGACGTATGAACGAACCCACAAGATCGCTCGCCTTCATTAGCACGATACTGACGACCGAATAGCCCAATGCGTGCCTCAGAACTTTACAGTTTTCGTCGTCATACTGAGCTTTAATCTGTTCACGGATGTCTGCATCATGCTCATCCCTCTTCCGGTACGGTTCTGTCGATACATGGCGATGGTAGAGAACATCTGCTAACACATCATCGCGTAGGTGCTCATTGGACTGAAGATTAAACTCTGGAAGCGAATTGGAGTGTACTTTCTGTTCGCATTGGGTTTCTTCTGCATGTTCGCGGCGATTCTGCGATTCGTCCTTATATTCAACGTTAGTAACGGTCCAATTGCATCCATATCGATTTCAGCAGCATCTAATAAGCCCTCCTCCTAGTTAAACCAACGCGGTGTCTCCGCAATGTGGTCCTTAAGGGAAGATTGCGTCGCCATCTTCGTCGGGCAAGCGCCGCTCGTCACGCCTCTACTCCGTCGCAAGTTCTGGGAAGAGGGCGGCTATGTCACCTCCAGAACTGGGAAGTCCACAAGCCGTAGCCGCAACGACGGCTATTATCAGCATCGAGGAGACAATGAACGATCAGGGACCCATGTCAGCGCGGGCAAGCCGAGCGAGCTCTACCCGATGACTACGATTGGGGGATCTGAGAGCCAAGAGGAGATAGTTGGCAAGAATACTCCGCCAGTGCCATCAGGGAGGCCCGTGAACGGAATTACCGTCCACTCGAGCATTGAGATAGAGGAAGGGCCGCGCCAGGCACAGTTCGACAGAGATACGAGGTGGTGATCTGGGACTGGGAGTACTAATCGTGTAATGATACAGCTAATCAGGATGAAAAGGGGGCACTAGAGCTACATACGTGTATTGATTATAATTGGGCACTGTAAGGACTAGATATTTCTCGGTTAGAACATTATTTCCGTTATTTTTTGTTTGTACCTCTAAATGTATGGAATGGACAGAGTCTCCTCTTCGGGATTCTTCCAGACATGTAGACTTGCAACTCCACGTAACGTGTTTCAACGAATCAAAGCTTGCAGGTCAAGAATGTGGGAATTGTAACATTGTACAACGGTACCGATCCTGAGTACGGAACAGCATTAGGCAGTCGGAATAGACGGGGGTCAGTCCTGGCGAGTTCAAGTCTAGTCAGGGTTACCTTGGCAGTCGTAAGAGTCGTAAGGGGTAAAATCCTCCAATGCCGACGCCGACCGATGTACTGGTACTTTTAGATGTTGAATGGATCCTAGACACAAAAGTCCACTTAGTGTAGGTAACATCAGAGTAATCGAGACTCGACACCGGCCCGTTGGATGAGGATTACTGTCGTTGCACCGAGAACGGCCAGGGCGCGGAAGATTCCATGATATCGAACGACGGTGAACAAGACCCAGTAGATAAGTCAAAAGTCAGACGCGCTCCCACGCAGGACACCCTCGACCGCTTTTCTCTATTGCAGCTTTAGCTACTATTGTACGTCGCAAAGCACCATGGACCCCAGTCAGGACGAGGCAATTCACCATGAGCGGTTCGTTAAAGTTGTGTGTGTAGGAGCTGGGATCTCTGGTCTTTGCCTTGCGTACAAATTGCAGAGATCTTTCACCAACTATGACCTCACAGTATGGAGTGTTCAACACCCTAGCTTGGAAAGTGTTCTAGCTAACCCTGCAGTCTAGATTTATGAGAAGAATGCGGAGGTCGGAGGGACATGGTTTGAAAACCGCTACCCTGGTTGTGCGTGCGATGTTCCAGCACACAACTACACATATTCTTTCGAGCCAAAGGCAGATTTCTCTGCCGCCATCGCAGGCTGGAAAGAGCTTAAACAGTACTACGATGACTTTGCAACAAAATATGATTTACGCCACTACATCCGCTTTTCTCACATTGTGACAGAGACAACGTGGGACGATGCCAAGGGACAGTGGGATATTGTCACCAAAGATGTCCAAACCGGGGCCATTTCGCGCGACTGGTGTCACATCCTGGTTCATGCCACGGGGTACCTCAACAAGCCAGCATGGCCCAAAGCCCCGGGACTCGATGCCTTCAAGGGCCCCAAGATCCATAGCGCGAACTGGGATGAAACAATCGATTTGAAGGACAAGAACATCATCCTGGTAGGATCAGGGGCCTCTGCCGTCCAGATCCTCCCCGCGATTCAACCAATCGTCAAGGCTGCCAAGGTGTTCATTCGGACACCTCGATGGTCGTTGCCATCGCCGAGCCAGAAGACCGGGGCGTTCTCGCCAGAGGAGATACAAAACTTTATTAATAACCCGAAAGCCCTCATGGACCTTCGGCTCGCTAATGAGCGAACCCTGAACAGTTTCTTCAGTAAGCGAGAGCCGGTCGCTTAACGACCAACCCGGTGGTTGAACTGCGCTGACGCATTGACAGCAATGTACATGAAGGGAACCGTGCTCCAAGCCCAGGCCCGGGAGCACCTCGCTAGCGAGATGAAAAAGGTTATCGTGGACCCAGAGGTGCAGAAGACGATGGTGCCCGACTTTCCAGTCGGGTGTAAGAGGATTCTTCCCTCCGGTGACAAATTTTTACATGTGAGTTCCAGGCCAAAATGACACTATGGCAGCTAAAGTGCGAGAGAAAATTAACTGACAGATGCTCGGAATCCTTTAGACCATCAAAGAGAATAATGTTCAAGTTGTTTACTCTGGGGTCAAGCACTTCACCGAGTCCGGCTGTGTGAGTGATGATGGGCAGTCTCATACGGCTGATGTCATCATCTGCGCGACAGGCTTTGACTTGTCGTTTGTCCCACGCTACCCGATCAACTTCAAGGGGCACAATCTTCAAGAAGATTGGAAGACGTCCATCACAGGTTACATGGGCGTTGGAGTTGCCGAGTGCCCCAACTCGTTCACCATCGCCGGCCCCTTCACACCCATTTCCAACGGACCAGTTATTGTTGCGCTCGAGTCACAAACTGATTTTGTTTGCTCGTTCATTGACAAGTTTCAAACGGAGCCTGGAATGAAGAGTATGCATCTCAAGGCGAGCGCGTCATACGACTTTAGATCCTACGTGGCGCAAGTCACGAAGAAGATGGTCTGGTCTGATGCCTGCCGCAACGACCACAATGTCCAACCTAACTGGGGCCAGTCGGCTATTACGTGGCCTGGATCGGTTCTACACTTCCTAGAGGCTCTGAGGGAGCCCAGGTTCGAGGACTATGAGTTTCAGTACAGCGGGAATCGCTTCGCTTGGCTGGGTAATGGTCTCTCGCAAACCGAGTGGGACGACACGGCAGACCTGGCGTATTATATATGTGACCGTGATGATGGGAAGCACCTCAGTCGTCGGGCTAGGCTCAAGGAGATTTCTAAGAGTGGAACTCTGCCTAAGAGAGTTCTTCATCGACAGGAAAAGCTATCCACAGGCCGTCTCTAGTTATGTAGATTAGCATCATCTTATAAGCGATCATCGTATAGTGCAATTGATAAAAAGCTTATGGCTCTGAATAGCTCCAGCAAAAAGGTTTCCGCCAATCTGGTTACAGTGAGAAGAACTGAATCATTCACCAATATGAGGCTCGCTGAGAGAGTGAACGCGTCTAATATCTGAAATTTTTATGTTGATAGCCATTGAAGGCCTTTCTCTATTTGATAGATTATGGTATCAAGGGATCAGCCAATTGCGTTTGATACAATATTTCGGGCGCAAACCTCACTTATCGAAGGGTGGATTGTATTTTGTTACCTACGGAGTTGGTAGCCGTCTTTAACAAAGCCACGGAATAATCTAATTCGTTCTAACAACCAAGTGTGGCTCGAGTAAGATTGTATAAACCAAGCGGAAAGAGAAAGAAAAACAAAAGCTTTGTTTCGTGGCCGATCAGACACAAAATGACTAGTGTCGGTATAGTTTTACTTTGCTTTGCTATGCATCCTTAGAGATTCACTCTTGGTGTTCACTCCTAAAGTGAAGGTGGGAGCTCGAATTTTACACCTGTTAGCCTACCACTGCTCAAGACAACTCAATCCCAACATGAAGTGTATCTTTGCATAATAAAGAAATAACTCTACCCCGTAGAACTGCCGTTGCCCTCTCAGTGCCGAGTTTTTGATACATCACAGGTAATGTGTCCAGATGATATTCATATGAGACTATCTTATGAGCTTCAAAGTATGAATTTGATCACTGCAGAAGGAGAGAAATCAGTGCCCTGATCATGGTCGGTGGTTGGTAAGTTCTAGAACTTTCATTTCGACATGCTGCGTGCATTTGAGTGCAGTAACATGAACGCTTGGTGAGGAGCTCAAACGAGCAAACACTTCGAACATAGCAAACAAACAGCGTTGACCCACTCAACGTGAATGTTTTCTCCTCAAGTGAGCGTGAGCCTTCTGCTGTACTATAATTTCGGGCTGGGACAGCAAGTTCTACAAACAAATTCATCCTTTTCATCTTGTCACACCCAGAAAAAATTCATACTGCCCAATTTTCTCCCAAACCAACTCATCCATTTCCTTAGAAGCCTATCTCCCACACGAAAGAACTCGCAGTACCAGGGTGCAAGACAGTACACCACATCGCGTAACAATGAAGCCCGGCATCAACAAGAAGGGCAAGTCGGCCAAAGCCACGCCGACAACAATCGAGCTGGCCACGGAGCCAAACCCCACCCAGCTTGAGACAAGCGAAGCATCCAACCCTCGGCAGCGGGCCCCGAAGCCCAACTTCCAGGAGAAACGCCACTATTACGGCGCCATGGATTACAAGCTGGTGGCACGAACCAGTGACACCGAGTTCGACAAAACGCAGGCCAAAACCAAGGAGGAGATGGCCGTGAACCCTGTGGGACCGCACTCTTACTTTGTCATCTTCTGGAATGGCCGCGGTGCCAACTCGCTCCAGCTCCTTGTTCGGAAAGCTTTGTCCCCTCTTGAGATTGTCAATCTCGAGGCTGTGCAGACAGGCTCTGCCGATCAAGACAAGGCCGCCTGGCCCGTCGTTGTCTGCGCCACGGTGAAGAAGAACTCGGCCAAGTGGGAGCAAGCGGTCGACGCCGCGCTCAAGGCGAAGGACATTCTCGACGGGTGGGACTTTGAGGACATTCACTGTGAGATCAGAGAGGAGAAGTGAGGTGCACATGGATGAGCTCCTGAGATGAGCGATTGAGAGTGCTTGGTGACACGAGTGGAATTATGACGAGATGAATGGAAACCACGCATAGAATCTCTGACGATAATCGGGCTAGAACAATCCCTCAGAACTAAAAGAAATGATAATTTGAACCATACTGCATCTCTGCTATGTCGCGCCGATACACGGGTCTAAGTGCATGATCACGGCAAAGTCGCTATCGCCGAAGACACCACTCAACGAATGGATTCTCAACTCTTCTACTCACTATGCAGGCACGCTTCGCACATGAAAATATATTCATTATCGGCATATGCTTGTTTGTATCCATGCAATAAGAAGATCTACCACAGGCACAATACCTCCTATAATCGGAGTATTGGAAACGGTAGAGGCAGCGTTTCGGGATTCTGCATCTTCATAATCGGCTCGGATCGGCGGCCCGTACAAGATCAGATGAGAAAATGCACCATCCAAGGTCTTCTTTCGTGATCCGGAACTTGTCACAATCCAACGTGTCATTATCGTTCGTTCTTCTCTGGGAAGAGTAATTCGGATGCTCCTACGCCGATGATTTGTGGGGAATCCCGGGAGAGGATGCTCCTAGACGGCTATTTTCTGCACGAATAGCATTCATACTTTATCCTCAGAAGCGATAATATAGGTATCTGATTCACAGGCTTTTGCCTAGGAGCACGATTGGAGTGCCAGTCACCGCGGATCAAGTCCAGATCAGGTCCAGATCAGATACCAAATGCTCGGCAGGTGCAGTTGATCGTTCAGGGACGTTCATACCTTATTTGGCGGGGAACAGCCCCTCTCCTCCCCTCCCCTTGATCCCTCTCCTGAGTCTTCTCGCTGATGTGCTCGGCAAGCTCCAACCCCAACCTTACCCGTCTCTACTCCACCGACCTTATCTCAAGACACACGATGCTCGCACGATGCAACCGAAAGGCAGGCGGAGGAACCGGGTATCATCTCCGGGTAACAACATGGAGAGAAGTAAATATGGCTCCATCAATTTCAACGCCTGCGTCAACTAACCGTTCAGGCCTGACAACCCCACGCCCACGCCCAGACTCGACACCCCAACCGACGGCAAACATCATTTCTCCTCCGGCTCGGCGAGAAAATCGATAATTCGCAACGTGGACCTCATATCCGGAACCTATGCTACCTACCTCCTTTGGTTGGGGCCTCCAAAGGCGCCATTTTGAGCAGCGGCAGATAAAAACCCTCCAACCTGGCTGTTTGACCGTGACAATCCATCAGCACTTCTCACCAGAGATTTCCTCCTGCCCCTCCCAGTCAATTAGCCCAGTATGAGGTTCGCAACATCTATTGCCGCATTCACCTTGGGAGCCTCTCTGGCTCCTGCGGCAGCTTTCCCCGCTACTGTCTCTCGTGCCGTCTCCGATAATCCCTTCGCCGGTCGCAAACTGACAATAAACCATTCCTACGGCAAGAAGCTCGAGGCTACGTTCGACGCCTTCGTGGAAGCGGGCGACGAGCTCAACGCACGCAAGACACGCACCGTCCAGACCACCGGCACCTTTTACTGGATCTCCAACATTGCCTCGCTCTCCGCCCTTGACGAGGCCATCTCAGTCGCGCGCGCAGAGCAAAACCAGGGCGGGGTGCCTCAGGTCGTCGGCCTTGTGCTCTACAACCTGCCAGACAGAGACTGCAGTGCAGGCGAGAGCGCCGGCGAGCTGTCAGGCCGGGATGGTCTTCGCCGGTACAAGGAAGAGTACGTCAATGCCTGGGCAGTGCGACTAGCGAGAGCATCCGACTTGACATTCGCCGTCGTGGTTGAACCGGATGCTATTGGCAATATGGTGACGAACCAGGGTATCCCACTATGCGCCTCTGCAAAACCAATTCAGGAGGAGGGTATTGCATATGCGATCTCCAAACTCCAGTTGCCGAATGTGAACCTCTATCTGGATGCTTCACATGGTGGCTGGCTGGGATGGGCTGATAACCTACCCCTTGGTATGTCCTCTCTCCCCTAACTCTCTTTTCTCAGTTGCTGACCAGTATATTCTCGATTAGCCGCAGCGCAATTCAAGGAAATCATTACGCTCTCTGGTAACACTACCAAGGTTCGCGGATTCTCGACCAACGTGTCCAACTACAACCCCTTCCAAGCTACCGTCCGTGAGAACTATACCGAATGGAGCCCATCCTGGGACGAGGACCACTACACCTCGTCATTGGCCCCGTTCCTTGAAGAACAAGGCCTACCCGCGAGGTTCATCACCGACCAGAGTCGTGTCCACCTCCCTGGCGCCCGCGAAGAATGGGGCGAGTGGTGCAACGTTTCCCCCTCTGGGCTCGGACGCCCTCAAGCCACGGACACGGGCAACGAGTATGTTGATAGCCTCGTGTGGGTCAAGCCCCCAGGAGAGAGTGATGGGCAGTGCGGCTTGGAAGGCGCTCCGCCTGCAGGAGTGTGGTTCAATGAATACGTCAAGATGCTGGTCGAGAATGCTCATGAAGATGTGGTGCCTTCTGACTCTTTGGAGAGGACCACGAAGTCATGGTGGCCGCAATACTAGAGCATTGTCTGTGTTGACATTCTGAGAAGGTCGATTTGACAGAGGGGCAATCAGTCATGACAATGTGATACCATATATAAGGGAAGGACTTGTGTTAATAAATGACTAGCACGTATCATGGATTCGTTTGTTCCCTATTCTGCTTTCGACATTCCGATGGATGCTAAACATGTGTGAACAACGTTAAGATGCTAAAAGTATAAACATTATCTATGGTGTGCTATAGTAGTTGGTGTCGGTTTTATTATGGTACACGTAAGAATTGAACTTGTTCCATTGATTTTTCATGTATGAGAACAATATCGACAGGTGAAGAAAATCCCGAATTAAAAAACAGGAAGTAGCGGCGAGCATTGGAACATGCCGACATGTGATATGCCCTCCTCCTCCCACTTTCCCATTTCCTCATCGACTTGGAATCCCCACAACCCTAGCACGCAGTCAGGTAACGCTCTGGGTCCAGATCATTCGTGCCACCTGCAATGCAAAGCTCGTGCATCTCCCAGGATCGTACTTCTGCACACGTTGGAATTAGACGTCTTGACCATACAACGCAAGACTTGTACTCTTCTTGATTTCTCTGAGAAGGATCGAGATTTTGATAGAAAAAAACATGTGAAGTATTGACCCATAAAACAAAGCTAAAGATTTGAAGTGCTTCGCTGGAAACAACCCAGTCGTTAGTTTGGACGTATTGGTGCTTCTCGCTCCCATTACCATACCTCTTAATAGCGTATTGTCAGATCGAGGCAGCAGTAGATCGAAGCACCAGTGATGATCAACTTGCCAGGGCGGAGGTCTCAACGAGACATGCGCCAATAGTGTGTGGTATACCTGGCCAGTCGAGATCTCTATCCTCCATGAGGGGACAACAAAGTATCAACTTCCTCAGATGTTTGAACTATTCCGGTTGTTTGCTCTTGGTATCGTGCATGTTTCCATCAGTTTCTACCGCAAAATAAACAAAGATGGCCAACCCTCCAACGCCCTTTTAACTCCTTGCAAATGACAAGGTCTAAGAATCAACTGTTTCTTGACAAACTGAATGGTCAATCGACGGCTAGGCGGCCGAAAACTGAATTTCTCCGGCCTCGTGTGCGAGTCTGGCAGTCAGATCTCGGCCCTGTCGGACGATCCGGCCGTTCCATTCATTCACATTCCCCTCCTATAAGGACGCCAGAGTTCTGACGCCCAGTCTGTCTCTCGGGAAGCGGCTGCAGGGTACCAATAGCAAGAGGGATAGCTTGCCCTGGTTGAGAAAGTTTTGTGTGGGCGCAAATCGAGATCCGAGGCTCTCTTATCAAGTCCTCGGCCATACGGTCGTCCCTGGTCGTCCCCGTTTCATTCTCAAACAGTATATTGAAAAACTGTCCTTCTGAACAGTTTGTCTATTTGGTCCACATGGTATACTCGGTATAAGCCATTTCCTCGTACGAATGCTTTAGTGAATCCAACCACTAAATATTCCACGATCCAGCAGTCGCCACACCGCCGCCCGAACCAGCATGTAGGGTGGTTGCTGGAAGGATATGACGAGAGAGGAAAGTCATTTGCTGTAGCTGTGTTCTTGATGATGGTGATAGCCTGTTCACGACATGCTCAAGCTGTTGAGCTCGTGTACGAGTCCTTGCGCCAGGAAAATCGATGGGCCGTTCTCGCCAGCGTCCAGTGGCGATTTCTCTTAGTGGTCCAGGGTGTATCTTGACTAGACGAACGACTTCGATGATCAGCCATGACCGGGTTCTTTATAGCGACTGGGTAAAAGTCTATGTTACAAAAAAAGCCGTACCTGGCAAGGGAAACAAATCGTCCTTTAACCCCATAGGAGTCATTTGTTCAGTTATCTCTCTATAGAGATATACATTTATACATCCATGGTAGTGAGTTGGGATTATGATAACGAGTAAACCACAATCGGGATATTGCTTGAATCAATCCTTGTGGTTATTCGACTCTCGAAATCTCTGAATGATAGTAAAGTCTTCCGGAGATACAGCTTCGACAAAGAGGATATCACCTGGTGTTTGAAAGATTTGCCTAGCCAGAAGTTCGGCTATTTGGAATTTGACTCGAGGAAGGCCCCCAGCATCAGTAGATTCAGGGTATAGATGGTCTTGACTGCACATCTGCGCACCTTCCAGCTAGCGTCGTCGTCATCATCCTCAAATCCGTCATCGTCGTCGAATTCGCCATCGATGCAGTAGTCGTCGGATCAGTATTGACTGATCGGGACAAAGCCTACGTAAGGCTTATCCTAATTCATGCCGTCAGAAAGACTTTGAGTCGAAAGATCCGGGAAGCACCGTGAGTCGTGACGTCGGGTCCGGCGACGAGGCGAATCTTACCGTTTCTGATGCCCAGACTTTTGGCAGCTCACGAAGCTGGGGGAGTGACAGCATGAAAAGAATGTCCTCCCGGCTTTAAGCCCCCAGGGACCTTTACAAGGTCAACTGTTGGCCCCGGGCTTGCTAGTAGACCTGTTTCCGCGCTGTATGCAAACCTGATTTTCCTTACTCCTGGGGCGGAGAAGCATGAGCTGTTGTTCTTGGGCTCCTCCACTATACGCACTACTGCAGTGTAAAACTCATTCGTGATAATGGCAGTTGTAGTGGTGATGGTGGTGGTGGCGATGCTGATGCTAGTGGTGATAATGGCCTAGATGGTAGCGAGCTGGTGCAGCTGTCGATCCGTTCCCCAACGGCGTGATGGCAGAAGACTCTCCGGATTCATCTAGGCGAGAGTGTAAAGACATATGTCTTTCCTCGGTGCTTTTCTCAGCCAGCTCAGTGATGGCGGTAGCGATGTAGTGGGGGTGGTCTCGAGGTCGGGAGCTCGTTCTTCAGAGCAATAGCCTAGGCCTCGGGTTAGTTTACAAAGTGAAGAAGTAACGGGGACGAATTACCCTGAAATCATGGAAATTCATATCCACGGGTGTAAGTCTGAGGAGTATCTGAGCGGGAGAAGACGGGCAGTGGCCGAGTAGCTGTGGCGGCAGTGGTCGTTGTGGTGGTGGTGGTGGCGGTGGTAGTTGTTGTTGTGGTGGTGTGGTAGTGGTGTTGGTGGTAGCTATACTTGTGGTTATAGTTGTAGTGGTTGTTGTTGTTGCTTTTGTTATTATTATTGTTGTTGTTGTTATTGGTGTTGTTGTTGGTGTTGTTTTTATTGTTATTGTTGTGGTTGTGGTTGTGGTGGATGTGGTGGTGGCAGTTGTTGTTGTTGTTGTTGTTGTGGTAGTGATGGCAGCTGTACTGAGGGTTATAGTTGTAGTGGTGACAGCTGTTATTGTTGTAGTTGTGGCTGTGGTTGTGGTAGTTGTGGTGGTGGTGATAATGATAGCAGGAATTATAATTGTAGTCGTGGGCGGCAGTGGCAGTGGCAGCGGTGGCGGGCTTGGGAGCTGCAAAGAAAGAACAGCCACCAGGGAGCCAAGACTACCCACAAGCGAAGGTGGGTTTGGTCCATATGAACTCCTTTGTGGGTTTCAAGGAGCTCCAGAGGCGCGACGATGAGATCTCTCTCGGATCTTCCTACTTCCTCCTCTAGGGTGCGGCTGGTGAAGCCCCCTAATTAGCCATCCTTCCTAAACAGAAATTGAAGGGCCTTTTTTGGCACTTCTTGACACAGCCATCTTTGCCTTTCACATCTTGTCGCGATACATTGTCTCGGAGTACTGTCCCTGCCAGGCCGCAGCCAATGAGGGCGAGCGCGCAGATGGTGTACATGGGTCGCCGTTGTTTTTATTGAAATTAGTGAGAAGCATGTATGCTATCAACATCCATCCATATCTTTAGGACTGGGTCTTAACGAGAATGTTCCGCGGGATGCTCTAGACAAGGCACCGAGATCTGGTCTGCTATGACGTGTGTTCTTGTCGTCAGGACAAATAACGAAGGCTGCACAACACACGTGTTAGTATAAGTGCTCTGGCTAAGGGACTACTGATACTGACCAGGTTGCTGCCGAACAAGTGGGATCGGAGGCAGGACGCACCGTGGACTGAGACGTCCGGTCCGGCGACGAGAAGGATTTGACCGTCTCTTATGCCAAGCTCCCCGTGGAGCCGATGTGCGGCGAGCGCGCCTGGCTGAGTGACTTCTCGCGGGTACTCCAGAGGTGCCAGTCTGGGGTGAGAAGTCCCAGGGCGCTGTCGAATAGCGCTCTGTGCTGAAAAGCTTTGAGCGTAGTAGAGCTGCAGTCACAGGGAGCGGTGGAAATTGATGATGCAGAAGCTAAGATAACTGTGTGCTGAGCCCGTGGCCGAGGAGGTCTGTTGACAGGTAGCGAACACCCAATTGGGGAAGGTCCGACCTGCCCACAAAACAAAAGAAGAGTTTGTGGTTGGATGAGGGAAGGAACGAAGGAACGAAGGAACGAAGCTGTGTGTGTAATAGCTAGGTAGACATGGAATAAGGCAGAACATATAGAGATCTGAAGAGCGGCTTGCCCTGATGGTAAGTGAATCATCTGTATGAGGGTTTACAGAGTATTCCTTCTACATTGTTGTAGCCTTAGGCCAGCAGAGCTTATCATTTTTGCCTTTCGTGTTCATTATGCTGAGAAATCGCTTCTGGCATCTTCTATTGGATTCTTTTTACGTGCGAGTTAAGACACTCAACGTCTCTGCCCAGGGTGAATTCTCTTGGTTCAGGGCAGAGGCAAACGAAACTGAGCTCGTTTAGTAGAGTCCAAGTGGAAGTAAAAGGCGAAAGGTGCAGCAGAGATGGCTACAACATGTATGTATCTTATAACATAAGTTTAATCATAAAGAACTGTTTCATCGCAGTTATATGACGTGAGGCAAAACACTACAACGGGAATTAATCCCCTAGGCAAGTTAGCCGAGGCCCTCGAGTTATCGCTGAAAGCATGGCTCGGCGGTTGATGGCACATCAAAGCGCCCCCTACCCAGAAATATACAACAACTTTCTTTCTCAAGATGTGTAGGCATTCCCTCACATCACAAATGATTTTTGTCTGCATATATCCACAAACATGACTTACAACTCGTAGAGTGTGTTATAGGGACAGGGTCAGGCCAGTGTTTGACCCTTCAATATAAATAGGCCAGACAGTTCATCGGCTCTAGCCATAACCAAGCGATATCCGAAAAGAGGGAACAACGTGAGAAAGCATTTTTTGGCAGACGATGAGGGCATGCATGTGGACGACGTGCTGGTCCCAGATGATGGTGCGTGATGTGAAGTTCCTGCCAAACACTTCTCACGTAGGTAACTCTCCTCATCAGGTACCTAAGTCAATGGCAATAGATCTGTCTCCGAGCTACCTTCATTGTAAATTGCACCGATGAATTTCGGATGCAGGCATTGAAAACATCCGTTTAAAATTAGGCTCGTTTTGCCTATCACGACCATTTCTGACATGCGGATTCTCCGCACAATAATCCGGCTCCGCCACGAGCGTCAGCAACCCACACCGCATATCTTGCTTGCGCATCATGTCTATATCGTCCTTTAGTTACTGGGTACTCGGGAGTCTGCTACAGACCTACAACATAATCCGTTACGGCAGCGACAGCATGGAAGCCCGCCTAGCTCAGGCCTTGAAGGACAGCGCGGCGTTGCGCAAGACATCACCACCGTGGAAGAACGACGAGCCTCACCCGCAGTCCTACTACACATTTGACCCGGCGACCTCGTCCTGGGCCGCAAAGAACCCCTCGGACGATGTATCCCAAGCCGCAGACAGTAGCGGTATCAGCGGCATCGCCCTCTACAGCTGGAACATCGACTTCATGCTCCCCTTTGCGGAAGCGCGCATGAAGCCAGCGCTCGCCCACCTCGACAGCCTGCTGCCCTCCAGCCCGTCCACCATGGCCCCCGTCATCTTCATCCAGGAGTGCACGCCCTCGGACCTGGCCACCATCGCCGCCACGCCGTGGGTGCGGGAGCGATTCCACCTCACGGACCTGGACCCGACCAACTGGGCCACGGGCCACTACGGCACCGTGACGCTCGTCGACTCCCGGCTACCCATCACCGCCGCCTTCCGAGTCCACTACTCCCAGACACGCATGGACCGCGACGCCTTCTTCGTCGACGTCTCCGTCCGGGGCAAGACCGTCCGGCTCTGCAACACGCACCTCGAGTCGCTGGCCCTCGACCCGCCGTTCCGCCCGCCCCAGATGCAGCTCGTGGCCCGGTTCCTGCGCGAGGAAAAGGTCCACGCCGGGCTGGCCGCGGGAGACTTCAACGCCGTCCAGCCGTTCGACCGGACGCTGCACTCGGACAACGGGCTCCGGGACGCGTTCCTCGAGCTAGGCGGGGAGGAGGACACAGAGGAGGGATACACGTGGGGACAGCAGGCGAGCACGAAGCTGCGGGAGACGTTTGGCTGCTCCAGGATGGACAAGGTGTACTACTGCGGGGGCGCCGAGGTGGACAGCTTCGAGAGGATCGGGGCGGATGTGCTGGCGGACGGGGAGGAGGAGCGGAGGGAGATCGTGGAGCTCGGCTTTGAGAAGGCGTGGGTGACGGACCATCTTGGAGTCAAGGCCGAAGTGAGGATTATTGACGAGAAGAGCGCGACTCGGCTGTAGGATTGAGGACAGAGGGTGGTCGCAGATCTACTAGAAGAACTACTGGAGCTACTTTTGGAGGTAATACATGCAATGTGTCCATCCAGAATTCTACGTGCTTCCTCCTAGACTAAACCTCGCGCGCGATGCGAAAATTACATCTACATCGTTGAGGGAATCTTGTGCCTACGGGTCGACATTCGGGGATTGAGGCTACTCGGACTACGGCTCTTCAATTGGAGGTTCTTGAATGGCTCCTTCGGCAATAGGACTTCCATTACGAAGTCTTCAAGCCAAGCCTCCTCAACCCTAAATCGCAGACTTGCGAGACGGAGCTATCGAGAGATTGGGTTCGCCATGGCGGAGGCCGCTAGAGACCCGTCTCCGTTGCCAAAGTCAAACAGTGGCCCACCCAACCTCTCTGTCCTCGACAGCTTAGCCTGTGTTCTCCTTGTGTACTCTCGGTCGGTCGGTCGATCCGTCGTAGGATGGAGGTAGCAGGGCAGAGTTGAAGGCATATTTCATGGGATGGTCGATGTTAGCCTGGGTAACCGCATTTCCCTGCCTTGGGCATTCAGTGGTTTTCAAGCATCGGACGCCTACGATCGTGTGAGGCCGGAGAAATTGGCAAACTCCGTGGTTCCCAGGTCGGGGAGGGAAGAAGGCTGGTTGTGGTAGACAACACTCTCTTTGTCGCGTTGTGTTCTGCAACGGGCTCCACGGCGTATTGTTGATGCCTGAGGATTGGGAAGTGGCTGATCAAAATGTGGCGCGCTGACGCCACCAAGCGGGTGACATAATAGGATATTGCACCAAATGGTACTTTGATCTCTCATTTCGCCAAACCCTTCCTTTATGTCCTAATAACCCAGCAATATTTTCATTTTATGCCCTCATTAAAGGCAGTATTTTAGTATTTAGGCTACTAAGAATCATCCTATAGTTCTGATTTACTATTTTGATAGAATCTGACTGATAGACTAAGGATTGGCATTGGCCACCTTCGGCTTCGGGTAGCCTACCCTGTACTGATCTGCGCAACGCGCCGGAACCGCCCTTCTTGCACTCTAATTGAGGATGGTGATAAATAAGCTTAAACTAACGTTGAGGTCATAATGGAAAGCTCCTCGGAGTTATTCCAGCGCTCTGGTGGACAAGAAATGTAGCCTTCTTCTCTCCCAATGTTACGCATCGTGGGAGGGAGAACTTCGGTTGGTGAACACAAATGCAACATGAAGCGAACGTGAGAGTAAGGCTCAATTAAGTAGCACGAATGTCATTACGTGGCGTGTAAAAAATGATCAACAATTGTAGACATAAAACTTTAGTAAACAATCTTGTCGTTTTCAACTCCGAACATTCCCAATTTAATCACTAGTGGCTCGACCCTGTACTTGGCAATGCACAGGGAAACCCTAGATCACATTAAGTACTCAACCTCATCGTCCCTATACCTGGAAATCAGTTTCGGCGGGGAAATGAGCTTGTTTGGATCCCAAGAGGTAGAGTCCCTGTGCGCACCAGTCCCTCTCAATGCAAGCCACCTATCACGCATGTCCTCTGCGTACACCCGGGAGGAAGCAGAGGCAGTTTTCCGAGTTCTGGTGTTCACCGGAGCGCCCATGTCGCGGAGTTGGTCTTCACGCGACTGAAACAGAACAGCCAATGTCGTATCCGGCGAATTGAGGACGAGGTCAATGTCTTTCGCGATGTCCGTGTCGAGATCGAAGAGAAGCCGGATCTGGCGGAGCTGGGTGAAGGTGTCGCCTCTCTCAACCTCCCCGAGCAGCTCGGCCGCCGGTTCGACGGAGAGCGCATTGCAGCTTTGGATCTGCAGATTCACCAAGCTGCGCGGCAGGCAGTCCACAAGTCTCGGACAGTCATCCGGCATAGGGGTCTTGTGATTCGCAGTCAGAGACTCCATCTCTATCTCGAGCGTCTGCAGAGCAGTCATATCCCGGAGCCGCGTGCCCATGTGCACCAGCCGATTGGGGTTCGGCTGCGGCGACTTGCTTCGATAGTCGTGCAGGACCACGCGCAGGTGAGTGAGGGTATTGCCGTGAGGCAGAATTGCGTCCAGCACCTGCCTGGCCTCCAGGACGCTGTATAGTGCGGCCTTAGGGCCTGACACGAACCTTTCGCAGACACAGACGGACCCGCACCTGTCAGTGTGGGTGAACTGTGAAAGCTCGAACTTCTCGACAGCTCTGCAGGTTCGGAAGATTCGGTCGAGCATCTCCGCGCGGACGTTTGAATGGTTCAGGACAATCTCCCGCACCGGCGCGGACCTCGGGAGCACAGTATGGAAGGGTCCGCCGACTCGTGAACAGTCGCCGAGGATGGCTTCGTAAACCCGGAGCCGCGGGAGATTTACGAGCTGTTGGGCCCATTGCCATAGGGTCTTGCCGCTCCTCATAAAGGTGGGCTCACAGTACACCTCCTCGATGTTGCAGAGCGGACCTGGCTGCAGGTCGGCGTAGTGCAATGTGTGCACGTAGGCTCCGAACTCCATCACCGTGGGCAGGTTGAACACTTCGTCCTTCTGCTCGAAGCAGAGCGTGCGGACTCGCCGGCAGAAGAGCAGGATCAGCGAGAGCTGCGCCTCGGCGAATCCCCGTCTGAGATCGACAATCAATGCATCGCGCCGCCTTACGAACTCGGTGTACTGAGAGGCTGGCAGCATCACATCCCGGATACGTTGCTCATAGATGTCGAGCTCCTGGGGTGTGCTTACAGTGGCGGCACCAGCAGGAAGCTCTCCGAGTCCCTTTCTTGATCGGGCGTTGCCCATAACGATGACCTTTACCATTTGGGCGAGCTGGGGTTTGTCGATGAGGATGTAGCGGAGGAACTGGGCGTTGCGTCTCTCGGAGCAATCTCCCATACCTACGGAGAGAGGCGGGGTGTTGCGAAAGACGTGAACCGAGAATGGGAGGGCGAGGTGGTATAGACATCTGCACATCAGAAGCATCTTGTGAATGTGCGATGGGCCGATAGATGTAACGAGCATGCCCAAGATACAGTTCAGAATCTCCACTGGGAGCTGGAGTAGGTGAGGCATTGTGGAAGGATGAGATGGGCCTCTCCAAGGCTCGAAGAATACCGCGATGGAGCTCAGAAGCAAATTCAAGCAATGTCGTGCCGCAGATACGAGCGGACTGGACGGTAATTGAGGATGTTTGTGCACATGAGAGTTGTGAGGGGACGAGGGACGGGCGAGGAGGGGTTCTTATTTATATTGCTATTTTCATGCGCCACTGACGCACGCTGAAACCTGGTCCTTCGTAAGCAGGGTGCAGCCAATGGTATCCTTTTGGGCGACTCCTTTTCAATGCATCCCTCTATGATAGATCGACACTTGCACTGGGCTGGACACTCCGAAATGCGACCACTGCCCAGCATAGATCTGGAAGCTTGTGTCGTCTTTGTATATTTTGGTATCAGGGAGATAATCAATATAGGTAAGCAAACTAACGTGATAAGCTGGCGGGACACGCTTACAATTTATCTACAAGCTACGCAGCAGACTAATGCCCGATTGAACTGTTGTACAACATTAGGTTTCGATGCCTAACGTTCACAGGCATCGACGGCAGCACACCATCGGGACTCGCACCTCCTGGTCGTCAACGTTCCATCAAGAGCTACAACTGTAACCCTACGTATTGCTCTATGAAACAAAACGGAAATAAAGAACATAAAGCCGAGGTCGGATGAGTGGGAGCTATGATTGGAAGATACGACCTCAGGGGATGGAAAGCTCGCCCCCGTTCCTCGCATAATGTGTCGTAGGAAAGTTACGCACATGAAATCTAGCATTCCAAGTCACCCTTACTTCAACGGTCCAGGTTTTGTAAACGATCAGAACGGGAGGGCTGCGAACCACCAGGCGTTGAAAATGAATGCTATCCATGCTAGATGGTTTCTTGCAGTTCTCGAGTCAGACAATCTATTCGATGATTCAAGAAAGTGAGTGCGACATCGATTTATTCTCTGAAAATGGAGGCTACCATCGGTTGCCTGCTTCTGTGGCGGCTTCCAGGAAGGGCTGATCATGATATCAAAGATCAGTAGGTGACTTCAGTTTGTTATCAGCTTTTCTATCGTCCAGGAACTTGGAAGATGTTTCCTGAAAATTACGCTTCTCGGAAAAGCTATCGTTATTTCTGAAGGCAGCATTTGTCTTCTTCCATTACTGGTGTGAACCAATGCAAATCATGCGAGATGCCATACAGACGAATCGAAGATGCCATTATCCGAGCATCCCGCCGTAGATCAATTCGCCAAAAACCAAATATCCCATATCCACAATCCTCGTCAAAATGTCCTGGGTTATACCAGACTTGTGGTAAGTGGGATGGTCGAGTACATGGCTTGTCTTCATTTTGTTGATCAGTGCGTTGAACGCTTGTGGGTTCTCTTTGTTGATCCCAAGTGCGTCGAACACATCTCTTGCGAGTCTTTCAGAAATTGTTCTTTTTGGTCGCTCTAATTCTTTATATCTTTGCATTTGAGCGTATCTACTGCATAGTGCCGGCATTCTTGTGTGATGGTTTCGATGTCCTTGCCGCCAAGTACCTATTTGAATTCCACCACTTCAACTGTCGCAAACCCTATGACCATGAACGAGAGACGGAACGCCAAAATCTGGGATAAAGCGCGCTCCTTCTACAGGCCTGTTATATCCTCCCCGAATATTGAGGTCACGCTCGGCCAAGCTATAGCTTTCGTTCAAACCATCAAGAAGGCCAACGGGAGAGGCCAGAGCAACCAAATATTCTCGCACCCCATCGGTGTGGCATGCCGCAATGACCCATCATAGACAAAATTTTCCATCTGCCGTCTGCATTGGGGACACGCACTGCGTATCGCCCTATTGTATACCACGGTCATGCACCGCTTTCCCAAGGTTGACCATCATTTTGTGAATCATCGGATGGTTGGTGTCTCAGGGAAGAACAGCTAATTTTTCATTTATTGTGAAAGGAAAAAGGAAGGGAAAAAGAAGAAGGAGGAGGAGGAGGCAAGTCAGTGCCAGATTACTCCAGTATCTTTGCGTCTAAGATAAGACCCTTAGTACCCTCCCGCGTACGATCATCAAATCAGTCAATCGAGGCCCTAAGGTATCCGCTAACTAGGTATCTTATTTATAGACAGGTAGCTCAATAGTCAATGTACAGGTGACCCTAGGGAGGAAGTTATGATAACGAGACTAGTCTGGGGACTAATGGAGGTGCTGCATTGGGCATCATGGTAGAGCATTTAACTACCGTTTCTTTCATCTCACAGTATATACCGTCGAGCCCATAACGCTTCATAATGCGACGACATAATATTACTACTGGGAAATCTTGTAGACATGTCGTATTAGCGACAGAGACCAGAAGGATGTGCGGTTGCGGAACATGAACAATGTACTCTTTTTTTTTCCTCTCTGAAGCGACGCGTTGTCATCATTGCCAATATTATTTCTCCTTTCTGTCCGCAAACGAGAAGGAACAGGAGAACTAGAAGGAAGAAAGAGAGGGGGGAGGGGAACGAACATGTTCTCCTTCTCCTCCTATTCTCGTTCTTCCTCTTCTTCTTCTACTTCTCTCGCTCTCTCTCCCTTTCCCTGTCCCTGTCCCTGTCCCCGTCCCTCTTCTCCCCGTCCCCCCTCTTCTCCCCGTCCCCCCTCTTCTCCCCGTCCCCCCTCTCTCTCCTTGTCCCTATCCCTATCTCCCTATCCCTGTCCCTCCCCCTCCCCCCCCTCGTTCTTCTTCTTCTTTTTCTCCCTTTCTCTCTCCCTGCCCCTGCCCTCCCCCTCTCGTTCTTCTTCTTCTTCTCCTTTTCATATCCCCCTCCCCCTATTCCCTCCGATGTTCCTCCCCCT